>OX463788.1:22095868-22500868 GCA_949825025.1 Siphlonurus alternatus | reverse complement strand
CGGAAATCATATTGAACCTTTCTGGCGTTATTAAAATAAATACAAAATTTCCACTATTGATTCTAGAGATGGAGATATATATATATAGCTTTGAATTTTCCCTTCTTTATAGTTAAATGAATTGATTGTTTTCATTTTAAAATGCTGGAAATATATTTGCGCGCTGATCTGAGCGGTATTATTAATTATACCGGGGCTAATCCTTTATTGAACCGGGGGTAAAGTCACTCACGACCGTTAAAAAAAAAGTGGTTTTAAAAATTTGTTACACCGCAGCGGTGTAATAAACTTTATTTTGACCTATTCGCACCAGAGATGCAAAACTTCGCGCGAAACATGGTGTGCGAAACTTTCGCGAAACTTTCGCGCGAATATTCGCGAAACTTCGCGAAAATTTCGCGAAATTTAAAAAATGACTGTCGCAATGCGATTTTTCATATATTCATCAAAAAATTAAGAAAACAAGATAAAATGGCCCCTTTCATGACCTGTCTAACCTCGAATGTGTTAAATGATTTTAAAAATAATTAAAATTAATTTTTAAAGTTAATAAAAAATAAATAAATTCTTTTATATCTAATAAATTAAATTGAACTCTTTTTTAGTTCATTTATGCAATTAAACCTGCCATTAAAGTAAAATTAGGAAGAAAAACGGCGTATTCATTAAATACGATTCGAAAAAGTAGAGCGGGAAATTCAAATATATCAATTTCGCGAAGTTTCGCGCGAAACTTTCGCGAAACTTGGCTTGCGAAACTTCGCGAATATTCGCGAAACTAGCGAAATTTCGCGCGAAGCTTCGCGAAGCGTTGCATCACTGATTCGCACCGCGGAATTGAATAGCGATTTTACAAGTTTAACTGAAATAAAAAGTTTCTTCCACCTCACCGGGTTTCGAACCATAAATGTCCGTGTGGAAAGCTGAGGTTGTACCACTAGACTGTGGTGATTCGTTGGGAATCATGGGAACAAGTTTGGTATTTATCCTACGTTTTGTTCGGGTGCGCGCGCACCCAATGGTGCGAATAGCGTTTTTAAGATTTTATTACACGTACCGCAGCGGTGGGTGTAACAAAATTTTATAACGCTATTCGCACCGCGGGTACGAATAGTGGTTTTAAAATTTTGTTACACCGCAGCGGTGTAATAAACTTTATTTAGAGCTATTCGCACCGCGGAAACGAATAGCGATTTTACAAGTTTAACTGAAATAAAAAGTTTCTTATACCTCACCGGGTTTCGAACCATAAATATCCGGGAGGAAAGCTGAGGTAATACCACTAGACTGTGGTGATTCGTTGGGAATCATGGGAACAAGTTTGGTATTTATCCTACGTTTTGTTCGGGTGCGCGCGCACCCAACGGTGCGAATAGCGTTTTTAAGATTTTATTACACCGCAGCGGTGTAACAAAATTTGATAACGCTATTCGCACCGCGGGTACGAATAGTGGTTTTAAAATTTTGTTACACCGCAGCGGTGTAATAAACTTTGTTTAGAGCTATTCGCACCGCGGGTGCGAATAGCGATTTTACAAGTTAACTGCACCGCAGCGGTGCGAATAGTCACTTCCAAAAAATAGATAGATAGATGAAAAAGAATAAAAAGATAGATGATTGGAGACTATAACTTATAGAGATATAGCTAGATGATAAGAAGATTATTTATAGGAGACAGAATTAATTAATTAAACAAAAACAAACAAATTTTTTTTTACTTTCTTTCAGAAGTTTAATTTGCATAAATGCAGCATGCTCCCGCGAAAATCTGTATGACTCCGTCGACTCTCCGACGCTCTCCGATCGCTCCGATTGGCTGTAATCCTTCCCCTTCTGAATGCGCTTTGAGCTGTCATCTGTTTGTTTATCGTCTGTAAACTCGTCGTGTAAACTTCTTTTTCATGGAACTTGATGTTATTATTAGTAAGTTTATGATATATTATGTGATATTATTGTGTTTAAGCGTATTTTAGATTGCCTGCTTTCAATAAATTTACTATCGTATAATGCATATGCTTCAAATTGTTCAGAATTCTTACATTTGAGAATTCCGTTCAGGAAAAGTATTTGTAGCACTCATCAGCTGGACCGTGGCTGGACGTAGGACAATCCTAGCTGGACGATACCTGGACGATACATCCAGTATGATGAGCTGTGGCCTGAGTTTCAGACAGAGTATGATACAGTATGCATACCTAGAGTAGTAGCTCTCTTTGAAATAATCAGTAAAAAGCTGTCAAAATCAATGTTTATTGTATATAATTTAATGTTGATAATCCGCGCCCACTGTCACATTAATTTATTGGCACCCCAACCGAGACCACTGCCAGCTTTAAGATTTAACAGGTTTTAACTTTTATTGGAGGATGATACTGTATTATGCATACACGTAGTTGCATATATTATGCACATGCAATCGTAATATGTATGCATGCATTTTAATCTAAATAATAATAACAATCACAAATAAGATTTCTAAAAATTGAAGCTATTTCCATGCTGTAGAATGTGGCCTTTTTTTAATATTAGGATTGTTATTATTAGGGCAGTAATTATATGTTTGATACCTAACAGTATCGCTTTGTTTTCAAGCAATCTTTCATGGTAATCTTTAATGTGCTTTCAGGGATGATGTGAACACATGCGACAGTTTAGATCTGGAGGAGAAGCTGCAGGGTGAGTGGTAGAAAACAGGTTGTTGTTTGTATTTTTTTAAATTTATTTTCTTTGTCCCTGGCACTCCAGCATACAATATATTTTTTCATGCGAACATATAATTATATATTTTCAGCATTGCTCCCGCCCTAGTCAGCTTTCATTAATCTTTCCTTCCTATGAAAATATAGATGCAGACAGGCTGTTATTCATCTTTAATTATTGAGACCACCTGATGTTTTAGATGAATCGCCAGCAAGATATTGTTCTCCGGACACAAGGCCGATTAGATGGGAAATGGATAAAAACAGACCTGCAGTGTGCCATCAACCAGGATGGCTTGGCTCAACTTTGGAATGAAATGGTCAAGGATGGAGAACTGTCTGGACTCTTCAGTGATGGGCTCATTAATGCAGTTGGTGTCACTGCTCGTAAAGGTATTTTTTAAATCAAAACTTTAGTTGCAGTTTCATGCAGGGTTGGAGAAACATTTTATTTTTATTTGGAACAACACTTTATAGTACCATGTCTCGAAACTATTTATACTGGTAACTTTGTTGAATAAATAATAATAATAAATTATATTATTTATCTTAAATTTTTGTTAACTGATAAACAAATAACTGATAAGAATATGTTACATCAGGTGAAAGCGGGCACTACTACTGTGGTATGCGAGTTCTGACATGTGCTTGCTGTGATGGACTTTGTGGCCCTCAAATGGGCTGCAACTGCTCACCATGCCAGAGGCTTGACCAAGATGAGAGTAAAAGAGCTGAAATCTTTGGTAGATTTCAGAAATCCTTACCTCAGTTTAAACCACAGCTAGAGAGCTGGACATGGGGGCCACAACCATGTAAGTAGATTGTAATAAAATTGCATCCGCTTAAGACTATCTTATGCACTTTACTTATGTTTTATCTGTTTTGTGTTATAGCAAAACAACAGCTTCAAAATTGTTTAGCGTCATTGCTTCATGAACAAAGAGCTTTGGTTTCAACTGCTGCTGGGAGCACTCTGTCTGCATGCCGGCTTCGTCAACAACTAATGGTGTCGCAGCGTTTCTTCATGGCTTTAAATCGTCATCAGGGTCCAACACCATCTGTGCACAGCACTCGTCAACGCTGCTGCTCTCCCATCAAAGAACTAAGTAGAGGGTAACTCAAATTTATTTTATTATATTTTCCTCATGAATACGTAAATAATATTATATATAAAATTATATATACTGTATTATATTAATAAAATATGATCCTAGAAAATTATAAAACCATGGCAATTTTATATGCTGTTCAATTTAAGCTTTTAAACTGTATAATTGCACCAACCGCCATATTCCATATTAGATTTAGATTTTTATTAACTTCTGTGACATATATGTATGCATATGTTTAGAATAATTCAAAATACACAACACAATTACATAATAAATAACAAGTAAAACCAATACACACAATGCAGAATCTAATTAAGATTTTGTTTTTATACAGAGTAAATTCTTTTACATCATAATAGTTCTTATCATTTAAAAAATCATGCAAGGACACTTTAAACTGTTTATAATATAATTTTTTTAAGCTTTCAGGTAGTTGATAACAAAGGAGGGATGCACTATTATCTGGAATCCTATTAGCATGAGCGAGAGGCACTATTTTTATGAATATATTTTGCTCTCCTTGTATTATATGAGTGTACATGCAGTATTTCATATTTGTTTTACTTTTTTCTGAATATTTTATAACAAATTTGACACCCTCAGAAATAAATATACATGGTAGAGGGAGTATTCTATCCTATAATTAATTGTACATATTGTTTGGATGGTGCTTACAAAATATGTTGATACAGTTATTGGTTACATATGTAATTAAAGTAAAGTGCGCGCTAGAAAAAAAAGTTGAGTTAGTATTTTCTAAAAATAGTACAAGTAGTCCTCCATATCAAACCAAAATTCAAAAAATTCTATCTCAAATAGGTTTGCCAGAAAAAAATTCCAAAGTCAGAGTGAACGCGTCGCTTAACATGGGGCCTTACCTGACAAAAACCCTCGAATATCTCGAAAAAATACACCGTTAGGTGGTATGAAAAAAATATAGTGATGTTCTATGACCCAAGCTTTAACCAAAAACCGATTAAAAAAAAATTCTCTCGAATCCATTTTTCCGTAAAAAAATCAAGAAAATCTACCATGTTAATTCCCATAAGATTTTTTATTATTTTTTTACGGAAAAATGGATTCGAGAGAATTTTTTTTTAATCGGTTTTTGGTTAAAGCTTGGGTCATAGAACATCACTATATTTTTTTCATACCACCTAACGGTGTATTTTTTCGAGATATTCGAGGGTTTTTGTCAGGTAAGGCCCCATGTTAAGCGACGCGTTCACTCTGACTTTGGATTTTTTTTCTGGCAAACCTATTTGAGATAGAATTTTTTGAATTTTGGTTTGATATGGAGGACTACTTGAACTATTTTTAGAAAATACTAACTCAACTTTTTTTTCTAGCGCGCACTTTACTTTAAAGTATGGTAGTAAATTACAGTATTCAATTTGGATGGATGGAAGAGTAGTCCCAATCTCCTAAACACTACCTTCAATAAAGACGATTTTGTTTATAAAATTTCAGTGTTGAAAAGGCAACAACAGGGCTAGCTCGAGTTGGATCTCGAGCTGCATTACATCTATCTTTTGCCTTTTTACGGCGAGCCTGGAGATCAGGTATGTTGCTACTTCAGTGAAAATGTTGGAATTTTTTGGTGCTAATAGTGTTACTGTAGGGGAGGATGCTGACTTGTGCACGGAACTGCTAAGAGAATCTCTTGAGGCCCTGCAAGATCTACCTGAAGCCACGCTGTTTGACGAGGGCTCTGTGTCTACTGTTTGGCTGGAAGTGGTGGATCGCTCAGCCAGATTTCTACGCCAAGTAGTATCGGGGTAAATAACAATAAAAATTATACATATTTTAAGAAAAAGAACTGTTTGTTTGTTTAGATTAAGAAAGTATAGGTGCAGGGAAGAATTGTGTAATGTTTTGGCTTTAAACATTGTACAATTCTCTCCTGTACCAATCCTTAACAATAAAAATTATGATTCTATAAACTATGTTCTTTAAATCAGAGCAAATTGTTAAAAACATTGATACTTTGTGTTGCAGTGATGTTGGAGGCACCATTGTGACTGAAGTTCCAGCTGTAGATCAGCAATTAGCTTTAAGCTTACTTTTAGAATTGGTAACACAGCAAGGCTCCCTTAACCATCTCTTGGATGCTGTTCTTCTCCTGCTTCATCTCCGAGACAAAGGACAGGCAATGACTGACAACAGGTAAATTAATAATTTGCAATGGTGGTATTGCACCAAGCCTGACAACCGCAATACATGCATTTTCATTGCTTATCCGTATTCTTCAACTCTGCTGCATAACAGTGACGGAATAGCATTAGGTTGAAAATTCTGAGTTTGGCCATGAGAATTTCTTTGTACATATTTTTCTCTTCTCAATCTTGCCATCCAAAATCTTATGTCTTAATCTTACTTTTGAAATACAGTAGAGTTTGTCAAAGAGTTACTCGCACCCACGCTCTTTTTTTGCAGTTGCCAATCTCTAATTGTTATAATTTTAAAAATTCTATGGCTGTTAAAGGTGTAAAATTGTGGAACGAATTGCCTTTTGCTATCTGCTCGAGTAAATCTTTGGCTATTTTTAAAAAGAGAGTAAACAATTATTTGCTGGTAAAGTGTAATTTTAAAGCTAAAATTTAAGTATGTATATTGTTTGTTTTGTATATAAGTGTATATTGTTTGTATGTATTATACTTTTAGTGTTATAATTTAATCACCGCTTATTATAGGGTAATGAATATTTAAAAAAATTTAATTAATTGTGTTTTATAACTATTTATACTCTATATTATTATCTAAAATTTTCTGGTATATATAATAATGTATTAATATTTTAATATTCATATAGTTCCTGCAGTGTTAATATTTTTGTTTAAAAAGTGTTAATTTATTTAAATAGTGCGTGTATATAGTGAATGAGTGAAGAGTGATAAAGGTGATTGTGAGAAGGTGATTAATATTTGTGATATTTACATGAAAAAGATTTTGAAGAAAATATTGCTGTGTTGTACAATGATATATATATACTTTTATACAAGTTTAAATTGTTTATTGTGATTATTTAATTATCTATGTTTTTCTTTCCAGCAAAATCCCATACTGTATTTTATTGGCAGTTAGGTGTAAGAGTGGGCTTGCCTAAACCTCGCCGCAATAAAGCAATTTTCTATTCTATTCTATTCTATGTATGCTTTTTATCAGCATACATATTACCCTGTTAAAAATCCTACAAAGACATGCAACTGGTTTTACATGCTTGTAATTTTTTTAGGTGCAGTGTCACTTCTAGCACTCGAATATCTGCCCCTCTAGTCCATCTCTTGAGACGGTTCAGCAACATCCAAGCAGTAAAACCCCAATTGTTAGATAGAGAGAAAAACAAGAATGATAAGAATTATGATGACATTGCTGCTGTGAGTTTTTCAGTTCAATTTTCTATGTTTATATAACAAAATTAATTTTAATATTGTTTTTATGCCAGCTCTATGATCTAGTGGTTAATGCCCCTGGCTCTTGTCCGAGAGTTCCCCGGTTCAAATCCTGAACACGGCAGACTTTTTGTGACTTTGAATGGGTGTGACTGATTACTAAATGATGGAGTTGGTAGGAAGAAGGCAGCTTATGGCTGTCTATACTCCGTTGCCCCGCAGTTTTGCACTTGCACTGCATGCTGCACAAATCTGGTAATTAGAGCCCAAAAGAGTGCAGGAAAGGGTTCTGGGAGCCTGCTAAGCCCCAGCGTGGTCACAAGATAATTCTTACTGGAAAGGTTTAAATACCTGGCCCCATCCAAAAGAGTATAAATGATGTCAAGGATATTTATTTTTTTTAATTTAATTTTTAATTGTTTTTAGGTGAGCCCAACAGATACCTACTTAAAATACTTACAGCTTCCAACAAATGAAGTGGCTATGATTGACTTACGGCAAGCTGCAGTTATAATTATGTCACATCTTGATAGACTTGTTGCACCTTACATTCCCCCTCCCTCTCTATCTAAGGTAACTATTTTATTAATGTGATTTTTATTGTATATGTTTGGAAGTTCTTGTTTTGTGTTTTGCCAATAAGGAGGGTTCTTACAAACTGTCTACTATTGACTGAAGATATTATAAACATGTCATTAATTGTGACGGGCAATTTAGTACATGAGCCTCCTTAAAACTATGATTAGAGGGTGCAAAAATAGCCTCTATTTTTAACAAAATATTCTTTGAATACTCGGTCCCAAAATAATCATGAGTGTAGGAGGTAGCATAATGTTAATATAGATTTCGTGAAACTGTAGTGGGATTTCTAGGGCTGTTTCTAGGGCTGTAATTGAAGGAAATTTCAGTTCAGTAAAACGAAACAAAAAAATAAAAAATAAATAAATAACTTTCTGAATGAAGCAATGAAGTTTAAGAATTGCACTGTCCTGCATGCAGTGGCGTAGCCAGGATTTGCCCAAGGGGGGGGGGGGGGTTCTTCAGGACAAAGATTGAGAAGAGCCCACTGGGGGGTTTGGGGGGCGATTTTTTTTAAGGACACGCCCCTTTTTTAGGGTAAAATAATGGAAAAATAATGATCGGAAAAAAACATATATATATATTAGAGGGTAAAATATATGGCCTGATGCAATTTTTTTAACATTTTATATTTTTTTCACCCCATTTTTCAATTTCTTTTGAATACGTGCGTATAATAAATAAAGCTTTGAGTAAATTATTTTAATTAAATCAAGTAATTCATGTAACCACTTTATATTATTTTTATAGAATCAGTGTACGTGATGTCATTTAATTGAATTTGATTTTTAAAATTTATTTAATAATCCAAGTTCACATCATTAAGATATTGTGAAAAATAAATAAATAAAAAAGGGAATTGCTTCTCTTATTTTTGTTAAATTTTGTCTGCACCGCTTGGAGCAACCAATTAAATGAAAGTGCGGCACACGTGAGAGCATTTTAATTATTACAATAGTAGTTATATGCACATGCAGTTTGTAAGGGAAATAAAACATTTATTTATGAATGGCACTTTTTCCTGTAAAAATTAGAAACTAACTTATAATTTGTTTATTTTAAAGAAAAGACTACTTGATACCCCTAAATTTCAACTTTTTATTTAACTTTTTTTTTTCAAATTTCTATAATTTTTCCTTTTTTCTTCTTATATCCAGTCATTACTCGATCTTCATGGGGGGGGGGGTTTAAACCCCGAACCCCCCCCCCCCCCCCCCCGTGGCTACGCCACTGCCTGCATGGAAGAGAAGTAAAGTTGTTGTTTTGTCTTTATGAAAGAATTAAGTCTCGCAGGCTACTCGAACCAGTGTAAAGCTCAAGAGGAAAAAAAATCAGCAAAATCTTTTGGGAAACTGAGAAGTCTAAAAAATAGTATTTTTTTTTTAAGAAGTCTAAAAATATCAAAATTATCTCAAACAGTATTTTTATTTATTTATTTATTTATTTATTTATTTATTTATTTATTTATTTATTTATTTATTTATTTATTTATTTATTTATTTATTTCTATTTTCTATTGGTCCAGTTTCATGAGATCTGTGGATATCTGCAAATAATAACATTAATACTTTGGTCTCAAAATTGAAATGTCCCTTATAAATATAACTTAAAGGACCAGGCCGGGGGTTTTATAACCTATTTTTGACCGAAAGTAGTCGAGGAACATAATAAAAATAGCGAAGTTTGCTTGCGGGCAAGTTTAACGCTAGCGAGAGAGAAAAAAGTTGTTTTGTTAACTTGTACGTAGTACTTAACAGCGAAATCCGACAACCTTGTAGAGAGTGGAGGGAGCGGCCTCTCCTGTTAACTACTTTGTCACGTGACCCAAGGACCAATAACAGACGCTGTTAACTATACGTCACACCCAATGATCGGCCGCAAGTGGAGCAAACCGGGAAAAACTTGAAATGTTCTATGGTAGAGTTAGTTAGATATAAAGAAACAAAATTCTACATCATTGTAAAATTTGAAAAATATTAAAGAAAGTAAAGTAACGTTCTTTTTTGCATTTCACTAGCAAGAATTTCATGTCGTTTTTAATATTTTATTTTTAAAGACAGTAAAAAAATTTAAAATTCTATCATAAATAATATATTTTATTATTATTTTTTTTTACTCAGTTTGCTGCCAATTTAATTAAAATTGTCTCGTTCCATCACTGTCCCATATATATATATATATATATATATATTATTTACCTTTATTAATGTATACAATAATAAAAAATGTTAGAAAGTTCCCAACAAGGATCGGATGTAGATGCAAGATGCACACGGATGCGCAAAAATGGGCTTGCATCCGCATCCATGCATCTCAGATGCACGGGAAAAATTAATGCATCTGGATGCGCATCCCAGATGCATGAAAAATTATTTGAATCTGGATGCGCATCCATGGATGCACGCAAAAAAAAAGCATGCATCTGGTCACGAATCCATATCCCTATCCATTAGAATGCAATTATTGCATTTGCACCAGTTTAGATTTATCGATCTTCCCTCCCTCTGAATTTCAATTTCTATTTTTTTTTTGCGGTTTTCAATAAAATCTGCATACTCTTCTTGCGTAAATTGTGGCTCTTCAATTGTCCATATTGCCTCACTCATTTTAAATTTTATTTATGAACGAAAAATATTATATGATCGAGAATGATGTATGTACGCTACGTGACTACAACTCTTTTGAACTTCTTTCTCCCTCGAGCTGCCTGCTCGAGCAAAGATCAACCCTGGTAGTTCAATGAACTCTCATTAGGGCTGCTACCTGGCATACCTGTGATAAATATTTTAAAAAAATATTATTATTTGCATTATTCAAAATATATTAGCTCTGATTAAAAAATAAATAATAATAGACCACTTGCAAAACTATGTTTTAGCAAAACGTAAACAAACTCGTCCACCCAGTGTATTGTTGGTTGTTGATTATGTGTAATTTTTTTTTTATACATTGGACCTTATGGGAAATTCACGATTTTCACACGAAGATTTCAATACGTTACAAACGTACGATTTTATAAATAAAATAAGTCCCGGAATCTGCAGTTCTTTTTGGCCATTTATAATATTGAAATGTGCATCAGAAGAATATGTATTTCTTTCAATATAGTAAATTTAGTATATATGATACCAAATCAGCCAATTGCATGGGGTAAGATACGTAACTAAGCGCAAGTTCAAGTTTGTTTATTATTGCTACAGTTAAAATCAACAAACTTGAGATTGCAATGCTTAGTTACGTATCTTACCCCATGCAATTGGCTGATTTGGTATCATACTAAATTTACTATATTGAAATAAAGACATATATTCTTCTGATGCACATTTCAATATTATAAATAGCAAGAACTGCAGATTCCGCCGGGACTTATTTTATTTTTAAAATCGTACGTTTGTAACGTATTGAAATCTTCGTGTGAAAATCGTGAATTTCCCATAAGGTCCAATTAATGTATAAAAAAAATTATACACATAACCAACAATCAACAATACACTGGGTGGACGAGTTTGTTTACGTTTTTCCAAAACATAGTTTTGCAATATATAAAAATTTTAGCTAAAAAGGATAGTTAAATTTTTATTAATAATTAGTTATATTGTTTTACACTTTTTACGAGAGCAGTTATTTGCTCTGCCACGCATTTATATCTTAGCTCTCATTTATAATAATTTTATAATTACATTTATTTATTTTATTTTTTTCACTAAATAAATAAATAAATAAATATATAAATAAATAAATAAATAAATAAATAAATAAATAAATAAATAAATAAATATTTATTTAAATTAACAATAATAATTTTCACCCTTATTACACCGCCTGCCACCGGGCAGGCAGGCAGGCAGGCAGCAGCAGCAGAATTTCTCTCTCTCGCGCGCGCGTCTCGTGATGCGGTGTTGCCGCTATTTGGACTCACAATAATATTGCACGATTTTAAATATTTTTTTAAATTTTTTCGTGATGACATAAAGAAAAAATATTTAGATATTACAGTTGAGGAATGTAAAACGCATATATTAAGATGCATTTAAACGCGGTCCGGGCTCTGCCTTTAAAAAGACTTATTGTTATTATTAATAGCAGTAGTTATTTTTTATCAGTTATGAAAATGTTACCTTTTAAAAAAGTGTACATGTTTAATCATTTTAGTTTTGCCAGGGACTTTGTAATACAATATTGAGCTTAAAAAATGATGATTTCTCTTTGTTTGTTCATAACCTCCAAATTTTTAATGAATTTGATTAGACTGTCAAATTCTGTCACATTCTTATTTGTTTCAAACAAATGGTAATTTGTTTTTAACATACATTTTCATAGGAAAGATACATGTATGGAAAATTCAAGATTCCAAATTGTTCCTTCCCACTTGGTTTAACAACTTGTACTATCTTGTTGTGCAGTTAACTGTGAATACAATATTTTTAGATGCCTGGAGGATTGAGACCATATCAAGAAGTTATGTGCCTTGGTTCATTAGAATGGGGAGGTTGTAATGCATCCATATGCTCTGATGGTCCACATAATTGCGATGCTCTAGAAGAATTGGGAGTGGCTCAGATGGTTTGCTCTGACCGTTCCTTACTTGTTTTGAGTTTATCTGGAAAAGTATATCAAATGTTATATGCTTCAAAAACAGAGGTAAAAAATTTGAGCTATAAAATTATTTTATCACACAATATTTTTTTATTTATCATGTGATTTTGCTTGATAGTGTCCACATCTCGTGGAGGGCTTAGCTGACAAGGAGGTGATTCAGTTGGCCAGTCATCCTGACGCCAAACACTTTCTAGCCCTTACATCACAAGGGGAAGTTTATTCTTGGGGCTGTGGAGATGGAGGAAGATTGGGGCATGGTGATACTTACTCTCAAGAAGAACCTACCTTAGTTGAAACCCTTATTGGTCAAGTCATAATTTTTGTTGCTGCTGGAAATACATACAGGTAAATAAACAATGACAAAAATTTATTGAGAGCTATTTTATTTGCTGTGTTGTTTATTTGTGGCAGTGCTGCTGTTACATCAGCAGGAGAACTGTTCACATGGGGACGAGGCAACTATGGACGACTAGGTCACGGCAGCACAGAAGACGTCAGCAAGCCAACCCTGGTTCCCGGATTGAAAGGTTAATTTTGAAGTAGATCTGTCTAACACTCCCTTGAATTTGCTCAAACCATAAGGAATTAAGTTTTAGAACATTCTCAAATTTTTAAAAATTATTTCATTCCATTCTTTCCTGCAGAAATATCCTTTGATCTCAGGTTAATCGTTAACCCATTTTATATATATTTGTTCATTAGTTTGTTCATTCGTTCATTTGTTTGTTCATTTAATTTAGTTAGTAACTGTACTGCTAATTATGTACTACTGTAATTCATGTCTTGCAGGTCACAACATAGTCCATGTGGCATGTGGAGGAGGTGACGCACAGACTCTTGCAGTGACTGACATGGGGCTTGTCTTCTCCTGGGGAGATGGTGATTACGGCAAGCTAGGTGAGTCTCACTGACATGTAATAATTATTGACATAAGAACAACAATTTGAATTTCCTTAGGACGAGGTAGAAATGAAGGATCAAAAGTTCCTAAACTAGTAGATCGTCTTCAAGAACTGAATGTTATGAAAGTCTACTGTGGTGCTCAATTCAGCTTAGCACTGACAAGCTCAGGGGCATTGTATTCATGGGGCAAAGGAGATGGATATCGCCTGGGACATGGTACTGAAGAGCATGTAAGATTCCCAAAACTCATACAAGGAATGCTTGGTAAGTAAATATTTTATGTATATATATATGTATTATTTCTTGTTACTTTCTTTACTATAACACAAACACCGGGCTCAATTGAGCCAAGGTGTAAGTGCCTGTACCAAACATTGAGAGGGGATTGCGGGTAAGCATGCAGGGGTGCTACAAGCTCAAAAACTTGCGCACAATGTTAGCCGTGCCAAGAATAGCAGCCTTCTGCATGACACGCACATGGTATTCTTTGAGAGCCAACTTCTCTCTGGCATCTGACCAGTCTTTGGTCACAAGACCGTTACTAGAGATTACAACTGGAACCACATCAACACTACGGAGCTGGTACATGTCTTTGAGCTCAACAGCAAGTGGCTGGTACTTGCGCTTTTTCTCCGCAACTGTGGTCACAAGATTCTCGTCCAGCGGGACAGCAATGTCGACAATCACCGCTGTTCGAGCTTTCTTGTCGAAGAGAACAAGATCAGGTCTGTTTGCTTCAACAGCTCTATCTGTGGTGATGGCAGAATCCCACAGGATTTTTGCATCCTGATTATGGAGAACTTGTTCCGGCTTGCACTTATAGTACGGAACCTCCGTCTCAATGAGACCAACTTTCTTGGCCAAAGCTTGATGTACAACTTTGGCAACAGAATTGTGGCGCTCTAAGTACTCTTTTGGAGCAAGCACTGGACAGCCCCCAGCGACATGCTGAATAGACTCGTTAGCCTGCTTACAAAGGCGACATCGGTCACTGATGTTGATTTTGAGGATGTGTCGCTCATACGCCCTAGTCCTGATGACCTGATCCTGTATGGCACATACAAAGCCCTCCGTCTCTGCAAATAGCCCACTTGTCCGCAGCCACTCAGTGGAACTCTTGGTGTCCACCTGATCCGAAGACAACGCTGCAGCATACCGACCATGCAACGCTTTCGTTGACCACTCCTGAATTCTTTCAGCCTGTGTCTTGATGGCAGACTGAAACTCTTGCTCACTCAAATGTAGCGGAGTGTAGCCACGGTCCTGATTGCAGACAGCTGCATGCAATCCAACACCACGTGACACAAAGTACTGGCGGAGTTTCAGCTCCTGCTGATTACACATCACTTCCATGTTGAGCAAACCTCTTCCACCTACATGACGCGAAAGGTACAGTCTCTCAACTGAGCTCCTCGGGTGATGTATCCTGTGCTTTGTGAGGGTAGTTCTCATCTTTCTGTCAAAGGCTTGCAGCGACGTCTCCGACCATCTGACGACTCCAAAGGTATATGCTGCCACAGGGATAGCCCAAGTGTTAATTGCTGAAATCTTGTTTCTTGCACTGACGAAAGACTTGCAAACCTTGTTGACACGAGACAGCACTTTCTTCTCAACTTGTTTCCTGGCATCTACATCCTTGATGCCAAGTAGCTGCTGTAGACCGAGGTACTTGTAGTTTTCCTCGGTACCCAAGTCTTGAATAACGGTGCCTCCCATGAGTCGCAAGCCTTCTTGTGGATCTTGAACCTCCCCCTTTCTCACATGCACAACAGCACACTTGTCAAGACCAAACTCCATGCAAATTGCATCACTAAAACTTTTGACAAGTTCAAACATGCTGTGCAACTGGTCTTCACCAGATGCATACAACTTTAGATCATCCATGTAAAACTGGTGGGAAATGCGAACTTCTGGATTCCTCTGTAGAACGTAACCATACCCAGAGGTCCGGAGCATCCTGCTCAGCGGGTTCAGTGCAAGACAAAACCACAAAGGGCTGAGACTATCTCCTTGAAAAATACCTCTTGAAATTTGCATTTCTCTAGTCTTGTAGTTAACCCCACCTTGGTTTACATGAAGACAAGTCCTCCACATGCTCATGCAAGAAGTGAGAAGCTCAACGACGCAAGGGTGGATCTTATACAGGTGAAGGACAGAGAGGAGCCAGGAGTGAGGCACTGAGTCAAAGGCTTTCTTGTAGTCAACCCAGCCTACTGAGATGTTGCGATGTTTTCTACGAGCCTGCTGAGACACAACAGTGTCGACCACCAACAACTCCCGACATCCCCTGGTTCCCTTCCGACAACCATTCTGCTCCTCAGCAAGAAGTCCATTCGTGACAAGATGATCATATATCTTCATCGACAGAATGGAAGTAAAGATCTTGTACAGTGTGGGAAGACATGTAATTGGCCTGTAGTTTTTGGGATTCAATGAATCACCTGACTTTGGCTTCATGTAAGTTATTCCCAAAGTACAAAATTTTGGCAAGATTGACGGATCTCTAAGGGCAGCATCAAAGTTGATTGCAAGAGATTGGTGAGTACTCTTGAAGTACTTCCACCAGAAGTTGTGGATACCATCCACACCCGGCGCCTTCCAGTTCTGTGTCTTCTTAACAGCAGACTGTACATCAGCAAGTGTAATGCTTACTGCCGGCATTTCCGGGATGTCTCTGCACACCTCCTCTTCCTCACGCAACCAATATGCATCTTCAGAGTGTTGCTTCTGCTCAGACCAAATAGATGACCAAAACTCTGCCATCACCTCTGCTGTCGGCGGTTGCTGAGGCTGCTCCTCTTTGCCCTCTTCCTCCAACTTCCGGTAAAACAACTTCTGATCAGAAGCAAAAAGACTCTCTTGCTGTCTTCGCTTGGCTGCCTCATTGTATCGCCTAATACGAGCACCAAGCGCTGCAATTCGCTGTCTCAGTTGTTCTTCCTTCTCTCGGAGCTTTTTCTCATAGTCCTCATCCGTCCTCCTTACCCTGATGTTTCTCGCAATAGAGCGAATACCTGCCATGACCTTCTTACTACACCACTGCGGGTCAGCGAAGAACGCTACAAGATGGGCAATATCCCGTCGAGCTCTGCTAATTCGCTCCTCGATCCTCTTCCTCCATGGTGGCGTGTAATCTTTCGGTACACTCTTGGAGACTCGTTGCTGCCGCTGCGACGTCTTGATCTCAACACCAAGCGTCTGACAAACAGCTAATGCAGCACAATGCACAAGCCCAGAAACCTCTTCCAGAGTTGAACCAGCTACATCAGGCCCCAACACCTGATCAGCAACCGCAACAGAAGCAAACACTTGGGCATTGTACCTTAACTTGGGAATGCGAGGGCGACTTTCCAATGGAACCCCCTGGTACTGCAGCTTAAGAGACTCATACGAGTCCCTAAACTTGCCAAGTAAATCTACTTCCGACTGTTGTTGAGCTTCCCCTCTATCACCCTCTAGTTGAGGCTCAGGTTGTACATCTTCCAAATTTCCCTCCTCTTCTTCACCACTGTCCATGGGAGGATCTTGCTGCTGATGTAACTGCAGCTCCTGTGTTATCTCCCTCTTGACCTGATCTTGCTCTGCTGCCGAGAGAGCTCCTCTACTCATGATGGAACGCAGCTGGCTGCAAACTCGCTGCTCGTCCATTGTCATGTCCAGAAAAATCTTCTTCCACTCGGCAAACATTCTCACCCTATACCCTTCCATCTCTCTCTCAATGTTGGTACTCCTATAGTACGCACGCATGACCGACATATTCATGTCCTTGGTCCACTTCGTGCGCTGGCGTACAAGGCCAGCGGCAGTGAGAGGAGCTCTGGGCTCCTCCAAACCACCACCTGCCTGCGCAGCCGGAGCAGCTGCACGCGCGGTAGCCCTGAGTGGCGCAGCGCCGCGCCTCCCTCGATGTTGTGAGGAAGATTCACCACGTTCCACTGGTACGGGTAGCTCATTTGACACAGACGGCCCAGTACCGGAACCCCCTGCGCGGCCTTTCGACCGGTCGCCATTAACTCGCTCCTTAAAAGAACTTTTCATATTTTCCTTGTCCAGCGTACTGGTACTGAAGAGAAGCCCAAGGAACAACTCCCCAGGTGGAAACCCAAAGCACGGTCCCACACTCCGTTACCTCCTTACGAAGGCTGGGTACCCTCCCTGCCCGTTAGACCCCTGACGGGGAGCCCCCACACCACGACAAGGTGGACATGGGCCCCCCATGCATGCATCATCCCACATGCTCCCAATCCCCTCATAAACACAGCGCTGGGGCACAGTGCAGCATGCAAGCATCTAACACCGATCCCATTGCAAGCGAATACTTGGGCAAAAGCAACATGCAAGGAAAAACATGCAGGGGGGAGAAGTGGGGGTGTATGTATTATTATTATTATTATTATTATTATTATTATTATTATTATTATTTTTTTTTTTTTTTTGTGAGACACCACTAGATTGCCCTGGTCATAGGACAGACCCAGCAGTGCCTCGTTTTTGCCCAACAATGCCCCTTTGGAGTGCCAGACTTTCGGCCACGGTGAGACCCAGCCTCCACGGAATCACACCCGTAGGACCCGGGTCTATTACCCCGAGCATGACGTACGAATAGTGTCACCGCAGTGACCATCAGCCCCACCGCGACCGAGCTTTGCACCCTCTCCCCCAACCCACAATCCCCGTCCGCGAGCGCCGTTCACTGTTGTGTTCGGGTATTAGCTTTGCTTCACCCACCCGTTTGGAAAGCCTCTCACCATTCAGACCACTGCCTCACCGAAAACATCCATGAGGAGCGTTCGTCATACGAGGGTCAGGCCAAGAGGACTACTTCCTGACTGCACGGGCCACTACGATATATTGGCACCACATCTCCCTGAGCCGGCCGGCTGGTCACCATACACGAAACATAGTTCCTCCCACACAGTGAATACACCACATAGCGCTCGCGCCCCCCCCCCCCCACATTTACCCCCCCCCCCCCCCCCCCGACACGGCCACTCCTGACTTGCGTCAAGTAAGTCGCCGTTCCGTCGGCCCACCGCCGCCACCCAATGGGGTTCAGATGCACCGATGACCATCCCCCCAATGAGTGCAGCCTCCTCCTTCCCCTCAAAACCACCCTGATGGTAAGGTGGCCAATTCCGCGGACCTCCCCGCCACTAGGTGCAGCCGGCAAACTGATCACGCCGGCCATCCGGGGACTCCTTCACGCAACCTCCGACAATTGCGCTAGGGACCGTTGCATTTATCCTCCCATAGTCTGCTGTTAAACTATGAGAGTCCCCAGCATTGCCGAGATTTTGCTGCCTAGGTACTCTGAGCTCTGCGGCAGCAGGGAGAGCTCAGGCTCCATAACCGGTTAGTGGCTATGGACTGAGGGCTGTAATTAAACAACCCCCAGGTGGAGCCCCAAGGGCGCGGTCCCACGCGTCGCGTACTGAACTTTCCCCACACAGTGTTTAGCATGAGTCAAGAACAGCCGGGTGCCCTGTATTATTATTATTATTATTATTGTTGTTGTTTGAAAATATTTTAAGCACTTAGGGTGGCAAGGCAAAAGTTATGTCAGAACTCCAAGATATCAATTAAATTTTGATATCAGAAAAGCTTCAGCTATCTTTGCTAAATTTTAAAAGTTAATGACCTCCCACATTATCAGCTTCTTATTTTTTCCCAGTTATAAAATTCCATTTGCTGTGCTGTTTTTCTAAACTAATTTCTTATTTTCAGGAAAGAAAGTTGTGAGCATAGCTGTAGGCTCTTCCCATGTGTTAGTATTAACTGACGAAGGAGAAGTACTAGCGTGGGGACAAAATGACCAAGGGCAGCTTGGCAAATGCTCATGTCAACCGTTTTGTGAACCAACAGTGTTACCTTCATTACAAAACAAGCCAATCATTGGGGTAGCTTGCGGTCCTTCCCAGGTAATTTAACATTGAATATGCATTTAAATTAGTTCATATTAAAACATTCAAGTATCAACAGATAAAAAAGGAGTTAAGGATTACAAGTTGTTTTTGTGTAGCAAAGTGTTAATATTTAGCAATATATTTTGCTTTTAAAAAAAGTGAAAGAAAGATAGAATTTGTTCGTCTTTTTGTTGTTGTGTTAATGCTTAATGTATTCATGTTTTCAGAGTTTTGTGTGGAGTAGCACCAGCAAATGGAGTGTCCCTCTTCGAGTGCCATTTGTAGTGGATGTGTGTGAACGCACTTTTATATTGCTGGAGCAAGTGTTGGCTAACACATGGGATGGATTAGACGGCAGCACAGGATGGCCTCCTTCTCATGACAAAGAATGTCTGGCTGTGTCATGCCTGAATCTTCTGCACCTTCAATTGGTAGCTATGATCTATCATGGTATACCAGAAGCTAATGTTGGCTTGAATCCTGGATCTCGTCTCTTAGCTCTCATGAAGCAAAGAATAGTCACCCTTGCAAGCAATGCAGGTGTTTTAAATTCAATTCAGCGTGCTGCTCAGAATTTGTTAGAGGCAGGATGGAGCATTTTGCTACCAACTGCTGATGAGCGAGCCAATACTCTCTCCAGCCTACTGCCAAGCACGGGTTCTGATGCTTTTTCTGTGGGTGCTGGGCAGAAGTTCATGACAGACTTGCTTGTTAGCAGTCTCATGGCTGATGGCGGACTGGAGTCTGCCCTCAAGGCTGCCATCTCTGCAGAAATGGGCATGGCAACCCGTGAACCTGCAAACATTCACTTCCTATCAGAATCTGCACAGGAAACCAAACGTGCCATGCACCAAGGAAACTGCTCGTGGTCTGAAGAAACCAAAGCATGTGGTGCCATTTCTCTCCTTCATCTAGTCAAACAGCTACTCAGGAACACTTCTTCAAACACCCTCTCAAAACTTCAGGATTTGGGTTCGTTTACTTCAGAACCACCAGAAAAAATAAAACGTTCTCCGAGCCTTAATCTATTAATTAGATTTCAGAGGCTTTTAGTAGCACAAATCTTTCCTCATCCAATAAAATCATCAACACGATCAGATCAAGAGATGTTAGGGTCTGAATCTCTTCTAAAAAAATACATTCAGTTGATACATGCTCATGTGTGGGATGTTTTGCCAGCTGCCACAAGTTGTGCATCAGTCAGCAATAGGCATTTCACCATTGTTGCATCTATCCTACATACAGACATCATAGGAACCCTTCTGCCAGAGCTTATCCTTTGCTTGACTCTACTTGAAACTCAGGTGCCACTTTGTATGTTGCATCAAGTAGATTGGTTTTCTCCTCTCAACTCTCTTCTCGATCCTCTCAACAAGTTCAACCGACTGGCACCAGGATCAGACAAGGAGGACACTGAAGACCTTGCATGGCCTGGAATTATTGTACCTCCAAACTCTCCAGTGAGCAAGCAAAAAGCTCCAGAAGATCTTCCATTGATACGTAAAGCAGACTTAGAAAATCACAACCGAGATGGAGGATTGTGGATTGTGATAACTGGCAAAGTTTATGATGTCCAGGATTTCAGATCACAAGCACCATGTGGTGAGGAACTGTTGCAAAGATTCAGTGGTTGTGATGCAACTCAGGCATTTGAAGCAGCTAGTCACTCCAGTAGTGCAAGAGAGAAAATGAGCAATTTCCTTGTTGGACACTACTTAGATCCTGATCAAGAGCAAGTTCAAGTAGCCGATGCAACAACAATGGTTTCTTCTCCATTACTTGATGCTGAAAGAACTTTAGCATTTCTCCTTGGTATGCATGCTCGTAGTCTAACTTGGGGTCCTGCATTACAACCTGCCGAGACCGAAATGACCGCGTGGGGAAATGCACCGTTCCTTCAAGGAGGTCTGATAGAATTGCTACCAGCAAATCCATATGAAGAGGAAAAGGGAGAAGCTAGAAGCACAGCATCAAACACACCAGTATCAGGTTCCACACCCACAGAAGCAAAATCATTATCTGGTTGTGTTCCAGGGCTAGATATGTCTGGAAGTTTACCTGGAGGACAAAGCAGCATCCACAGACTAGCAGTAGATAGATCTTCATTGTTATTGCAAGGTTTAGTTGAAGGGCGAAATAATGAACCTCTAGTACAGGCATTTTTGCGAGTTGTTGAGCGCTCCCATCGTGCTCATCAACTTCCAGCAGGTGCTGATCATCCTGTTGAAGAGGCTGGTCGCTTTTTACTTGCTGTGTTGCTGCGACATCAAGGCCTTGGAGGTGCAGCAGCAACACTAGCCCAGCAAGAACTCGAAGGTTGTGGTCCTGCTCGTCTGCCACGAGCAATCAATGAGAGTGTTCGTGTGGTGCAACACACAAAGCTGAGTTTGATAAAAACAAGACAACAGCAGAATAGATCTTATAAAGAAGTTTGCATGCCAATGATGGAAAAATGTAGATTTTTATTTTATGAAGTACGACCTGCATGGAGTCCTGAAGTAGCTGGTTTAAATTCCTTACAACTTTTACGGTCAGAATCTAGATGGAAGAGGCTTACAAGACAAGTTCTTCAACAAAAAGCAATGTTAATAGACCCTGGTCCCAAACCTGAAGATATTTTAAATGCTAGTATACAGAGTCAAGAAGCAATGTTAGCTGCTGAAGGAGATTCTATTAAACAATTGAAAGATGAAGATGGTGATTCGGGAGAATCATTAGAAAGCTCTTTAAAGCTTGACAATGCATCAAGCTTAAAAGACGAGACAGAAGAAGGAAGCAAGAACATGCTGAGTCATACAAAAGACTGGGAAGTAGATGCTGCCAAAGAAGACCAAGAAGCAACGAGAGAAGAAGGAATTACCAAAGAAGAACTTGAAGGAACTAGAGAAACAAGAGGAACGGAAATCAAGGAATCTGATCAAACAAACAAAGAGGACACTGAAATGACCAAAGAAGAACCAGCTGAGGATGTTAAGTGGAATCCTCATACAAAGGATGAAATAGAAACTAAGAAAATATATAAAAGAGAAAGGTGCTCAGCTGGTGATATTACACAAATCTCCAATGCTTCTACTAGTGAAATATCATCTCTACCCAGAAATTGTGGAGTTTTGGTCATGTCAATCGTTAAATTTGTTACTCAAGAAGATGGTATAGATGTAGAAACATTACGTAAGGCACTCTATTGTCAAGTAGAGAGAGCCAAAAGTCGACTCAAAGGCTTGGAGCTTGGCCTCTCTCTGCTCAAACGACACTGGTTGCTACCTTCTGTTAGGTATATGTTGATAAATGCCTGGCTTGGTCTGCCATTGGAGATCACTTGCCCTGGAGAAACACTTCCTCACTGCCTGGCTAACATTGAGCTTGTCACACCATATACCAAGGCTCAAGTGATGCTGCAGCATGCCCGTGTCTCCCAATGGGCTGCCAATGCCCTGCGAGAGAGAGTGATTTGGGCTGAACCTATGGGTCGTGCAAGCAGAGGATTGCGAGGCAAAGGCTGCCTCAATCAAGGCACACAAGGCTGGCTTGGCAAATTGCCATGGGCAAGGTATATTTTTTCTTTTTTCAGTGCAATATTTCAGTTTATAAAAATATAGTAAAATTTATATTACTGTATTATATTATATATTAAAATATATAGTCATTTATTGTAATTTTATTTGTTTGGAATGAGCTGTGTTTCCTGCAACTGTTATATTATGTAACATAAGGAAAATGTAATAAATAAAATAATGTCATTTAAAGTTTAAAACATAGGTGGCCTGTATTAATTTATATTTTTTTCTCCAGATTTTTGCTTAGCATCATCTGCATGCTAACTGGAGATCATTATGGAAATGAATTAAACTTGCTTATCAATTCTGGAGTATTAGCTCTTCTACAAACATTGTTACGGCAAATAGGTAAGTTCATACTTCCCATAAATAAAAAAAAGGGGATTTTATAAATGACACGTTTGTACATGCAGGTCCTGAGCTATCCTCATGTGGAGAGGAGAAAACCAAGGAGGTGTTTGCTGTATTTGAGGATAATTTGCTTAAGTCTCGCCCACCTTGTATGCCAATAAGCAATGTTGACTTGGCAGCTATGTTACGTCCAGGAACCCGAGTGGTCAGAGGCATGCATTGGAAATGGGGAGATCAGGTATGTCATGCTTTTTTATTCAGCAGTAGAAGAGAAAATTGTAATACAGTGTGTCAATGGACAACATACATGAAAAAATTTTATTGCATAAATGAATAGAGGGTACCAAATTATGCTACTCTGAATTCTTTCAGATATTTTTGAGACCCAGAACTATTTTTAAATAATTATTGAAAGTGTGGCCACGCCCCCTGGAGGCGTCAATAGGCATCCAGTCTCCATCCTTTTTATTAAGGCTGCAGGGGTGCCAACTGAAATCACAGGACTTTCAATAATTATTTAAAAATAGTTCCGGGTTTCAAAAAAATCTGAAAAAATTCAGAGTAGCATAATTTGGTACCATCTATTCATTTCTGCAGTAAATTTTTTTCATGTATGTTGTCCATTGTAACAGGATGGTCCACCTCCTGGCGAAGGGCAGGTAGTTGGAGAACTCGGAGAAGACGGATGGGTTAGAGTTCAATGGGATAACGGAGCTACTAATTCCTATCGAATGGGAAAGGAAGGAAAGTACGACTTAAAACTTGCTGAACCTCCTAGCTTGTCAGAATCTGAGCTTGAATCCGAGACATCACAAGAAGAAACTGAAGATCCAATGAAAGGTAAATTTAATATCTCATTATTTTAATATTTGATGCAGTCATATATTTCTATTTTTTTTTTTCTTTTTAGTGCTTGCATCTGGAAAGGAACACCCCCATCCAACAAAACTTCTTCGCCATGCTTGTGTAGCTTTACTACGTAATTTGGCTATATGTTGTGGTATTCGAGCTGATCAAATGCAACCATCATACATCAGAGTGCTCACTTCTCTCTTGAGAGAACTAGTAAAGGTGATGTCAGCAATTTTATTTATTATCTTCTTTTCAATTATTAAAAACACTTAACTTGAGGTTAAAGAAATATGGCAGATCTATAATTTAAATGAAGGAGAGGGCAAATGGATATGTTAATTGTATTTCTCTGAAATTTGAGGGAAAAGTTTACAAATTCTGCCACCAAAAGTGTTCTGCAGCTGTCATTGCATTGACTTTGCCTGCATCTCATCGGCACCCTTAATAGGCATATCAGGTGATCTCAGACTTGCTGTTAGGTGAGTGTGCTGCAGTTGGGCTAGACTGATGCTCATCTTCATTGTGCAAGAGGGAGGTTTCTCTCACCCGTTTATCCAACTGCCAGAGTCAAAGTAACTGTCGTGGGGCCCATCTGCAATTTAAGCTAACCTCTCTCCTTGTTATGTCTTTCTACTTTCTCAATATCTATACGACAAAGTAACTAAAACTCTAAAAGGAAATTCAGTGATAAAATAAATTCTCATCGTATAATTAAAATATTTCATATAATATAAATTTTATACATAATATGTAAGTACAAAAATTAAAAAATATAATAGAACACAATAAAAAAAGTCTGGATTTTTTTTACATTATCTTTTGATTATGAGTTTAAGTTTTCAAATAAAAAAATATAAATAGTGTAATGACATGTTGATATAGATGAGACAGGAATTATAAATATATTGCAGTGTAGTTGAAAGTAATAATCTAATAATCATAATATACTAGAAGTGTTTAGATACAAATTATATATACAGTAGAATTACCATGATTATTTATATTAAAGTAGAGTGAACGATTTCATTTTTTTGAATATTTTATTTTCTAAAAATAGTTTAACACGCCCTCTATTGAGAAATGAAAACCAAAAAATTCCATCTCAAATAGCTTCACCACAAAAAAATTCCCAAAGTTAGTGTTTCGGAGGTTCCATCCTTATGGAACAGAAAACAGCTTTTTACTCCAACTTTGTCTGAACTATGGTACCAATTAAAAAATACGTACGTAATCTATGATGAATTCTTTAATGGATTTTCAAAAAAAAATTTTTTTACAAAGCCTTTTTTCCGGAAAAAAAAAAAGATTGAAAATCCTTATGGGAATTAACCCGCAAAAATTTCAATATTTTTTTTCGGAAACGGCTCCATATTTTTTTTTTTTTTTTTATTATTTGAAAATCCATTAAAGAATTCATCATGGATTACGTACATATTTTTTAATTGGTACCATAGTTCAGACGAAGTTGGAGTAAAAAGCTGTTTTCTGTTCCATAAGGATGCATGTTAAAGGCCTCCGAAAGACCAACTTTGGGAATTTTTTTGTGTGTGGTGCAGCTATTTGAGATGGAATTTTTTGGTTTTCATATCTCAATAGAAGGCAGGTTAAACTATTTTTAGAAAATAAAATATTCCAAAAAATGAAATTGCTCACTCTACTTTAAATTCTATTAATTTATATGGCGTCATGTTATGTATGTATGTAATTTATATTAAAAAAACAAAAATGGCAACACTTTACTCAAAGTACTCTTTCTATCCATATTTTTTAAGAATAAATATATATAATATATATTTATCCATTCCATTTGAATGGTTGCTGCAACAACATCAACAATTCCAATGTAAAATATTTTTTATAAAATACATGTACTAAATAAATACTTTTACTTAACACTTAAATCCTCGATTTTACTATACCTGTAAATATTGCATTTATTTGTTCACACTTATTAATCTTAATATGACTTGGAATGAAGCTAACAGTATTGGTTGTTTAACAGCTTGGCAACCAAGGTCCAGGAGACTTGCACAATGCTGAGAGCCAGCTGATTGCACGAGTGCACCACACTGAATGGGCCACTCTGGGCTTCATCAGAGCTTTGTGCAGCACAAAGAGCATAACCAAGAGCCTCAGCAGACCTGCTTGGATCTCATTACTCTTACGTATTGTAGACGGGCAAGACTTGACCCTGAACCCTAGCTTGCCAAAACAGGTAACAATTCTGCTTATTTTTCTCAATTGTTTGTTATATATTGTAATTCTAAATTGCATTATTCCAGATTCTTGCGTTACGTTTGTTGAGTGCTGTACTGCCAGAACTGAAAGATAACAATGCATCAGAATGTGTGCAGCTTTTAGAGAGGGTCTCTCAACTACTAGGAAATTGCCTACTTCTGTGTTCTAATGATCCTACTCTCAGTGCATCTGGTAATTACATATTAAACTGCTTTCTTTTTTTTCTATCAATTTACTTGTTGTCCATTTTACAGTGTCTGGCAGAGTGTGCTTGACAGCGTCTCATACAAGCACCATTGCTGAGGAATGCATTACTGTATTGCGTGATCTTCATGCCATTCCTGCGTGGACTAGAGAAATGAACACTTTCCTCACTGCAGGATTGTTTTCTGCAACTGGAATTCTGGTATGTGTTTGGTAAAATGAGTGGATAAGAAAGAACTGGTAGGTAAAAATACTGTATTTTACAGAGCCCTCTTGGACGAATGGACAGCAGCTCTAACCAGGCCACTTCTCTGGCAGCACTGGCCCTCATTGGTGGCATTGACAGTAGACCAAGAATAGGAGGTTCTGTCATTGTCCCTGAAAGTGGAATTGGTAATTATTTATCCATAATTAAGCATTTCAAAATATTACACCACTTTTCTTTATCTTACAGGTACTGTCTTTAATATCAGCCCAAGGGGAAAGCTTCATGTTCAGTTTCATCAGACTGGTGATTGGAAAAAAGTACCTTTATCAAATATACAAACAAATCAAGGACATAAGTTTCATTTAGAGAAATATGACATGACTGAAGGAACATTAGATGTATGGTCTACGCTTATGTCTCTAACTTTGCAAGACTATAAAGGGAGACCAGAAACTGGTGAGCAATAATAATATGGTCAATTTCTGTAAGAGGTTTAATTCATGTTTATTATGCAGGCCACATCAGCATGTCCATGCTACAAGAGCAGCAAATGCGCTTGCTGTCGCTGTACACCTTACGAGAGCTGTTACGCAGCCAGGCACACCTGAGGAACGTGCTACGTCGTCCAGGCTTGCATTGGTTGACTTCTGGCGAAACTGATGAGCCTACTGATCCAGCCAGCCCATGCCCAAGTGAACAAGGACTGCTCATCCAGAGACTCCTCACCAAAGCAACACAACCAGCACTCATTAAGGCTATTTTCTCAAGAGAAGAATTAGAGGTCAGATTCTCATCATGCAGCTATTTAAATACATTTTTTTTTTTTTTAAATCTTGAGATATTACTAAGCTAAAATCCAAGTGTTGGTCATTAATCATTCAGTTTAAAGATTTTTTCAAAGATATGTAAAATTCCTCATCTATGTGACTGTGTCTCTACTCATCGTCACAGAAACTTTGCAGTCAAAAATACTTCTTGTAGGTTAGATTTAGAATTATCACATTTCTTTATTGAAATTCACAGTTCAGGCATGCAAAAGAAATTTTCTACTTTTTTGTTTTCATTTTGTTTGTATTGCTAACTTTCAGGTTGCTGCACTTACTTTGTGCCAGCTTCTTGCTGCTGAGGCTCATTCTACTCAAGCAACAGGAGGTCATGACCAGGCCCCTTGCACATCAGGTGCTCATCTGTACCCACCTACTCCACTGGCTAGTGAAGCCCAGACTCCTGGAAGCGAGACCTCTCTACCGCTGTCATCACGTCAACGAAAGCACCCATCTGCACTGGTGATGCAGCTTATGGACATGGGCTTTGCTCGAAAGCAAGTTGAGTATGCTGTCAAAATGCTAGGTGAGTTTCCAATTGTAGTGATAAATTGTAACTTTTATTCAATATTACAGATACAAGTCTAATCAATCCAATTGTTATATAAATGTTATTATGTTTATTGTATTTTAAATTTCACTTGTAGTCATACTTCCATGTTTTTTTATTTTTTATTATTGTAACTTCCCAACACAAATATTAAACCCAATAATAAATTTTAAGGAAAATAAACCATTAAGGTTGTGATAAATATATTTAAGAGGAATGATAGCTAACCAAATAAACAAATATAATAATGGAAATGGACAACCTACCTGGATGGAATTTTTTATTGCATATATAGATAGGATATAGAGGACATTGAGCTGTTAAATTTTTTTCTTATTTTTTTTTTGAAAAAATTGTGAGGAAAGATGATATGATGTCAAGTCATGCAATGCTATGCTGGCATATTCAATATTTACATGACTATGATGTCACAGCGTTTTGCAGCACAATTTTAAGGTTGTTATAGGTTTCCAAATATTCTGAATAAATTGACAACGCATAACTCAAAGTCCTCTGTCGAAACATGCAATATTATTTTGTATGTAGGTTGCCATTATTATTGCCCTTGTTTTACTTTCAGAACGAGTAAATGATGCACAGCCCAATCCAGAAACTGTTGTTGGCTGGCTTCTAGAGCATGAAGAAGACCTTTTGTCTGACACAGAATCTCCATCTTCCATTGAAGGCATGTCAGCTACAGATTCGGCTTCAGAGGAACCAGAGGGAGCGTGGGGAATTACTAGTGACCCTGTAAGTTTATTCTTATGAATGTATTTTTTTTTTTAAATAAATTTATAATTTAGTTGAAAAGGAATGCCTTGATATTTTAAGGAACTCTGCAGTAAAAGTCAAACAGCAAAATTAAACTTTTTTTTTCAATACTGGGCAATTGGAATTAAAATTAAACCCCACTGAATGAAACTAAATCTGCTGATAATAATGAGTGAACATTTTACTTTAAAAAAATAGTTATTTTAATTTTTCTCTGAACATTAAAGGGGGTGTGACTTTTCAAAATTAAAAATTCACCAAAAAATCTTCTTTCCAAAAATGTAAATTTCACTTTCCTCCGACTCCCCGTTCCTTCCATACCGCCCGGTCAAAAGTCTACTATGACGTCACATTACTTAAGGTCGCGCGCAAGAAAGCAAGCAAGCAAGTGGCGGCGAGCGATAATATCCACGTTTTCGCGTCTTTAAGCCCGCCTAGCAGCCGACAGCAAAGAGATAAAAATTATCCGCCATGGGATAATTTTATCTAAAGAACATTCTGCGTTTGTATCCGCTTTCGGCATTTCTTCATTTTAATTAGGAAATTAAATATCACGATGCAAACTCAAATTTTTTACAGATTTCTTTTGTCAACTGACTTCAAACACATAAAATATTTTATCAAGCATCTAATAACTTTATTGTAGACACACGTATTGGATTGACATATTATATATGTACAGTACATACGATTTATATTATGTATATGGTATTTAAACAGTATTTTAATTACCTATGATTTTAGCCGCAGCCTTACATTATATAATTATAAAATCACGGCAAACACGCAACTAAAACTGTTATTATTTTGTGCATGATCGCTATTTATTTACTTTCTTCGACATTTGTATTTAAGTTATATAAATATGCAGCATATATAGTGATTATTCGATATTACCATTATTAATTATTAATACAATATACTTTAAATTATTATATTTAGTCTAACATACATTATATAAGGCATTATATATATCTTTTATTGCACTCATTATACGCTTGCTATTATGCATATACGGAAATTTATAAATAATTATGTGATTCAATTAACTAAAGGTGCAGTGATAACAATCTGAGAGATAACATGGAGGAGGCGAAGTAATTGAATTCTGATGCAAAACAAATTTTTACAAAACTGAACTGAAAAAATCTCCCTACATTCTTGCTCCCTTATGTACGTGTGCGGCCGGAACTGTCCGCTGACACTGAAAGCCAGAGTAAGCCCACGTGTCTATAAAGAAACAAAACTTTGCAATTATAAATAATTATATATTTTTGCCTCAAAATCGAATTAAAAATTTGTTCATTATTTGTATTTATAATAATATGTAAAATCTAAAATCATTGAACCGATTGAACGTACAGTACTATACTATATATTATATATTTATATAGTCTACGACTAAATAACAGTTAACATTATAATATAGTAATACTATACAAATACTATATTATATAACGTTAATTGTTATTTAGACGAAATATAATATAGTAATGTACGTTCAATCGGTTCAATGATTTTAGATTTTACATATTATTATAAATACAAATAATGAACAAATTTTTAAATCGATTTTGAGGCAAAAATATATAATTATTCATAATTGCAAAGTTTTGTTTCTTTATTATAGACACGTGGGCTTACTCTGGCTTTCAGTGTCAGCGGACAGTTCCGGCCGCACACATAAGGGAGCAAGAATGCAGGGAGATTTGTTCAGTTCAGTGTTGTGAAAATTTGTTTCGCATCAGCATTCAATGCCGTCGCCTCCAAGTACGTGGAGTTGCACGTTGTCTCTGAGATTGTTATCACTGCACTTTTAGTTAATTAAATCACATAATTTTTTTATAAATTTCCGTATATGCATAATAGCAAGCGTAATGAGTTCAAGAAAATATATAAAGCCTTATATGTTTGAACCAACTTGCAGCGCAGATGATCCCCGTCGATTGAATCACGGTAAATATTCTGGTGCCCGAGTCTGCTCTGCTGTGCTAGAATTACGCTGGAATCCCGTACTAGAATTAAATTACAGAAACCCTAATATTATTAGTATTCTTACTTTGAGCTCTGAATATAAATAAAGCTTTTATGTTATATTATTTTAACTCAAAGGGAAACAAAGTTTCCATCTATACATTTGGACCGAGAACACCTTTATATATTATATATAAATACATATATAAATATATACATATATATATATATATATACATATATATATTACAATGACACTGACTATTAACAACAAGAATTAAAAGCAGAACTGGTGTGATATATTATGCATGGGGCAGCCTCTAAGTTGAAGATTAATTATAATTATTAATAATTATTTCGTGATTATTACATAAAATATAATAATTTAGAGTATATTGTATTAATAATTAATAATGGTAATATCGAATAATCACTATATGCTGCATATTTATATAACTTAAATACAAATGTCGAAGAAAGTAAATAAATAGCGATCATGCACAAAATAATAACAGTTTTAGTTGCGTGTTTGCCGTGATTTTATAATTATATAATGTAAGGCTGCGGCTAAAATCATAGGTAATTAAAATACTGTTTAAATACCATATACATAATATAAATCGTATGTACTGTACATATATAATATGTCAATCCAATACGTGTGTCTACAATAAAGTTATTAGATGCTTGATAAAATATTTTATGTGTTTGAAGTCAGTTGACAAAAGAAATCTGTAAAAAATTTGAGTTTGCATCGTGATATTTAATTTCCTAATTAAAATGAAGAAATGCCGAAAGCGGATACAAACGCAGAATGTTCTTTAGATAAAATTATCCCATGGCGGATAATTTTTATCTCTTTGCTGTCGGCTGCTAGGCGGGCTTAAAGACGCGAAAACGTGGATATTATCGCTCGCCGCCACTTGCTTGCTTGCTTTCTTGCGCGCGACCTTAAGTAATGTGACGTCATAGTAGACTTTTGACCGGGCGGTATGGAAGGAACGGGGAGTCGGAGGAAAGTGAAATTTACATTTTTGGAAAGAAGATTTTTTGGTGAATTTTTAATTTTGAAAAGTCACACCCCCTTTAACAACTGTTTTTCCTAATTATTATTACCATATTACGGAAAGAATAGGACAGCAAAGGCCCATAAAAACATAAATTATCGAAAGATGATAAATGCTATGTTCAGAGGAGCCATCTGAATATATCATTTATCATCATTCAATAATTTCTGTTTTTTTGGGCCCTTTCTTTCCATAAAATAAATATCGCATAGACGATTTTCATTCATTAAATAATAAATTATTACCACCATATTGTTATTTATTTACTTTTTAATCATGATACATCCAGAAATAATATCGAATCCTGTGAAAGTTACAACATTCATAAATTATCGGAGGCAATTGATACACACATTGTTATACTGTACTGTATTTATTGTTAACATTTTCTTGGTTGTACAGGATACACATGACATAATCTTCTTCTTCTTTTCTTATGCCCACGCATTGGCGTTTAAGCCATTTTATTTCTAGTAAGCCAATAGAGAAGGGCTTCCTTCTCTTCTTTCTTCATGTTGCCAGGCAACGAGTCAAGTTCCGCAGTTAATGCTGAGCATCTAAATAGATGCCCTCTGTCTTGAGGTTCTTTTTTACACAATTTACAAATGTCACTATCTTGGATTTTGAATTTCTTCTGATAGCATCCAAGATAGTCATGGCCAGTATCTAGTCTGAATTTAGCAGTGTCTGTGAGTCTATTATAAGTGTGAGTTTTGGCTGATTTAAATATGAGATCTCCCCATGCTTTAATACTTGCTTGTTCTTTCCAATCTGAGTCAACTTTCTGTTTCACTGCACTATTAATATGAGCTTGAATTGAATGAATGGAGATGCTTGTTGTTGGCTGTGTCATCTTGCTGCCCATCTTGGCCAAGTAGTCTGCTTGCTCATTGCCATGAATATTACAATGAGCTGGTATCCACTGTAAGACTATTTCTATGTTATTGTCTTGGTGTTCTTGTATAAGTTTTTTACATTCATTTACTCTATAGTCTTGAGAATTTGAGGAGGCTATTGCTTGTATTGCTGCTGTTGAATCTGAGAGTATGACTATTTTACCGTATTTGTTTTGATTATTGATTTTCAGTAGGGCTATTTTTATTGCTTGGACTTCTCCGTCAAAGTTGCTGCCATACTTGCTTGTTGGGGCAGACTCTTGAAATAACTTGCAATACACACCGGCCCCTGCGTTGCCTACTCCGGGGGTTGCAGACCCATCTGTGTAGATATGAAGCCAGCTTGGAAGAGGATACTTCCGGTGTATTTCTTTATTTGCAAGTTGTCTGAGTTCTTCTTCTAGGAGAGTTTTTTTACTATTTATGCCTTCTATTGTAATGCAATGATGGACGTTCACCGTCGTCACACTAAGATAATTTTCCGCTATCATTTCTCTTTTTCTTTGTAACATGACATAATGTTCACATCATATTATAAATTTAACATACAACATACACATCTACATACATTTAAACGTTATGAACAGAGATTTAATTATATTATGATCAAAAAGAAAAAAAATTACATATTTACAACTTTTGTTTTCTCAGACAACTGATCATCACCCAACAACATACAGACGGCGCTCTGAGTTTGCCTCCAAGCACCAGTATGCCTTGTACATGCAGCGCTTGGTGTCAATAGGCATGTATGTGCGCTGCTGCCGGCATCATGATACTGTGTCAGTTGGTGATGTTGGCAAGGTGCTTAGCATGGAGTACACTGGCATCTCGGACTTGAATCTTGAGGTAATAATTGCAGGGATCATGCTCATGTATCTAAGAGTTTACACATTGTATCAAATATATGTTATATTATAGGTGGAATGGCAAGAGGATGGATTAGTACATTGGATAAATTTCACATTTGTTGATTTGCTTGGGTTCTCTCCCAATCAAGTTGAAGCACCCTTACAAGTTGGAGATAAAGTGAGACTGAGGCCTAATGTAGCTTCACCTTCATATGGATGGGGCTTTATTTCTCGTAGCTGTGTTGGAGTTGTTACACGTAAGTATGGATACAACTGTATGAAAGTAGTTTTGTTGAACTTATAATGACCTTAAGTTTGTGACCATAGGTATAAATCGACTTGTTGGCCAAACTCACTACGCAAAAGTAGATTTTCCTCAACAAAATAACTGGACTGGTCAATTGGATGAGTTGGAAGTAGTATGTAATCGGCACATTGGTGTTGAGTGCACTGGATGTGGCACAAATCCTATTGTTGGACCTAGATTTCGATGCAAGACCTGCATCACATTTAATTATTGTGAGGAATGTTTCTACACACTGAGAGTGCACAGACATTATTTCAACCGTGTTGCTGAGGAGGGTATGTTATTAAGCAATAACATGTTTTTTTTACGGTAAATTGATTCTGATGTTTGCCATGATAGGTAGTGCCTCAGTGTTTGCTGGACGTGCGGGGCGCAGGAGAAAAATCTCCCAGCCAGGCACTCCTGGTGGACTCATCTTGGACTTTGACCAGTGTGTCAAGAGGCTCTCAGTCTCATCCAAAGCCAGCTGGATGGCTCTTGGTATTCCTGAACCCTGCCCTAACTACTGGCAAAGTCAGGCTGTGCAAAATAAGGTGAGCAACACAAGAATTAATTAATTTTTAAAGGCTAATTAAAAATTGTAGAAGATATGAAACTTTTTCAATTTTCTCTCTCTCTCTCTCTCTCTCTCTCTCTCTCTCTCTCTCTCTCTCTCTCTCTCTATCTCTCTCTCTCTCTCTCTCTCTCTCTCTCCTCCTCTTTTTTTTTCTTGTGTCATAATGAGTGCAGTATTTTCCCATACATTGATTCTTAACTGAAAACAATATATAAAAATCGGGATTCAAAAAAGTTGTGTATAACTATATTTTTCAACCTGTCTAAGGTATTTGATGGTGTTGATAAAAATAGTTTGCTGACTAAATTGTCGGCCCTTGGCTGTGATACAAATGGTTAAACTCTCTTACAGTCTTATCTTTCCGATCGAACACAATATGTGAAACTTGACTGCAAGTCCGCGATCCGTCATATTTCGTTAGGAGTGCCCCAGGGTGGAAAGTTTTCTTCTACCCTGTTTAGTATTGGAACAACTCTTACAACTCGATCTGTATCTTTGTTATAAAATAGCCTTCCAACACATTTGCAATCCTTTGAGAGCTTCAAGTTATTAAAAAAAAATCTTAACAAATTTCTTATCGATAATGCATATTATACAATAGATGACTAAACCAATAACAAAAATGTTAAAATGTAAGGATTTTGCCAGCAAATAAATGGATGTTGTCTGTGTCATAAAAATACTGTTATATACAGTAATTGTTAAATCTGTTTTTTTGTTTCGCATAATTATATTATAGCTTTATAGCTTGGGGAGATTAGGTGTCTGATATATAATTTTTATTTGATTTTAATATAATGTAAGTGTTTATAATTAATTGATAATTATGTATGCATTTTATACTTAATTTTAGTTATGACAATGACAGTGAGAGATAAGCTAAGAAGATATTATTATGGTGTCTAAATTTGAATATTGTATGTATCTGTATTTTTTACTGACTTATTCTACACATATATTATGTAATATGTCAATGAATAAAAATGCAGTATACTGTATTCTATTTTAACATAATCGATGGAGGTGAAAAGTCGAGTAAGATTCAATTACCTAAGTATAACAATGATTGTTGTAAATTGCAGATATTTATTATGATATAATTATGCATACTTTTTTGTTGTCGCTTATATAATTTACAATTTTAATTTTTTTTTTCTTTTCTCCCAGCATTGGATTCGCCTGGAAATGCAGCCTCAAGTTGGCATTCATAGCCTGCGTCTAGTTGTAGATCCAGAAGATGGTAAATTCATGCCCTCACTGGTTGTCATTAGTGCAGGAGAGAGCTTTGATTCTCTACGGGAAATATCAATGGTTAGAATAAGAAGCACAGATACCATTGTCAAACTACTTTCAGATTTAAAAGAGGTACAGTATATAATATGAAAACATTTCAATATAGTTATTGTAAAATTAATTTACTTTTCTATTTTCAGTACTTTGAGTGCATAGAAATTGGAATCAAAGAGTGCAGAGCAGGCAGCATCAACTGTCGAGTGCATGGTCTCCATGTGATAGGCAAGAGACTGGGACATGATGAGCATTCAGACCCTTTGATCTCTTACTTGAATTCAGACACCGAGGAGCAAGAGGTATGGTACCATGCAGACTAGGCTTGAATACAACATTATAACAATTATTTGTTACAGGAGATTGTGAGCTATCCTCCAATTGCAAATATAACAAGATCAGAAGATCACCTTAAAGTGTTTGTGTGGGGACTAAATGACAAAGATCAACTGGGAAATATGAGAGGGTCAAAAATTAAGTTACCCACAACATCTGAACATCTAAGTGCATTAAAGCCTACATGCATTGCAGGAGGATCAAAATCCCTCTTCATGGTGTCAAATGAAGGAAAGGTAAGATAATTAAGTTTAAAAAAATATTATCCCACATTAATTGAACTGTGATTAAATTAACTAAAATGTGCAGCATATTAAATTATGCATTTAAAGGGGTGCCTACTAAGTGATTACTTTTTTTACATATTCGGGTACGTAAGAATTGTTCTGGTATCCCCGTAGCTCAATATTTTCGTACGATTGCCTAGTTATTGTACAATTAATTATTTAGTTTGAAAAGTGATTCCAAAAGTCGTTAGTTTATTCAAGCCAGTGCATGGTCGCATCAGCTGCTGATACAACGAAAAGGGGTCGGAAAGTGGAAGGGGGTTTCCCTGATTCACGGGAGATTTTCGTTCTATCAGTGGCTGCTGAGGCCACAAGCTGGCTTGAATGAACTAACGACTTTTGGAATCACTTTTTAAACTAAATAGTTAATTTAAAATAACTAGACATTGTACGAAAATATTGAACCACATGAATACCAGAATAATTCCCATATACCTGAGTATGTAAAAAAAGTATTCACTTTGGTGCACTTTTAATATGTTGCATTTTCATTTGAGAGAATGTGTGAGGAACAAATTGCAAAATAGGCGTATAGGATAATAGTGGGGAAGGAAGGCAGACCAAAAAAGGTTAGGTTGGATATATGTGATTGCAGAATGTAAAAGCACTTGGTGCAATAGAGGGTGTAAAAGGCAAATGGGTATCATGAGTATTTCTAAAACAAGTGAAGTGTGTAAGAATCAAGTGTTGTGGAGGTCTATTTGTAAACGACCGAGGAAATAATGCTGCTGGCTTATCTACCCTATAAGGGATAATGGCTTCATGTATACAGTATATATCTGTGTATGTATTTGCAATGTACTACTTTTGTTCTATATAACCATTTCTGTGTTTTAGTTATATGCCTGTGGTGAAGGAGCCAATGGTCGCTTAGGTCTGGGTCATAACAACAATATCTCAGTACCTCGTCAACTCATGGCCTTGGCCTTCTATGTTGTGAAGAAAGTAGCTGTACATTCCGGTGGAAAGCACGCCATGGCTCTGACTTTAGATGGCAAAGTAAGTATTGTTATTTCTCTATACATATAACTGTACCATAGTTTCTGAAAAATCTACTATTTGTTATCAGGTTTTCTCATGGGGCGAAGGAGATGATGGCAAATTAGGTCATGGAAACAGACTTTGCCTTGACAAGCCCAAGATGATTGAAGCTCTGCGGTCCAAGCGTATTCGTGATATAGCATGCGGAAGCTCCCACAGTGCAGCAATAACTTCCAATGGGGAACTGTACACATGGGGCATGGGGGAATATGGCCGACTTGGCCATGGCGATACTGCTACTCAACTCAGACCACGACAGGTACATGTGGCCTTATCTAACTGAGCTGTTCAGAGTTGGGCACTTTATAACTTCAAATTATTGTGAATTATTAGAGAAAATAATTTATATTTGGAAATATTGCTATTTGCTTGTTTTGTACCATATTTCATGCAAGCACTTCATGCACACAGTTTAGTAATTTTCCACAATGTTATTGTCTTATCTTATTCTTATTATTATTGATTTATGTGATCAATTAAATTTATTTTCAGCGAAAACAATGGATTATTTGCTCAAAAATTCTCTCAAGTCGTATTATTGTTACATGTTAAACAGCACTGTATGTTTTTACATCTTTGTAATAATAAAACCACCTGGTATTTTGTTTTCAGGTGAAAGCACTGTCTGGCAAACACATCATCCAAGTGGCATGTGGTAGCAGAGATGCACAAACACTGGCCCTCACAGACACTGGAATGGTGTTCTCTTGGGGAGATGGAGACTTTGGCAAACTCGGGAGAGGAGGAAGTGAGGGGTGCAGTTTACCCCAGAATGTTGACCGACTGAATGGGATAGGAGTATGTCAGATAGAGTGTGGAGCACAATTTTCCTTAGCCCTTACCAAGAGTGGCCAGGTAAGAAGAGTTAAAAAAAAATTGCTTCATCTAATAATTATATTGAATGTGTGGTCTCTATAGGTTTGGACATGGGGGAAAGGAGACTATTATCGTCTTGGCCATGGCACTGATCAGCATGTTCGGAAACCATCTGTTGTTGAAGGATTACGCAGCAAGAAAGTTATTCATGTTGCTGTTGGAGCTTTGCATTGCCTAGCTGTGACAGATACAGGACAGGTAGGATATGAAGAAATTTATGTAGCAAAGAAATTAAATTCAAATTTGTTGCAGGTTTACGCTTGGGGTGATAATGATCATGGACAACAAGGCAACAACACAACAGTTGTAAACCGAAAACCAGCAATGGTACAAGGTCTTGAGGGTTACCGAATCAATAAAGTGGCTTGTGGTTCATCCCATTCAGTTGCATGGTATGTACCAGATACCAACATCATGAAGCTACATGAACCTGTGCTCTTTTCAAAAGAACGGGATCCTTTAGGAGCAGCGTCATTAGGTATTTATAACAATGGCCTAATTTTATCTTAGTTTCACTGCTTGCTTATCTTTGTTTACCTATTCATATATTTATTCAGGCGTTGAGGAAAATGAAGGGCAAACTGGCCAGCAAGGTAATAACAGGACTCCATGGCTTGGACCACAAAGAGTGCATCGTGGCAACACTGCAAGTGCTCCAAGTCAAAGCTCCAGCACTCCACAGAGTGAGTATTTTTGTAACTAGTTGTCGGCACTCACAATCTTGATCACCTTGTTATGTTTCAGACTTTCCTGCGCCAGGTCGTAATTCTCTCACCAATATGGTGCTAGCATTGGAGAACTGTGGTGCACGGCAGCAGGCTCTTGAGCATATTTTGCAGACTCTGCAAGTGATGTTTGCCAGAGAAGCTGCAGTTGTAGCTCTCAGAGGCCATGCCATGCTAGGTTAGTCTTCCAATTTTCTTACAGTATTTTATTTTTTTAGCCAATAATGTTGAAAAATTTACTAATTTAAGTGTATCTCTATTTTTAAAATAATCCATATCCAGACAAAATTACATTTTAATTCTTGTTATAAGCTTTAAAGATTCAAGTCTTCATTTTTTTTTTTTTTTTTTTTTTTTTTTAAATCAAATAATCAACATTCTTTATTTTCTTGCTGACAAGCTTTTTTTTTTATAAATTCTTGACTTTAAAAAATGGACATAATCCATTCAGGTATGAGGTCATTATCTCTTTACGAAAGATAAGAACTGGCCTTACTTGTTAGTGAAAACTGGATATGACTCCTTCTGCATGGCGACAACTTATTTAAACTCATCAAATTACATATTTTGTAGCAAATGTTAGTATTATGTAAAACAGAATCTCATTGATACAAGTAAATTTGTTTACAGACAGCAACAGTAATCGCATCATCATGAACAACCCGCTGCCAGACTCCCCTGCTGGCACCACTCCTGCAGATGTACCTGCCAGTAGTTCAGCACTTCAGGAGACTGCCATGGAAATTGCACAGGGGGGTGGTGAGGCTCCGGCAGAGGGAGCAATGGTGAGCACACATGTCCATCATAAAGATGTGTATGAAAACATTAAACCAAAGTAGAAACTGATGTTGATCATTACGAAAAGGAGGGGGGAGGGATTAATCTTGGAGGCTGACAAAGTCACAGAATGAATTTTTATGAGTGGAGATCCTAAATATTGATCTTCAATATGTTTCATTTCTTGGGGTCACTGACCCACAAGAAGTTGCACAGAAATTCAGTAACCATTTTCAAAATAATATTATAAACATTGCTAAGTATGATTTTTTCATAATTAATTATTATAAATTGTAAAGATGAAATAGGCCCAACCAGATTCGAGCTGATACACATGAACATACTCTATGTATATTAAACCTTAAATCTATGTTTTTAACCCCTTTAACAATTAATCAATTATTAAAAATAGTCCAGCATCTAAAAAATAAACACTCTAGTGGATTTGATGGTATTTCTAATTTTGTTTAAAATCTTGTATACATTTTATATCGTTGGTTCTCACTACAGTAACAATTAAATCATTTGAGATGGGTAAATTCCCATCCTTAATATACATACATACATACATACATACATACATACATAACATGACGCCATATCCCTTTACGGGGTAAGCCAGCAGCATTATTACCTCGGCCGTCTACAAATTGCCCTCCAAAGCACTCGAATCGAATTGAATCCTTAATATACCATAATTAAACCAGTCCACAAGAAAGGATCAAAACATAACATAGAAAATTATGGACAAATAAGTTTACTATCAGTTTTCTCAAAAGTATTTGAATAAGCTTTTTTATTAAAAAAATTTTTTATTTATTACCATCTTTATAAAGCATACATGTAATCTTTTATCCAAATATCAGCATAGATTTAGAAAAAAATTAATCAACTGGAACTGCTATGTTTCACAGTTTGGATAAAAATCTGAAAACTGCTGGAGTATTCTTGGATTTATCCAAGGCATCTGATATGATGGAGCATAATTTACTATTACATAAATTATACAGGCATAAGGGGTAACTGTCTAGAATGGCTTGAATCTTTTCTAACAAATAGAACTTAAACAGTTGAAATTTCCCACAATGCACCTGCCTGGCACTAATATTATTCATTTTGTATATTAATGAGCTACCCCTCATAATTGATAGTAATAATTGTCTCATTGTTAAGTATGCTAATGATTCCAGTTTGAAAATAACTGGCTGTAATAATGAGGACTTGTCAAGTAATATAACAAATTCAAGGTCAACAGTAAAATCATATTGAAATGGTAATTTTCATTCTCATTTTTCATAATGGTAAAAAGTGTAATTTTAAATTTAAATAAAACAGAAATACTTAAGTTTAAAAATTCTGTCTCTGTAAATAATCTAAACATCTTACTAAATAAAAATAATAGCACTAAATTTCTGGGTATAATAATTGATAAAAATTTGCAGTGGATTGACCATACAGATTTTATATGCAAGAAGGTGTCGTCTGTAATATTTGCAATTAGAGAACTGAGGCATGAATGTGACATAGAATGCTTTAACATTTTATGTTTTTCAAATTTTTATTCCTTCTTGAAATATGGTATTGTATCTGTTCGGGCCACTCTCCAAAAATCAATTAGACTTTTCATTTTACAAAAGTAAGTAATTCGTCTCATGTTCTTTGTGAAAAAATATTTAAAGAGCAAGGTATTTTAACACTACCTTGTATATTTACTATGGAAAGTGTAATGTTTGTAAAAAGGAATGTGGCAGATTTCAGACAACATGAAGTGCAGCACAATCATAATACCAGAAATGTAAAAAATGTAATTACTCCAATTTATTGTAGTATGGATATGTATAAAAAAAGGACCCTTTATGAGTTGCCTGTCTTTGTACAATAAGCAGCCTAATAATGTATGTTCATTGAAAATTTAAATGTTTTTAAAGTGAGTGTAAAAAAGTTGGTGTAAAAAAGTGGCTAGTACAGAATTACATGGACTATAAATGACTTCAAGTTATGTTAATTGATTTTATTACTTAGCTTTAGATTGACTTGTCCTATAAACCTCAAATACATCATGTATATAAAAGTATGATTGTAGTAAAAAATGGAATTAATAAAAGAAATTTGAATTTTAAAATTCCTTACAAAGTTTTGCTTTTGTGCGTGCAGGCGATTTGCTTTAAATATATTGTGTAGTATCCACATTAAAGTCAATTGACCTGCTTTCAAACATCAAACATGCTTTCATTTTCTGTTACAGACGCCTCACACAGACAGCGAAATGGATAGTCCCTTAGCAGGACATTTCCCTTCTATGTCAAGTTCTGCTAGTCTTTCATCTCGAGCTTCAAAAATGTCTGCCAGTGCTATGAGTGTCATTGCAGCTACCATGACTACCAATGTCCAGGTTGGTTTTCCTTTGTCACAAAACTAATTAAGTACTACAGTAAATCATTACAAAACTATGTAATGAAAAGTTTCTTGAGATTTGTAACACTTTCTCTTTCCAAAATAGCTTGTAGGTTTGCCGTCAGACCGTGAGGGATCTCAGCCTCCTCTAGATGATTTCACATCTTTGTTGAGTGAGGAAGATGCTCGAAGTCTAGTGGATCTACTGAAGTTAGCTGTGGCAGGACGAGCAGGACCAAATGCACAAGATACAATAGCTGCTGTGTTACAAGGTAATGTTGTTTGTGTATACAAGTGTCTCAGTATCAGTACTAACGGATATCACAATCAAGCACTCTGTGATATAATAAGCTCTCACACACTAGAGAACTTTCCTGTGAGTGAAGATTACAGTATAAATTACAGTACCAATACAAATGCTTTTGATTAGAACTTTTAAGGATTCTTAAATAGCTTCAGGAGATACAGAGTTAAAGTGAATAATGCTGTGGCAAAAATTTCAACATGGAGCTGCCAAAATTACTGACAACTTTTACCACGTAGTGGCAAAAAAAAAAAAAAAAAAAAAAAAAAAAAAAAAAACAAATCCATCAACTCTGTTGTTAGGTATATAATACACTGTGTTGCCATATTTTTTGTTAGTTCTTTTTGCATTCGCACGGTAAAAGCTGTTATTCATTTTGGCAACATCGTGTCGTTTGCTATAAGTCGGTTTGAGCAATCACGATAAACATTGTTAGTCAGTATTGTCGTGGCAACATCAGTATAATGTCTTCACAAGAATAAACTGCTATAATTCCTAATTTCCTACACAAATTAAAAAGCTGCTTATATGGAAAATACACTATTTAATGAATAGGACAGGAATAACCAGCAAGGCCTTACTAATGGAAAAAGTCACAGCAGGTGAAAATCTTGTAGTTATAGGTTCACTTGAAAATTATTCAATTCTATTGAGACATTTTTCATAATTTAGATGCTTCATCAGTTGCAAGTAGAGGGTGAAGCTTCATCAGTTGCAAGTAGAGGGTGAACCTCTGATCGAGTGAACCTGTGATCACAAATTTTTCACCTACAGTTGTGAATTTTTTTTATTGGTAAGGCCTTGCTGGTTATTCCTGCTACTATCTTCTTTAAATAGTATATTACAACCTGTATGATTTATATTCCATGAATTAAATATGTATTGGACATATAACACGCATTGTACTTCTTATGTAAACAGCAGTTGTAATTGAATCTGTCTCCTAATACTATATTGAAAAAAAAAAAAAATAATAATATTTAAGTATTACCATTTATGTTATAATTAATAACCTTTATAACTTTATGACCTTAAAATGAAAGACTAGATCTTTTTTATTACCTTATTAAAAAGAAGACGGAAGTTGTATTATATGTAATGTTTAATTTTTACAGCCATGGGGCGTACATACCCAAGTATTGCGGATATGTTACTTGAGTTATCAGTGACTGAACTAGAAGATGTAGCTCTCTGTACTGACTTCAACAAACGTATTGATCCTAAACCAGTAGTGCAAGAATCTAGCCATCCATACACAGATGATGTTAACCTCATAGGTCATGTTAAAATACCTGGTATGTATAATTATGATGAATTTTATTTAGTTTTGATGATGTTTCCACGCTACAAATTTTTCTTGGTTTAAGGTGCTGAGTTCTTGAGAGTGGAATTTGATCGAAGGTGCTCAACAGAAAGGCGGCATGACCCTCTGACTGTGATGGACTCTGCTGGACGGACAGTCAGTGTACGTTCAGGTAGAGAGTGGAGTGATTGGTCTGCAGAGTTGAGGATACCAGGTAAGATATTGATCAGTTGTAGTTTAAAATTGTGTGAAAATATATGTTATTTTTTTGTTCTCCACTCACAGGTGACGAGTTAATGTGGAAGTTCTACAGTGATGGCTCAGTCAATGGCTGGGGCTGGCGGTTCACTGTCTACCCTATAATGCCCATTTCAACCGCACTAGAACTGCTGTCTGACCGTGCTCTTCTCTCCAAGCCATCTGTGGAGCCTGTAACATGTGTCCTCAGCAACCGAGTAGGTTGTTACACAGAGAAGAGCCTGGTAGCACGCCTTGCTGCTGCTCTTGCAGCATGTGCACAACTCAGCTCATTAGGTACTTAAATGAAGAAGATATAAGTAATATTTTTTAGAGATTGTTCAATTGTTATACTTTCCTTTAACATTGCATAAGTAAATCTAGTAAAAAAAAATGTATCCTTTATCATCTGTGTTTCTCAACTTTTCAATAATCTCGAGATACTTTTTATGTCTTATAAATGTTGCAAGGTCAATTTTTACTTTACTCAATTCCCCCTGAGCATGCTAATTTTCTTGTTCTTAATTCATATACATATAACAAAAATGTAAATTGAGCCTTCAGGACAGTGCAGTATTATTCATACAATTCAATAATTACATAATTAAGTAGTCATCATTATTATTAACATTCTTTAATCCCTGTATTATTGTTTTCTGTTTTACGGGTAGTTTAATACAATTTCAAACTTATATTAACCACACCTTTGATGTAAAGACCTTTATTTATTTTATTTACATGAAAATGGATTGTTATTGCTATAGTCCGTGAGCTGAGGCACCAAAATGGCGGAAAAGGGCTCCGGAGAGGGCGACGGCTAAAAATGACAAAAATCGAAAGAGGGTATTTTGGTGAATACATTGAGCCTAATTTGACCCCCTAAAACTTTCCCAGGAGCTTCCGGTGACGTCACAAAGATGGCGTCGGAGCTTTAAATTTTAAGCATATCTACTTTGATATTACCTGCTCCAGTTCACTTAATTTTTATGTCAAAAATAAAAATATCACGTGTTATTGAAGCCAATAAAATTGCCTTTCAAGATATGTACGTGCCATACTGGACAAATTAAAACTGGTTATTTACAACAGCCGGGAACTTAGAATTAACAGAGATTTTACTATTACGACCTGGTTAAGACTACTCTAGCTCGTTTCATGTTACGTTTCAATCGTTTAAAACTACACTATCTTTAGGAAAAACTATTAGGGACTATCTATGACAAATTTTGAGACACTCGTGTTGTTATTTACGAATCTGAGGGCATATTTACCCGAGCGCCACAGTGCAAAAACAGCACGAGCGCGCCTCATACACGAAACTCTTTAAGACTGCACGCACTGAAGTTGTTGCAGTAATACCATTTTTTGCACGTTAAATATGCAACAGAATATTATTTATTTCTGAAAATTGTTAAATCGTCTCTTTTTGTGTTAGATTCTTAGATATACACTTTTCTTTGCACCTAACACATGTATATGTTAGCACCCAAAGCCGAATTCGGGCAAAAGCCGAAAAAAAATGCTCACATCTAGTTCTGCGCATCACAAAATGAGCCAAAGCCGAAGTGAGGTTTATTTTCGGCTTTGGCGCATTTCATTTTGAACAAAACTAGATCTGCTCAAATCGAAATGCGCCAAAGCCGATATGAGATTTTACTTCGGCTTTGGCGCATTTCATTTTGAGCAAAACTAGTTCTGCGCATCGCGGTTTGAGCAAAAGTCGAAATGATATTTTATTTCGGGTTTGGAGCAAAATTTTGAGCACATCTAGTTTTGCGCAAAATAAAGATGATTTTAATTTTAATGATATTAATTTTAATTTTTTAAAAAGAAAAATGAAAAACTAAGACACTAAACTTAAAATAAATATTATTAATATTGTGAACTAATATATATCTTTCAAGCGCTGTTTAAAAATAAATTAATTAGGGAAAAAATAATGACTTTAAAATGTAATCATACAGTATACGTACGTACATACCTTATAAAAAATATCATAGAATGTGTTGTTTTTATAAAACACTCCACCATTTCTGACACTTAATTACTATATTTGATTATGTTTTTGTTAAATTAATAAATTTTTTGTTTTAAGAACTGCAGCTCAAATAAAATGGACATATACGCCACACGTTTTGAAGTATTCTTTAGGTTCACTCGCCCTCACCATTAGAAATATTGTCATGCACGCACTTGTAAATTTCATAGTTCTATGTCTTAGAATTAGGCTATCATGCAATACAGGTTGTTATCGGTACAACGAGATAAGAAAGTAGCCTTTACCTCTGCAATGAAGTTTAACCCCATTTGATTGCCATAATATATGTTTATGTATTGTGGCTGCTAAAATGTTCGAAGAAATAGAACTATGAAATTTACAAGTGTGTGCATGACAATATTTCTAATGGTGAGAGCGAGTGAAACATGGTGAAACATAATCAAATATAGTAATTAAGTGTCAGAAATGGTGGAGTGTTTTATAAAAATAACAGATTCTACAATATTTTTTATAAGGTATGTACGTACGTATATACTGTATGATTACATTTTAAAGTCATTATTTTTTCCCTAATTAATTTATTTTTAAACAGCGCTTGAAAGATATTAGGTCACAATGTTATTAATATTTATTATAAGTTTAGTGTCTTTTAGTTTTTTATTTTTCTTTTTAAAAAATTAAAATTAATATCATTAAAATTAAAATCATCATCTCGTCATTAAAATCATATTTATTTTGAGCAAAACTAGATGTGCTCAAAATTTTGCTCCAAACCCGAAATAAAATATCATTTCGACTTTTGCTCAAACCGCGATGCGCAGAACTAGTTTTGCTCAAAATGAAATGCGCCAAAGCCGAAGTAAAATCTCATATCGGCTTTGGCGCATTTCGATTTGAGCAGATCTAGTTTTGTTCAAAATGAAATGCGCCAAAGCCGAAAATAAACCTCACTTCGGCTTTGGCTCATTTCGTGATGCGCAGAACTAGATGTGAGCATTTTTTTCGGCTTTTGCCCGAATTCGGCTTTGGGTGCTAACATATATACAGACACGCTGGCAGGCGTCTTTCAGCGAATGAGTTCAAATCGTGCACTGATGGGCAATTAAATTTTATTTTTATACACACAATCACAGAACAGATAACATGCTGGGTAAAAAATCATTTTGTTTATTTTTCAGCCCCTAAATGCATGGGGTGAAAAGCAATAAAGAATTGATAAATATTGGTTTTATTTCCTGAACTTGAATTTAATGAAAACATAAGTATGGGCTGTATGGGTCTTTTTTCAGCACAAACAACTAATGGATGTATGCTATAATTACCTTCAAACGATGAATTTAGCATGCCAATTTAAATAATAGTAAAAAGTTTCAACCCCCAACCTGTTTTTAAGATGTTAATTAGCTCAACGATTTACGCAAAAGTCTCAAATGAAATATTTGAGAATTAATTTTTTAGTTCAGAAATAAATAGAGGGTGCAAAGTTATGATATCAAATTTTTCCAGATTATTTTAGAGACTGGCATTTTTTTAAAAAAAATTATTGAAATTACGACTTTCCGGCGTCAATCGCATCTATATTCCTAATAGGAGGATGGTCTTCAAACTGGAACTCGTCATATTTTTTGCACGTACTTGGAAAAATTTGAAAAAAAAAAAAAAAAAAAAAACAGTAACATAACGTCATAACTTTTTGTATATTATATACTCTATGCATTTTTATTCAATAAAAAATTTGATGACGTTACTCGAAGAGGAAGCGATTGCATTTTTTGTAAGGTTTTATTTTCTAAATACAGTTTAACGTGTCCTCTAGCTACTGGGAAAAGAAAATCAAACAATTTCATCTCAAATATAGGGACGGAATAGGGAACAGAAAACAGCTTTTTACTCCAATACTCCAACTTCGCTTGAACTATATATGGTACCATTTAAAAAATACCTACTTAATCTATGATGAATTCTCTAATGAATTTTCAAATAATAACAATAATAATAAAAAAATTTCAGCCGTTCTTCCGGAAAAAACTTAAAAATCCTACGGGAAATACAGTATAACAGATCTTAGTTTACCACTAAACAGCTCAGTAGACTAGACGGCGCCAGATATATGAGCCAATGAAAAGGCTAGAATGTCAGCTGGCCACCTTTTCATTGGCTGATATATCTGGCGCCGTCTAGTCTACTGAACTGTTTAGTGGTAAACTAAGATCTGTTATACTGTATAACCTACAAAAATTTCAATTTTTTTCCGGAAAAAACGCTCACTATTTTTTTTTTTTTTACTTATATAGGGGTTGAAAAATAAACAAAATGATTTTTTACCCAGCATGTTATCTGTTCTGTGATTGTGTGTATAAAAATAAAATTTAATTGCCCATCAGTGCACGATTTGAACTCATTCGCTGAAAGACGCCTGCCAGCGTGTCTGTATATACATGTGTTAGGTGCAAAGAAAAGTGTATATCTAAGAATCTAACACAAAAAGAGACAATTTAACAATTTTCAGAAATAAATAATATTCTGTTGCATATTTAACGTGCAAAAAATGGTATTACTGCAACAACTTCAGCGCGTGCAGTCTTAAAGAGTTTCGTGTATGAGGCGCGCTCGTGCTGTTTTTGCACTGTGACGCTCGGGTAAATATGCCCTCAGATTCGTAAATAACAACACGAGTGTCTCAAAATTTGTCATAGATAGTCCCTAATAGTTTTTCCTAAAGATAGTGTAGTTTTAAACGATTGAAACGTAACATGAAACGAGCTAGAGTAGTCTTAACCAGGTCGTAATAGTAAAATCTCTGTTAATTCTTAGTTCCCGGCTGTTGTAAATAACCAGTTTTAATTTGTCCAGTATGGCACGTACATATCTTGAAAGGCAATTTTATGGGCTTCAATAACACGTGATATTTTTATTTTTGACATAAAAATTAAGTGAACTGGAGCAGGTAATATCAAAGTAGATATGCTTAAAATTTAAAGCTCCGACGCCATCTTTGTGACGTCACCGGAAGCTCCTGGGAAAGTTTTGGGGGGTCAAATTAGGTTCAATGTATTCACCAAAATACCCTCTTTCGATTTTTGTCATTTTTAGCCGTCGCCCTCTCCGGAGCCCTTTTCCGCCATTTTGGTGCCTCAGCTCACGGACTACTAGTGAAAATTCTCAAATTTGGAAATAAAAGACTTATGTATCAGTATCATATATCATATATGTTCTGTGAAGTATCAAAATTTCAATGTTTATTGCATCCAACAGCTACCTCTCAAAGAATGTGGGCTCTTCAACGGCTGCGTGCCCTCATGATGTCAGCTGGATTCTCCAAAACTGTCAGTCCTTCAGGTATCATAACGTCGTCTCCACAAGTTGAGTCGGCTCTCACCTTCTTGGTGCAAAGTCTTCCAGAGGCGTTGCTAATGCAGTATGAATATGAAGATCCGATTGTTAAAGGTGGAAAGCATTTAACACACAGTGCTTTCTTTAAGGTATATATTAGTATTTTTATTTCTCTTATTGTCTGGTAAAAGAAGGCTTGAGAGAGTGAAAGATGCATACATGATGAATGAATGTGGGGTGAATGAATTGACAAGGATACATTGCAGAGATGGCATTTTTGCATCTTTTAAACAAGTGCTTGGAAACTGAAATACAGTATCTGTCTTTGAAGAATGATACCCAGATATTTAAAAGAATTTGGGAATTCCATTTTGTGACTGTCGCAAAAGATTTCATCTGTTTTGCAGAATTTACTGTCTCTCCTAAACTTCATTACCTTGGTCTTTCCCGTAAATTTGGAGACCATTTGTCTGAGATTCAGCTGATAGATTATTCAATATCTTTTAAGGTTTATATTTATTCTATGAATTAATAGCAAGATTGTCTGCGTATATATTTTGTAAAGCATCATCTTCATTATTTTCATCATCAGAGTTTGCGTCATCTAAAATTTCAAATCATGGAGGTCTATTATTTGTGGACGGTTGACTTAATAATGCTGCTGGCTTACCCCTTAAGGGATATGGTGTCACGTTATGTATGTCTATATTTCTCTTATTTTTAACAAATTTATTTTCAGAAAGGCTTTATTTAAATATCTTATTAAGTCATACATAAAGTTAAGGCTTATAAAGCTACATAACATAACTTATGCCAAGTCAGCTAGCTATTATTATTTTTAATATATGAACTTGTCAGTGGAAAGTGGTGAAATAGGCAATCTGCAGTATCACACCGGTAAATGAGTAACTCTAGAAAAACTGTGACCTTGGCAGGATTTTTCTCAAGTTCCTTATAATTTACCTGTGTGTTATTAAAATTGTAGCATTATTGTTGAGTTGTTTATTTCAGGTTATGCTGGGTCTGGCTTGTGCTGTAAATCTGGATGAGTTGGCATGCTGTCGGGAGACTCATCGCTGGATGTGGTTCCAACGCTACTGCTTAGCTGCTCGAGTTGCAAATGCTCTGATTGGGCGCTATCCCTTGCCAGCTACCTTTACCAATGAGGTTTGTTATACTAAAAAAAAATAAAAATCATTTTAGTCTGAGAGTTTTAAAACTAGCTTCTTATGCTGTTGTCATTGCTGGGGTTGTTTTATTCTTGCTGTAAAGATTGCTGTATTTGGTTTAAAATGTGATAAGCAGTAGTACATGATCGTTCTACTTTAGGTCAGAAAAAAAATCAGAGAGATGAGTGATGAGGAAGAAGAATTAAATCTCGATTATGAGTCTCCGGAAACCTTCACCCAAGCTCGTGATGAGCAGTTACTCGTATGGCTGAACAGGTTAGTTGTTTAATCTTGTTTGATATAATAAGTATGTATGTATGTATTTTTTGAGAGCGCAGTATGTGTTTATAATTTATATGATTTTGGGTCTTGGAGCATTAATGCAATGTAACATAGATTTTTAGTGTCGTCATTATGCAGATTATTGCAACTAAATTTGATATTATTAATATGGACAACATACATGAAAAAAAATTTATTCCAGAAATGAATAGAGGGTACCAAATTATGCTACTTTGAATTTTTTCAGATTTTTTTGAGACCCAGAACTATTTTTAAATAATTATTGAAAGTGCGGCCACGCCCCCTGGAGGCGTCAATAGGCGTCCAGTATCTATCCTTTTTATTAAGAATTCAGGGGTGCCAACTGGAGTCACAGAACTTTCAATAATTATTTAAAAATATTTCTGGGTTTCAAAAAAATCTGAAAAAATTCAGATTATCTTAATTTGGTACCCTCTATTCATTTCTGCAAAAAAAATTGTCAAGTTTGTTGTCCATTATTGAAAGTCCTGTAATTTCAGTTGGCACCCCTGAATCCTTAATAAAAAGGATAGAGACTGGACGCCTATTGACGCCTCCAGGGGGCGTGGCCGCACTTTCAATAATTATTTAAAAACAGTTCTGGGTCTCAAAAAATTCTGAAAAAATTCAGAGTAGTATAATTTGGTACCCTCTATTCATTTCTGCAATAAAATTTTTTCGTTACATGTTGTCCATTGTGCAATATCATTAGTCTGTGCATATTTCCATTTTTTTTATAATAGTTTGTACACAGTATGTATTGAGATTATCCAGCCTTTCAAATATAGCCACTTGCTAAAATCTTTTTTGAGGGAATTTTCATTTTTTATTTATTTATTTATTTATTTATTTATTTATTTATTTATTTATTTATTTATTTTAAATGAAATAATTGTAGATATAATAAGTTCTTTGTTGGTTCTGCAGTATTCTTGATTTCTTGAAAATTACAGGAAGCCTGATGACTGGACGCTCTCGTGGGGTGGGAGTGGGGTGATTTATGGCTGGGGTCACAACCACCGTGGGCAGCTGGGAGGGGTTGAGGGTGCGAAGGTGAAATTACCATCTGCCTGTGAGTCCTTGTCTACTCTACGGCCTGTGCAGCTAGCTGGGGGAGAGCAGACCCTGATGGCAGTCACAGCTGATGGACGAGTCTATGCCACAGGTATTTGGCTGAGGCTCCTGCCTGCCAGCCCAACAGAATACTAACTCACATTGGCATCGTAGGGTATGGAGCAGGAGGGAGATTGGGCATTGGTGGAGCAGACAGTGTGACAGCCCCCACTCTACTGGAGTCCATCCAGCATGTTTTCATTAAGAAGGTAAACTAGATCATAATTATGGCAATCTTTTGCATGAAAGACCAAACTTTATTTTACATGTATTAATTAATAATTAATAAATTAAGTAAAAATCAACAAAAAATGTGTTAAGAATAATAATGAATGTATTAATAATGCTGCTGGCTTACCTTGTAAGAGATATGGTGCCATATTATATATGTGTGTATATAAGTATTTATTACTACTGGTTGTCTCACTTGCAGGTGGCTGTGAACTCTGGTGGCAAGCATTGCCTGGCCTTGTCAGCAGAAGGTGAGGTGTACTCATGGGGTGAAGGTGATGACGGCAAGCTTGGGCATGGAAATAAGAAGTAAGTTTTGAGTCTCAGAATATTCATGATTAATGAGGATAGAAATATATTATGTGAACTTCATTCTGTTGCTCCTCAGCTCTTGTGACCGCCCTCGCATCATTGAGGCATTGAGGGGCAAGGATATTGTGGACGTGGCATGTGGGGGCGCACATAGTGCAGCCATCACAATCACAGGAGTAGTGTACACTTGGGGCAAGGGACGCTATGGACGACTCGGGCATGGAGACTCTGAAGACCAACTTAGACCAAAAATGGTAAGTTCTATTCCTTCTCTTCCTGGACTAACCACAGTTAGCGTCAGCCTAAATCAATGGCACTAACCACTGGCTAGTGAGAAACGTGGCTATCTGTCTGGATAAATCATTCCTGAATCACACCCATTATCTTTGGCATTGGCATGCAGTGAAGTAGGCAGTCAGCCAGCAATGTTCACCTTTATCGCACAGGTAAATGGAGAAAATTTTAACTTTAATGCATGGTGATCTTTGCAACATATTCATTCAATTTTTCTTTACCTATCTGTGACAAAGCAAACCTGACTTCACAGCATGCTACTGATCTTTAAAAGTAAACCAATATACAATACTGCAGATACTGCGAAACTGTAAAATCAAAAAGAAAGGGGGTGGGGAGAGAGAGGAAAATACAAAATAACAAATGATGATTCTGCTATTTGCAACACCGTGTAGCCTATTTTTTGTTGTTTTATTTCAGGTGGAAGCGTTGCTTGGCTACAAGGTGGTTGACATAGCTTGTGGCAGTGGAGATGCACAAACTCTGTGCATCACAGATGATGACAATGTGTGGTCTTGGGGGGATGGAGACTATGGCAAATTAGGTCGAGGTGGCAGTGATGGCTGCAAAGTAAGTTCATGAAAACATTATATCTCAGCAAATATTAATTAATTTTTTTATTACAGTCTCCAATGAAGATTGAATCTCTAGCTGGACTTGGTGTGATTAAAGTTGAATGTGGATCTCAGTTTTCTGTAGCACTCACAAGATCTGGCAGTGTATACACATGGTAATCTAAATTATTATGATTATTGTTTTCAATTTACTAAAATGATCATTTTATTATTACACAGGGGGAAAGGAGATTATCATAGACTTGGTCATGGTACTGATGATCATGTTCGGCGCCCACGTAAAGTGGCTGCTCTTCAAGGCAAAAAAGTTATCTGCATTGCCACAGGTATAAAGCAAGCATGCATGAGTGCAGGGAGATTTCAACTAATTGTTACTAATTTCTTTCAGGTTCTCTTCACTGTGTAGCTTGCACAGACCAGGGTGCAGTTTTTACTTGGGGTGATAATGATGAGGGACAATTAGGTGACGGCTCCACTACTGCAATCCAACGCCCTCGTCTAGTTGTGGCTCTCCAAGGCAAGAAAATTACCAGGGTAGCTTGTGGCTCAGCTCACACACTTGCCTGGAGTACATCTAAACCAGTCTCAACTGGACGTATGCCAACTGCAATTCCTATGGAATATGATTTAGTACGAGACATACCAATCATGACTCTACGTAATCGTCTAGTGCTGCTCCATCATTTCTCAGAACTTGTCTGCCCTCTTGTTGCAATGTTTCCCTTAGGTGAACTGCCATCCTCATCTTCTCACACATCAAGGCTTGATCAGCTGAGAGGTATTTTGGTTTCTTCTGCCAAGGAAACTACATTTAGAAAAGTAAGCTGAAGGTTTTAAATTTGTTAACATTGGTTCTGATCATATGTTTTTGTATGAAGGTTGTTCAAGCAACAATGGTGAGAGACCGACAGCATGGCCCTGTCATCGAGCTGAACCGTATTCAGGTAAAGAGAGCTCGTGGAAAGAGTGGCCTGGCTGGACCTGATGGCACCAAGTCTGTGTTTGGCCAAATGGTAGCAAGAATGAGTCTTCTAACACAAGAGTCTCTCTTCCTTCCTCATCGAGTGTGGAAAGTAAAATTTGTCGGTATGTTGACTCGAAGTATGTGTTCAATGAATTTGAAGTGTTAATTAACTTTTGGATTATTTGTTGTAGGAGAAAGTGTGGATGATTGTGGAGGAGGTTACAGCGAAAGTATTGCTGAAATGTGTGATGAGCTACAGAATGGATCACTCCCTCTATTGATTGGAACACCAAATGGCCGTGATGAAGCTGGTACTAACAGAGATTGTTTCATTCTAAACCCCGCAGCTAGAAGCTCTTTACACTTACAGATGTACAACTTCCTTGGTAATTTTTTTTTTTTTTTTTTTTTTTTTTTTTTTTTTTTTTTTTACCTGTTAAAAAAAATATTTGTTCTAACATTTGTTCTTGACAGGAATTCTCATGGGCATTGCAATCCGTACCGGCAGTCCTCTAAGTCTTAACTTGGCAGAACCTGTGTGGAAGCAGCTGGCCGGCCAAGAACTAACGCCCGCAGATCTCACAGAACTTGATAGAGACTATGTGCCAGGTCAGAATCATGAACTAAAACAAGTGCTACTATTATAATGGCATGTGTGACTTTAGGATTTCAAAGGAATTTTTAGCTGCAATTTTTTATTTTGTTATCAATCATACATGTTATTTTGTATTACATATACCTAGCTTAATTAATCTGAAATACTGTAATAAAATATAAATATAGTGCTTAAAGTTGCAAGATTTTTTTCTCTTCATATTTTTTAAACTTCTTAAGAAAATTTATTATTAAAAGTAAAGGAAACGTATAATTAGCAAGGATTTGTATATAAATAATTTTTTATTAATTTTCACACACTGTGACTTTTTTTTTTATTAGTAAGGCCTTGTTGGTTATTCCTAGCCTTTGGTTTAGATTTCTTAAAATTGAATACTTCTGAGGAGAAGAGAGTAAATGAAAATTGACTAAATCAATAGATCAAGCAATGAGTCCTTTTTTTTTAATGATTATTTTTTAGAGTCTGGGAACTACTGTATTTTTAAATAAGTATTTCAATACATTCAAGTTTTGATGGCCATTCCTCCTGGGGGCTTTTAGGCCTTATCTTTGTGTGTAATGAGAAGTGAAACCTCTAGGAGTTGTTATCATTGCCTTCAATATTTTTTTAAAAATAGTTCCTTTACTAAATAAAGAAAAAGTAATAAAAAAAAAATTAAGCATAGCATAATTTATACGTTTGAACTGTAAGTTGCTTTGTTTAGGTCTGATGTGTATTCGTGACATGGACGACAAAGCGTTTCAAGCATTGGACATGCCTTTCTCCACCCCAAGTACGACAGGAGAGGAAGTGCCTCTCTCATCTCGTTACAGAAGAATCTCATCCGACAATCGCCAGGAGTATGTCAGACTGGCACTTAACTACAGGTAAAATAAGTATAACATGTTTTAGCTCAACCTCTTCAGCTATTTAAAAGTAAATGTCTGATATTATATGAACATAATTAATGTGTATTTACATAAATATATTTATATATTTTTTTAGATTACATGAATTTGATGAACAAGTGAAAGCAGTAAGACAAGGCATGGCTCGAGTGATTCCTGTTCCACTTTTAACATTATTCAGTGGCTATGAACTAGAGACAATGGTTTGTGGCTCTCCTGATATTCCATTGACACTCTTGAAATCTGTAGCCACATATAAAGGTTTGTTATCAAATAACTGTTGACAAGAACTCTGTCTTCATAGCCATGTTGCTTGCAGGTGTAGACGCCACTTGTCCTCTCATGCAGTGGTTCTGGGAAGTAATGGAAGAGCTGAGCAATGAAGAAAGGTCTCTGTTCCTACGTTTTGTGTGGGGTAGAACACGACTACCTCGCACAATTGCAGACTTCCGTGGTAGAGACTTTGTGATTCAGGTAATGTTATAAAAAGACAATTGTACTGTATATTTTTAAGATAAAAAATAACACTTTTTTTTTCATCATATCCTAGGTACTTGATAAATTTAACCCTCCAGATGCCTTCATGCCAGAAAGCTACACCTGTTTCTTTTTGCTCAAGTTGCCACGCTATTCTTGCAAGGTAAAACATCGCAACGATTTAATTTTTTATGTGTTAAATGGTATCATATTTGGTAAATTTGAACATGTTATTTTTTTAATTACAGACTGTGTTACAAGAAAAGTTGAAATATGCAATTCACTTTTGCAAATCAATAGACACAGATGAGTACGCCCGAGTGGCAATGACAGGCAGTTTGACAGAAGAGGAAGGAGCTGCAGGCCTGCCAGATGATGCTCTTGGACCAGCAGATGTTGGAGGCCTCAGCAGTGACAGCGACCAAGTAGAGAGCATTGAAAGTGACCTTGGCGTGGAGCCAATATCCAGCACCTAGACATTCCTCTCTTGCAAATTTGTTATTCTGCAGCCTTTCTAACATTCTTTCTTCTGCAACACTACTATTAATTCATAGAATATTAAATGTTTACTAATCATTCAGTTCCTTGAATTAATTGTTATATTTCTCATAATTATCTCATAACTGTGTTATTATTATATTAGTTTTTAATTCTATATTAAACATAGTGTATAATGCAGGTGTGTTATTGATAAGAAATTGCTTTTTTTGTGTGACTTAATAATAACTATAGTACTTTGAAATTTTGAATATTTTTATTTGTGGCTAAGAATGTGATAGTCTTATTTAGTGTTATTTTAACTAATTAAAGTATTGCATCTAAATTATGAATAATATAAGTGAATGAATTTTAAAATAAGCTCTCTTGAAAGCATTTAATTGCAATAACTAAAAAGACTTCATACGAGGGTCGTATGATAAGTTCCTTAAGTCGTATAGAAAAAAATCCAGCGAGATAAAATTAACAACTGTACCGACTTAAGTGATATTTCAATAGGTCAGATACAAATTTTTACCCCGATATCACTTATATTAATTTCTGGGGGTCAGTTTTCGTGAAGCTCCCTCAAAATTGACTAAATTTGAACTTTGAACCGGTATAACACCCACTGCTGTGATATTCCAGGGATGTTTTTTTATCTTTGGTATTGCGCCGTGATCCAATGATCTATTCTGTGCCACCAGACACCGCAAATAGTTTGATTTTTGCTTTAAAAACAAGCAATTATGAAATTTCATGGACCGTCACCACCCTTTTTTTGGGCCTTAAAAAGCTCATTTGCGGCACCCCTAGCGCGGCAAGTTTTTTCGTCGTAGTTTTTCATTGGAGATGTAATATAATTATATCATTAGAAAGCCCATAATCTCTGCTATTTGCTGATGTTACATAAGACTGTCTGTATTCAAAATTTTGTGTATTTTTTTAATGAAATCTTAAATGACAGATGATTTTGGCCAAACAGTGAAGGGTACACTTCAGTGAGGCATATATCCTATTAAAAATTTAGGTAACAAATAAACAGCACTAGAGCCTGATAGAGTAAGGTTTTCTGATGTTTTCACGAGATTTTCATGAATTTCCCATGCATCAACTTTTTTCTGCAACAGATATTGAAACTGGTAAAAAGTACTAATTTTTGGTCAAATTTTAATTTCCCGACCGTGCTTCACGAAAACTGACCCCCAGAAGTTAATATAAAAAGTGATATCGGGGTAAAAATTTGTATCTGACCTACTGAAATATTACTTAACCTGGTACAGTTGTTAATTTTATCTAGCCGGATTTTTTCTATACGACATAAGGAACTTATCATACGACCCTCGTACTCATTATAATTGTGAGGGCACCTTTTAATTTTGCTGTTTGGAATGTCATGCATTCAGCGAAATCATGAAAATTGATTACTATTATTACAATTGCAGTAAAACAGCTCTGTTGTAATTAAGTTTGTACATATAATAATTGCTATATTTTTCATAATAATTATATAATTATTTTGAGCTACACAAAAGATACACTTGGGGACAAGGTTCTTGTAGATATCTAACATTGCAGCTGTACACATAAAACATTATAAATACTTTCTGCCTAAGCCTAAATTCTATAAGAACCTATATATATGTTGAATGTTATCAAGCAGTGCCATGCTATTTCTCAAGTGTCTTCAATGAAAGAGTCGTTTTGCCGTATTTGTGTAACAACTATCATCTTTGTTCAAACAAATCTGTATGTCACTTTGTTGCTGAAAGTTTGTAATAATTTGCAATTTTTAAGCTTGATCAAACTGTATTGGAGGCTGAGCTATATTTTTTCTCATGCTAATGAAGTCTATGTGTTATGTCTGTATGTCAAATTTTTAATTTAAGGTGTTAATAAAAAGCATGGATTCATAGTTTTTGGGGTATACATTCATAAAATCATTTGGAAAACATTAATTTGTTGCATTGTATGATCTCGTTTTTGCACCATTTATATTTTACTTTATCTGAAGCTGACTGAAAATTTATACAGTGCATTAATTATTATTATGGTTATTATAGTGTAGTTGATCATTAACAAACCATATATATAATTATATACTGTGTATAACTCTGTTATTGCTTCACAACATGGATTTAATTTAAAAAAAAACTGACATCCACACAATCAATCTTTACTTCAAATGTATAAATGTGGGGTACATATAATATATATATTTTTTAATTTTTCTGATGTGTTTGAATGTTAAGTACTATATTATATTGTTTAAGAGAATAGTGTGATTGACTGAGTAAAATTTGACACTGATATATATTGAAAATGTGACATGAATATTTTTCTTCAGATTATCATTGTAAAAGTATTAATATTTATGATCTTTGCTAAACAATTTAATAGTATTATTCCCCACTCTTAACATATGAGGTAGAAGCCAAGCACATACAACCAATGTTTTTTTGTTTTTATATATATGCAGAATGAGCAAAATAAACGAAAGCAGTAGTGTCTTAATTGTTATATTTCAAATCTGTAGCATATTCTTGTGATATATATATATAATACTTTTTAGATGCGCTTTAATTATTCCAACGCAGAAATTGACAATTCTGTTACTTTATAACTTGCACATCGCAAGACCACATTAACAATTCAACTCAAGTTGTGCTCCACTAAACACGAATAAACGTGTATGAACCAAAAGAAAAAAATGTGTGTAATTTAAATTTTTTGTTAATTGAGATATATATGCCTAACAAATATTATTTATTTAATTTTATTTGAACCTTTTTGGTTGTACAATTAAGATAACATAAGTTCACATTAGATTTACAAAAATATTCAATAGACATCTACACAAAACAATTCTCACGTTCTCTATTATAGAATTATAATTACTGAAAAGGAGTAAATTGGAAGTGAGCATGCACGAATCATATGGATCTGAAGATCAATGCATGTGGGCAATTAAGCTAAAAGTGCATGATGGTGTTTGACAGTACATCAGATAGTGATGAGGCGACAAGAATTGTGATAAAAGAGGGGAGCAGCTGGAACGAGTGAAAGAATTTGTATGTTTGGGAAGATTTTTTCAGGAGGACGGAAGTGTAGATGCATGGAGAGATTGATAGGAGTGAACGCTGTGGTAGGATTTTGTTCGTTATATAGTATAGGGCTATCTCACAGTGAGCTGTTGATGTCTAATACGGACGGCTATATATAAGCTAGCTGTGTATATAACTCTGTCCTATAACTATACATACCAACTTTGATGTATGGGTCAGAGGCTTTTGGGTGTGCCAAAAGCTATAATAAGCATATATATAGGAGTAAGCTAAATGCAGTTGGGATGAGTTTCTTAAGAAATATATATATGTCTGGTAAAACTTGGCTATATATTATAGATAGAGAGTAAGAAATACATGGGTGATGAAGGAGTGCGGAGTAAAGGAAAGCTGACAAAAAGTTTTACAAGTATATATACGAACGTATATAGTACGCTTCGTTGTTTTAGACATTTGTTGAGAGAATAATAATAATAAAATCATCTTTATTTTATGGAGGCGGGATTTAGGCCAAATGGCCCACTCTTAAATTCTATCCAACCTCAACAGAATGATTGAGGAACGAATTCGCGAAACAAAAGTATTCAAAAGAGAAGATGAATGGAAGGAACAAAAGGATTAGGGTATTAATTAAGGGTAAGCAGGTAACGCCACCAATGTTAAAAAAAAAAAACTCACAAAAATTCTGAAAAAAATTTAAAATGTTCTCCTCTACACCCCCTATCAGTAGCTAAAATATCAGGTTTACAAATTCGATCTAGTTTTTGAGTTATGAATTTTTAAAGTTGACTACTTTAACATGGAGAAATGGAAATCCCATGTTAAATTAGTCAACTTTAAAAATTCATAACTCAAAAACTAGATCGAATTTTTTATACCTGATATTTTAGCTACTGATAGGGGGTGTAGAGGAGAACATTTTAATTTTTTTCAGAATTTTTGTGTCGAGGGATTTTTTTTAACATTGTTGGCGTTACCTTATTTACCCTTAAACCAAAACAAAAAGGTTTGTCTGGAGGTGATTGCGGAGTATTTAGAATGATGTGTTAGAGATTCGATGAATTTAAGTACTTAGAGCGAATAGAGCGAGGATATTAGAGAATGTAAATTTTTTATAGCAGGCAACATATTATATTTTACGGACAGATGCTCAAGCATTAATTAATATGATTAATTAAGGCAGTTTTAGAGAAAAAAAAGTAAAGCTATATATGTTAATTGTTTAAAATTAATATAATTATATAATTCATCATCATGCAATTTTATTAAATCTATAATAGTTTAATTATTTATTTATTCACATTAATTAAATAAAAAAAAACTATATTTGCCATATGGTACATATTTAATTGGTGCATATATATATATGATATAATAATATTTATATTTATTACATATACTCATTGAGCTCTATAATACAAGGCCTTGTATAGAGCTCAATGCATATACTATATAAAATTTACAATATGATTTTATAATCTGAAAAAGAGAAAAAATATTGTATTGAAATATTGTACAGTTCTTTAACATTATATGGGCACTTCACTATTAATTTTTAATTTGGAAAGATTCTGCATATTCGACATGTTAGAGCTGGATCAAAAAATATTTCTATCTGGATGGAAAATAAAGGGAAAAATATTTAATTCTTTGAATCACTGTGCTTTGAATGTTTCCGCTTCTTGCGGCGTCTTGCGCTCATCGCCGCTCATCGCGCTCATATTCATAAATTGAATATCGATATTATGGCCGACACCTTTTTGGCGCCTAATATCTCTAATTCGCACACGCACAGAGATATTAGGAATCTGTCGGAGGGGAGCAGGATAAGTGGGTGTAACTGAGCCGAAAAAGTGGCGGCGTTGTCGGGTCTATCATCATGCGAAATATGGAACGCAATGCGTCATGGGAGTGATATAGTGCAAGGCATGATGGGCGAGTTGCACGAGATTCAAACACATTATTTTTTTTATCCTCTCCAAAGTTCGACCTACTATAATATATATTTTATATATAACAGCTAGGAAATTTGTCTCCTTAATTAATTTCATGTATATAATTCGATCTTGATATTCTTGATTGATTAATAGATGAGTCTTAATTAATTACCTCACTTAATGCTAACAAAGATAAAAAATTAAGATTATAATTAATATAATTACGACATCACAGCGCTTGACTTTTTAAAGATCCGGCCGATATGTATATTATATAATTTTTATTTTTAATACCTATGCGTAATAATTTTGATAATGGATAGAAAATTTTAATGTCGCGTCAGTGGAAAAAAATAAATATATAACCCTTAACCCTATAATAATAATAAAATCAATAATGAAAATATATAAGCATGCATGCATGGGGGACGATGCAATAAAATATTTTGTATATAATACTTATTAACGTGAGTTTCGTCACACAAGCACTTTTATATGTTATAATTTAATTTTAATTAATAAGTTCATGGATCGTCACCATATCTCCTAATAAAAAATTTGCAACGATCGATTAATTTTGCTATATAGCTATATATTATAATAGCTATCATGATTTCATGCAAATATTATTAAGCCTATATACAGCGTATAAACTTTGCATTATTATATATAGTACACGCGCGTACCTCTATATTATAGCTATTATAGAGGATTATAATATACAATTCATCTTAATTTGTAATTAAATAATTAATAATAAAATTTAAGTAATAAGGCATATATATGTTTCTTATTAATTTCTGCTAAAAAAACAAAATGTATAATATAAAAGTTTAGTGTCATATATATTAGTGGTACAAAATTAAGCATGAAACAATTAATTAACCTTATAATATATATATAACAATTTGTTTCTGAGAATGTGATGCTGCTGCTATATATATATATATATAATTATATATTATATCCATTATGAAATATGCATGGATCGAGAATATAATTATATAGAAAATAATTTTAATATAATAAAATGCTATATAATTTAATATATATATATATATTTAATATGATGTTATACGTACGTATTATATATGCATATTAATAAAATGTGTATATACCAATAAATTAATATTATATAAGAGTTAACTTTAATATAATAATTATATATATATTATATATAATATAATTATATTAATATATTATAATTTACACTGATATATATATACGTACGTGATAATAATAATAGTAATATTAATTAAATAAAGCTATAATAGCTCATATATATATATATATATATATATATATATATATATATATATATATATATATATATATATATATATATATATATATATATATATATATGTATTTCGGTTTTTGCCTTCATTTCGTGAAGTCCGAAATTTATAATAATAATAACCTATAAAATTGCTCGAATCAATATATAAATAATATAATATATATTTACTGATGCACGCGCGGCCTAATTAAAATATTAATTAAAATATGAGTCTCATCAGGCGTTATAATTTTTGTTTTCCGGGTGCACTTTCTAGAAATGATCAAAATTTAATGAGCAAATTAAGCCTGATCGAAATAATTGTTAATTTTGGGCTTTAAAATTGTCTGAACTCTCAGACTCTGTGATGCCAATTTTATGGCATATATACAATAAATTAATAATTGAATATATAACGTTTACGCATAATTAAATCCATAAATTATAATTATATAACCACGAAATTTATTAGATTAATAATATAATTTATTATTATTTATATAATATAGTTGCATTAAATGTCCTGGAATTAATTTTGACATTTTATTTAATTTTCTCCTGAAATCTATTCAACTTGATTATATATTCATCATATATGACTCTCAATTAAGTTGAGATTAAGTTGAAATTAAGTTGCCTATAGAGATATATAAGGGAATTACCATAAAACTTATGCCCAAACTTTATATATGATGTAATTTGATTTTATTTCTAATAAGCCTTTTTTGAATTGTATAAATATAAATGCCTTAAAATAGTTAAAATGAATGTACTATATAGTACATTATAGCTATAACTGTCATTGCAGTCCTTAACAAAATTTGGTTATTATAATTACAAATGATCAATTTAAAGTACATGGCACACACACACACACACACGTATATATTATATTTATATATATATATATATATATATATGTGTGTGTGTTTATATAGAGCAGGGAAAAGAAAATGCTATATATTATTTTAATTTTTGCATTGGCATTTCTATATTGTTTTAACCTTTAAGATATATATATATATTATGTTGTCATTATTTTACAAGCTTTTATAGCAATTAATTAAGTCATAATATAAAAACATTGCAATGAATTATACGTATACACCCTCCAACTATTATAAAAATAAATGTATAGTAGAAAAAAACTATAAATGTCTTAATTTAGGGCAAGTTTAGCATATGCTTAGTGTAGAAATAAAGTATAATTTTTTATTTAGTATTTTTTTTTTAATGATTATTATAATATATAACCTGCATGCATGGCTATATGCATCACCAACATTAGTTTCTTTTTCCACTTCGATGTCTTCGATCAGTTATATTAAAAAAAGTACTCCAGTTTTTACTGTAATGATTTTAAGATGATTTTATGTCTTTATTTTCAATGAATGAACTGGAATTCCTTTCATAAGTGTAAGGTGTAACACACCCATGCAATATATATGTTAAAGGAAATCCCACACATGAAAATTATGGAAAAAAAAAATTAAAATGTTTTCCTCCACACCCCTTATAAAATATGCAGGTATACAAATTTGAGCTAGTTTTTTATTTAATTTTTTTAAATAGATGATTGCCCATGTTTTTATATCTATGTAATAAACAATGAAATAAAAAAAAAAAAAAAAAAATATTGTTAGGAATCACTAACAATTATTTTACATACATTTGATATAAGATTTTTTTTTATTTTTTTTAAGACATTCCTCTATTTTAAAAATTCTATCAGGATTAAAATTGTGGTAGTAATAAATATTTATTGGTGCTTTTGAGTTTGTAAGTTCTCTTTCAAAAATGCAAAATAAATACAATTAGATTCATTCTGTAATTAGTGCTGTTTTGACAATATCTTAGTGATAATGCATTGGAAAAACTGCATGATTTTTTTTTTCTACTGCACAAATGAAAATATAAAGGTGCCAATTAAGTTACACTGCTCTCTGATGAATTATTATGAATTATTTTTAAAGTTGACTACTTTAACATGGAAAAATGTGGGATGGTTTTTTAACATTGGGCGTGTTACCTTACCCTTAATGATATATAGTAAAAAAAAAATATCACCACCCTCCCCCTTCATGTTAATTTAAGTATTAGTTAATTTTGAAATAGTATAAGTATAGTGTCAATGAATTATGAAAGACACCTGCTGCAAAAAAAAGAAGGATTTGCAGAGTGCTAGGCAAATTTTATTTTAGAAGAGGGTACTGAATGTTCCTGCTACATCAATACAAAAATGTGTATGAAGAAATTGATTTTTTATAATTCAGGACTTTAATTTGCACAATTGCATATTTTTTCTGATAATTCTTTTTATGAAAGTGCGACATTTAACTTTCCATTTAATTTAACTAAGTTTCTAATTATAAAACACCTTGATTTCCTTAAAATATAATTATTATTGCTGCCATAAGTATTGTGCAATTAAAAAGAAACTAATATTTTACCATTTAATTGCATTTTATTTGTTATTATATACAGTCAAGAACATTTTACAATAAATTAATTGAAACAATTTAAACGGAAGAAAAATACTGAAAGCAGTATAATGTTAATTAAGATTAAAATCAACTGAGAATCATTCTCATATAACAACATAAAAAGTAAGCCAGTGTACTATGTTTATCCCCAAGCACTCTCGCGGTTCATTATTATAATTAAGTCACACCATGACGCTTTCAACTAGTCAGTGTATAGTTTAAGTATATTCACACTTGGCATCATACAGTCCGAGTCTACAGTATAGTACAATAAAGGAAGTCACTTACTATACAGTACAGTAAATGCTGTATAAACATCAAAGCATTTTAAGTTACCATTTGCATGTAAGCAAGAGACGCTCCACTCCAGAATGCACACATCACTGGTAAGAGAGTTGTAGTTAAAATTTACATTAATTATATTTAAGTATACAAGTATTATAAATATTGAAGTACTGTAGCTTTAATTATTTACTACATTCAGCAGCCACAGTTTAACCCATCCCCTTTTGAAAATTAATCAATGACTGCACGGGGGAAAAAAAAATAATAATGGTGGCTATTTAAGGAGAGGATAACACACCCAATGTAAAAAAAAAAATCCACACATGAATATTATGAAAAAAAAATCAAAATGTTCTCATCTACATCCGCTATCAGTAGCTACAATATCAGGTATACAAATTCAAGATAGTTTGTGTTATGAAGTTTTAAAGTTGACTACTTTAACATGGGCAAATGGAACTTCCATGTTATATTAGCCAACTTTAAAATTTTATAACTATACAACTAGCTCGAATTTTTACACCTGATATTCTAACTACTGATAGGGGATGTAGAGAACATTTAAAAAAAAAATTCTAATAATAATCAACACATAATATCAGGGAGTGGAACCGGATCCGGATCCCGGTTGAGAACCGCTAAAAATCGAGGAAATCCGGATCCGGATCCAAACGGAACCGCTTTTTTTAAAAGGGGATCCGGATCTTTGGAACCGCTTTTTTAAAAAGGGGATCCGGATCCGGATCTTCAGATCTGCTTTTTAAACAAGGGGATCGGGAACCGGTTTTTCGGAACCGCTTTTTAAACAAGCGGATCCGGATCCGCTTAAAAAGGCGACCGGTTCCACTCCCTGCATAATACATAATAATACATTCCAATATGTAATTTCCTGTAAGGGATTTTTTTTTAACATTGGGCGTGTTACCTTCCCCTTAACCTGGGATTAAAAGAAGTACCTATTTAGCCATCTTGGCCAGACCAACAGCTCCCTGATGTTGAGATGAAGCAAAACATGTGTTGATGGGCTTTACCACATGAGTGTAGAACTCGCTTGAAGTTGTGGCACACAGAGCAGCAGTAAGAACAGCATGTTAAAGGAGAGCATTACGGGGGAGTTAAGTTCCAGGCGTTCTTGGGTGCAGCACATCTCACGCTTAGGCAGGTCCCTTCCCTGCTCTGGTGTTGATCCTGTCAAATAGGCTGTAAAAGTATTTAACAAAAAATATATGTATAAGCCAGAGCCCTATCTGCCAGAGAAAATATTACTGCAGATGACATAGTCTATTTTTATGATAAATTCTGTATTTAATCTATCATATTTAAAGTAGCTCCACAAGAACATAAAATCTAATAACCTGCAATAATATTTTCTCTGCCCACCTCCTGCGACGAGGACGCTAGGGTTGGACTTTAGGAAGCAAAAATGTATGTATGTGTATAGCTGCTTCACCAAAGCTGTAAATCATAAGGCTTTCTTTTTTCAAGTTAAGAGTGCAATGAACAACATTTCTACTCCATAATGCTATTCACACTCAGATTCTTACTCCACCTGCCACATCAATTATTAATTACAGGACACTTTTCAATAGTTTACCATTTCATTTTCTGAACTATGTAATGAAAAGTCTTAAAAAAAAAAAATCCTCGCCAAAAGATGGTAATTGTTTGCCAAAGCGAAGGAAGTTTTCAGGGGCATTGGCTTTACCTGCAACATAAGTACACTTACATTGATTGATAGAAATTAAAAATTAATTATTATTATTATTTTTTTATTTTTTATATTTATATATATATTATTATATATATTTTTTAAGCTAGTCTTTTGAGCTGTCAAGCATAGACTTTGTCAATTTCCTCAGGATGGTTTAGTTCGAAACCCTCAAGTGTAGCGCACTTCATCTGTTGCCCTCAGAGTTGGTAAGATAAATTCAAACGTGCCCTAAATTCCTCAGAGTTTTTCTAGGTATGGAAGCAACCCTGCTTTGAGGGACACCTGCCAGCTCTCTAAGACAATGAGGTTGTCTTCCAAGATGCTTGCACACTGGGCTCACAAGCGGGCTAATTCTATGACCATCCATGAGTACAGGTGTGGAAGGATAAGATGAAGGTGTGGTCAGGGCAAGGAATCATGGATCTTCCGGGAAATAGGCAGACATTCAAACGATTATGGCACCTGCTATAGGTTATTTGTAATTGTCTGGCATGTACAGTTCAAATGATTATTCAGGTGCAAGTAATAAATTTTATGGGTGAAATGAGAAAAAATAGACGAACTTTATGTTAGCCTCATATACGCCCTTGCACCTAAAATTTTTGTTTACGTCACTTAAAGGCCCTATGACCATTTCAAAGTATCAAGTCCACAGTTAGTATTGCCTCAGTATGATACGGCTGCATAAAAAATTTGTTCCGACAGCAATAATATCAGAGATAATAGCCGATAAAAAGGCACCTGTGACGTCATTTGTACCCATTCTGCGGCGACGGTATAGGGAAATCCCTGCAAAAGATAGGTTCCTTCTAGCTACAGCCACGGACATATATTTAATTCTGGAATGTTGAAGTTTTACCAGCGCAGTCTTAATAGTATTTGTCAAATATCTTGAAAGTATTTTGTTGTTGACATTCACACACACTGACTTATTGCAGTAGCAAGAAGAGAAAAATGTTGCAAAGGAAAACAATGTTAAATACTTGGCTTATATTGCTACTACAATAAGTCAGTCTGTGTGAACGTCAACAGCAAAATTCTTTCAGGATATTTGACAAATAGTATCAAAACTGCCCTTGTAAAATTTCAACATTTCAACATTTGCAGGGATTTCCCTATACCGTCGCCGCAGTATGGGTACAAATGACGTCACAGGCGCCTTTTCATCGGCTATTATTTCTGTTATTATTGCTGGTGGAACAATTTTTCTATGCAGCCGTATACTAATATATTAGGCAATACTAATTAACGTCTTGCAAAACCCCATTATTAGCAAAAAGTAAACAAACAAAAGTGACCCCACAGAGCCCACAGTTCATTGTTGTTTTGATAATGTGTATAAATTTTGCTTATACATTGGACCTTATGGGAAATTGACGATTTTCACACACAGATTTCAAAATGTTACAAACCTACGATTCTAAATATAAAAATATCAACAGAATCTGCAGTTTTTGGCCATTTATAATGCTGAAATGCGTATCAGAAGAAGTTTTCTTTACTCTAATATAGTAATTTTAATATGATACCATATCAGCCAATTGCATGGGGTAAGATACGTAACCAAGGAAGCTCCAGATTGTTGATTATTGCAACAGTTAAAATCAACAAACTGGAGTTTGCCTAGGGAGATCAAGATGGCGCGCCAGAGTGAGCAACGCCGACATGACTCTCCGCTCAAATTGTTTGTCCTATCCTGGTAAATATTCCTATCCTATTCTATATATTAATCGTCTTGATTTCTATATTCCTATCCCCAGTCAATTTGATTCATAAATCATCATCTCGCCTCACCGCATCCACATAATCCTACTTTGACCCTGCTCTTCGGTCGGCCCACAGGAGTCAACACGTTGAGAATCTTTCAAATTCCTGCCATTCCTTGCATGTTGTCGCCTGCATCATCAACCTACATTATTGCACCCCACACCACACCGTCAACCCAATGTCCTAAAATCCAACCAATTCCTTGTGTGGTTTTGGTTCACCCACGGTAACACGTGGTGGGCATATAGGTACCACTTCCATCATCACCTTGCATCCCACATTCTATAATCATCCTATCCATTGTTCGTCCATTATCCTTTACAAGACCCTGCAAAAAACAGTTCAACTATAAAATTGATCCAAGTTACTCAGTACGTGGAATTATAGCCGTTTTTGCTCCTTCCAATAATTGTAAGAAGAAGAAGGAGTTTGCCTAGTTACGTATCTTTCCCCATGCAATTGACTGATTTGGTATCATATAAAATTTACCATATTAAAGTAAAGAAAACTTCTTCTGATACACATTTCAGCATTATAAATGGCCAAGAACTGCAGATTCTGGTGATATTTTTATATTTAGAATCATAGGTTTGTAACATATTGAAATCAGTGTGTAAATCGTCAATTTCCCATAAGGTCCAATGTATAAGCAAAATTTATACACATAATCAAAACAACAATGAACTGGGGTCACTTTTGTTTGTTTACTTTTTGCTAAAAATGGGGTTTTGCAAGTCATCTATTGTGGACTTAATACTGTGAAATGATCATAGGGCCTTTAATTTCCAATGTTACATCAAAACCTTGTCTGCTAGATTAACCTTCATCATAATTAATAATAATTAACTATTACGTTAAATAATACAATTAAATGAGGGGGGGGGGGAGAAACATAATAATAATAATAAAAATGAAAGATATAAAGTATTAGGCCTGTTCGTAAACCCTGCTCGGTGTACACTTTCTGCACCCAAACGACCTTATGTACATGCGATATAAGGTCGACTGGGTGTAGGAAATGTACACCGAGCAGGGTTTACGAACAGACCTATTATAAAGACAAATAAAAATAAGTAACCCAAAAAGTGGTAACAAACTGTTGAATACAACATGCATTAAGTGAATACGTACAAAAGATTAGTATTTTACAGAAATAAGAAATAGAACTGTCAAGCAGGTAAAGTTAATTATAACACAAAATTTCTAGTCGCAGATCAGAGACCCTACAGAGACCTCCGTGTCTTATGGCCAGAAATTTGACCAGCTTGGCCGAGCTTTACTGTAACTGAGACTGGCGGTGCCCGATTCTCGCTGGCTGCGCACGCAATTTCATCCAGAAAGAACCAGTCCGTACCAAACATTCAACAGCGCCGCCACTCTCAGAAAACAGCAAAACTCTTATCAAATTCCTGGTCATTAAACACGGAGGTCTCTGTAGGGTCTCTGGTCGCAGATTATGTAAATAAAGTTAACAAAGTAAAGCTGACTTTATTTATGAATTCTCTCTACAGAATTATTTTATTACATGCACTTAAACAGTTATTTTGAACTGCTCATTAATGACATAAATCACAAATATAATAATGCACACATCAATGTGCCGAGGTTGAACCAAAGACGGGCTATGGGCTGCGCTTTAAGGCCTGCATGAGTCGTAAACGCTTGTGTGGCTTTCTGATGTGCTCAGCCAGCCAAGTATCTTTTTACATAAGCTCACAAGGCGAGTCACACCATTAACTGAAGACGTTAACACGGCAAAAACCAAGTTAAACATTAACTATAGTATGTATATGCATACATCTATCATACTACAGTACATATTAAAATTTATGAACTGACCCTCTATCAGTATTTAATATTCTTGACTAACCTTTGAGCCAGATGTTGAAGATCAGCGTTCAGGGCGAGGAATCTACTCCTTTTCAGATCCACAGAAGCTGCATCCGGACAAACTGAATTTGCTGAAGACCCACATCAGGAATGTCAGCATCTGTCAAATTGGATATTTATAAATTGCATGTTGGAATTAAATCTTTTATGTATGCATAATGCACCAAAGATTTACAATTCATGTAAACATCTTTGGGACTTTCAGATGCAAGGTCAAAAGACCCTAAATGTATGCTAGACAGATTGAACTGAAAAATGGTATGCATCATATGCATACAATATCTTCAATCTCCTCAAAAATAGGTGACTTGTCCTTACACTGATCCTTGCCATCTGTGAGTGGCGCTGCAACTTTTTGCAACTTGCAGTTCAAAATCGACCAATCACTTGACAGCATGACGTCATGTCGTTCTAACCCATCAATGGCTGCACTGTGGTCAACCAATCGCAGAATCGCTTGGCAGCATGGCGAGCCGCGGTGGCCCGAAGTAGTTGTCTTTATCTCGCTAGTATTTGGAATTGAGCAGTGCTAGGGTGAAAACAATTGCACTGAAGCAAACTAGAATAGTTATATATACCACGTTTTGGCAGTGAAAAATGTTAACTTTTTATTTTCTTTCCGATCACAAAATTTTCCCCGCATCTTCGCAATGTACATATTATTTCGTTTCTACATGCTTTCACCGTACACGAAGTTGCAGCGCCACTCGCACAGATGGCGAGGATCAGTGTAAGGACAAGTCACCTATTGATTTTAGTTTTACTGAAACAAATCCCACATTAAAATAATCTGTTCTGAAAAAGTTCTTGAAAACCTCCATACCACATATTTATAGTAATTCATTGCCCAACAGTGCCAACAGTATAGCAGAACTCGTTTTAGTTTACTGTAATATCGGAAGGAAAATCTATGAACTGTATTATGGTATAACCACATTTGCCGCAGATCGTTAAAAATCAAAATTATAATAATATACTGTATGAACAAAGGAAGGGCCCCGTATGCATAGGCCCCGTAGCACATGGGGCTAGATGAAAATGGTATGCATAATTATCTAATATTCATCATAAAAAATATCGGAAAATTGACACACAATACAACGAATACAACAAGAATATACTCCCTATATAACAACGAATACAACAAGAATATACTCCCTGGTCGACTTTGTGTTAAGGAATAAGAATATATGAAAAGAATTGATGATTAAACGTTTAATTAATTAAAAACTTCCACGCTGGCGTCCACGCTGAAGCTGACGGAGAATCCAAGGAAAATTGACAAACAATATAACAACGAATACAACAAGAATATACTCCCTGGTCGAATTTGTGTTAAGGAATAAGAATATATGAAAAGAATTGATGATTAAACGTTTAATTAATTAAAAACTTCCACGCTGGCGTCCACGCTGGAGCTGACGGAGAATCCAAGATGGCTACTTCCTGTTATGATCACGTGACCTCATTCTCCCGATTCATTGGTACAGTTTGGCAACACCGCACTTAAACTTTCGAGGCTCAATGGAGTTGCTCCCCCCCTTTAAAATCTGCGTGTGCGTCTGTGGCGTCTGTGCTACACATGTCGGTGCATTTTAGGCATCCAATTCAGTGTAAATTATTTGTAATTTGCTAAATGTAACTTTTGCTGTTGATAAAGTACTGTAAAATGTCGAACAAGAATACATACTTTAAAAAAGTTGAGGGTGGCAGCAAGAAGGAAAGCCTCCAGAATGGCAAAACCGAAGCACCCGTGGCTGCAGCCGAGACACCACCGAAGCCGAAGAGAAAGAAGAATATTTCACCTTCTGAAAATGGAAAATCTAATAATAAGAAACAGAAAGCAACTAGCCAGTCGGTGAAAACACCTAAATCGGAAAAGAGGCAGTCTGCAAAGAAGCGTACCAGGATTGTAGAATCTGATGATGGTGCGTACAGATTCTCGATAGATTGTAAATATTTTATGATTACATCAGTATAATAATGCATATTGTATGCATATTATACAGCTATAGGTATGTATGTTAGTTATCGTTTTTCGATGAAACGTATGATCGGTATCATATATCGGTGTCATCGGTGATATGATATGCATACTGTACTTATGCATAGTTGCGTACTGTATGCATACATTGTGTATGCATACTGTACATATGCCATGTGTAGGGCATATGCATAGTTATATTATCTCTCCGGCATACATCATATGTTATAACATTGCAGGCATATTATTCATGTAATATACTGTATGCATATGCATATATGAATGATACAGTAGTGTTCAGATCTTTGCCATCAGTTATATATATATATAACATGTGCAATACAAAATATGCATTATATACACACAACAGCACAACATATATTATATATGTATATACCGGAATGATAAGCTTACATGACAGCTAGGTGTGGTATGTGCATACATACAGTACATATCATATTTATTATGCATATTGATGGTGTTCCGTCAAAAACGACTACAGTATCTTATTTTATCGCGTCCTCTCAAAAACAACTAACTCGTTCTATCGCGAGCCGAGATGGTCGCTTTTGCACTATGGGTTTCTAGGTAAACATTTTTTTTATACCTGGAAACCCATAGTGCAAAACCGACCATCTCGCCTCGCGATAAAACGAGTTAGTCGTTTTTGAAAGGACGAAAGGACGCGATAAAATAAGTTAGTCGTTTTTGACGGAACACCATCGATATATAGGTGCTTTCACCTATATACGCAAGTATTGTAGTCAAAATAGGCCAATTTCCCTTAAAGATCACTGCCATCCTGTGAGTAGCGCTGCAACTTCTAGCAATTGGAAGTGTAGAACCCCAGTCCACGCCTCTCTGTAGTCGACCAATCGCTTAGCAGCAGTGACGTCACAAAACACCCGAGGTAGCTCTCTTTATCTCTCTACTCTGTATTGTTTAGCAATGCTAGAGTGAAAACAATTGTACTGAAGCAAAGAAGATACATTCCACGTTTTGGCAGTGGAAAATATTAACTTTTTTCGTACCTAACTCTTGGTTGACAAAGTTTTCCCGCCATCTTAACAATGCATTTTTTCGCCTCTATACTACTACCGTGCTAGAAGTTGTAGCGCTACTCACAGGATGGCAGTGATCTCTATTGGTCTACTGTCACGGAGTCCCTCCCCTCCCCAAAGTATTTACATCAGTATCGTACAAATTACATACGGGCATACTGTGTACTAGTGCAGGAGTAGAGGAGCAAAACAACTCACCCCTGCCTTTCAAGCTGCCAAGCCATATTGGTCAGCCATTGATATGATAATAATTATACTGAGTGCAATGATTTAGCCGGGGAGTCCCCTAGCTACAGCTGCTTAGACAACACAAAATATGTTTTCTGACTATGATATATTGACTTCAAACTTTATTATGAATGTTGAATTATGTTTACCGGTATGTTTACTTCCCTAGAATAATAATAATAATTAATCAATTCAAGTTATGCACTGTGTACCTTATCTTTACAGATGATGATAGTCCAGACAAGAAGCCAGCTGCTAAGAAAAGGTTAATCTCTCATGGTAAGTGCATCATTAGTACATCAATAGCTGTTTATTTTACACATTTTTGTATTTGCTATATTATGCAATCTGGAACCATTAATCTAGTAGAGGCTTCAAGTCAGCTGATTTTTCGGTGTTCCCACCAAACCTATGTAAAAAAAAAAAAAAAAACGTGATTTTTTTTTTTTTTCACTAAGAATAAGATTTTTTAGAGAAAATTCCTTTACGGAACTTTGGTCCAACTGAAAAATACAGTAAATAATTCAAGATTTAGATTTTTTATTTGATTTATACTGTAACCAAGAAAAGTTGAAAAAACACTTTGCTTCATTTTCAAGTGCAAGATGGACCTTCGCGTTGACAGTTGCGCAGCGCAAGCGCACTCACTTGAAGCCTCTATTGTATTTGCCGTACTAAATTTCAATCAAGATGCTGCATTTTTCACTGGGGCTCAAGCTAAATCAGACATCTAAGGGAGCCGCGAGCCAATGAAAAAGTGCGACATTGCCATTTTGGTGGCACAGGCACAGTTTAGCTTGGCCCCCATTACCGATATGGTACTTCATGTATTCATCATTAAAAGACAGTCTCCAGACCTGTCAAGTAACAATGGTGATAAAATTACTTTTTCATGTTAAAGGATAAGAAAAAAAATAACTGTTATTGAAAGTTCAATGATCTTAATTTTTTTGCATCTTGTGTTCTCATAATTATTAAATAGTCAATGAGATTGCAAATGTTCTGAATTTTGCTGTTGCCAAGAAAGAATTTTAATTTTTAAATTTATTTTTTTATTTGCTGAACTGTGGGTTGGCACATTTGGCACCATACAAATGTTTGTTTATAATATTATGTATGTCCTCATATATAGGCATACAGTATTTATGCATGTAAATATTAGTACAGAATTTTTCTTTTTTTCTTTTTCTTTTTTTTTTTTTTTTTTTTTTTTTCTGTGGTAAAGATTCAATTTTTATGGAATTTCTTTGGCACTCAAAATGCTTGCATTTCAATTAATCAAGTTGAACAATGGCCAGGTGTATAGTTTTTTGTTGTTGTTGCTCAGATGACTCTGAAGACGAATGGAAGGCTGAGGGAGAGTCCAATGAGTCGGAGGAAGAGGAAGTAGTAGAGAGCGAGGAGAGTGATGAGTATGAAGGTTCAGAGGAAGAAGAGAAAAAACCCACAGCTCGAAACAAAGCATCTTCGAAGCGTGCAGCACCAGCTGGCAAAGAAGAGAAAGATGTAAATAAACCAAATGAGCTAGCTTTCTCACTCAAAATATTTTTTCTTTTTACCAAAAGAAAATGTCTACTGTTTTCTAGTGACATGTTGTAACTTAAGATTTCCTTTGATTATGCTGACGGTATCATAAGATTAAAATAACTCATGTAGAATTGTGTTGCAGCAACCAACTTTGTTCAATTTTGTAATAGTTTTAAGACATTGTTTCATGTTTTAGTACATGTCATGTAAATTTCCTGGCCAGTAGATGAATACAGTAGGGAAAATAAAATGAACAGAAAAAAAAGAATAGTGTTAAAGCATTTTAGTGAATTGCTGTTAATAAAAATTATGTTATAATAATAGAATAATACCAATTCAAAATATAGATCCACAACAAGGTTGAATTTAAACAATGGCAACTTGATTGCAACTGATGGGTATAACCTTTAGATACACTCTCACTAGCATAATTTTGTGTGTGATAACCTGTTATGAAGCTTGACTTTGCCCATGTTTCAGCAGCATAGCAAGCAGCTGCAGGCAGGTCTGCAAGACCGCAGTTGGGCTCACTTGTCGTATGACTTCTTGAAGCCTGAGAAGATTCGAGATGCTGATAAGAGACGTCCAGACCACCCCGACTACAACCCTCGCACTGTTTACGTTCCTCCGGATTTTGTGAGAAAGCTAACACCTGTAAGTTTTAGTATAAATGCCAGGACACAAAACCAAATTATTGATATAAAGATTACTTTTGATATTTAGATGAGGAAAATACTAGTACTTTAGCTCCTATCAGGAAAAGACAATTGTCTGGTTTTGCATCTGGTGGTCTGATTAATAAATTATTATTGTTTTTATAACATTGACTTTGTAATAATAACTAATATCTTTAATTAGGCAATGAAGCAGTGGTGGGATGTCAAAGCCCAACATTTTGACTGCGTAATTTTTCTAAAGCTTGGCAAGGTCTATCATCTTTATCACATGGATGCAGCTATCGGAGTGAATGAACTTGGTCTCATATTCATGAAGGTAGATATATATTTTGATGACTCTGATGAAGACGAATGGAAGGCTGAGGAAGAGTCCAATGAGTCGGAGGAAGAGGAAGTAGTAGAGAGCGAGGAGAGTGATGAGTATGAAGGTTCAGAGGAAGAAGAGAAAAAACCCACAGCTCGAAACAAAGCATCTTCGAAGTGTGCAGCACCAGCTGGCAAAGAAGAGAATGATGTAAATAAACCAAATGAGCTAGCTTTCTCACTCAAAATATTTTTTTCTTTTTATCAAATATAGTATATTTATATATGTATTGACAATGTTTATGTTTAGCACCGAGAAACAGCTCGCTCAATATTTCCAGAGGTTGACTATGCACGCTATGCCAAGGTGCTGCTGGAGAAAGGTTATAAAGTGGCCAGGGTAGAGGAGACAGAAACACATGCTATGATGCAAAATCGCTGCAATATGAGTAAGATCAAGTCCTATTATTAGAGCTTTCACATAATCAAAATTTGCTACGGCACAGCAAAGAAAAATTAAGCTCACCTCAATTTCTTACAGAGCCATATGTGCTATGGCGTCTTGCAGCATGAACTTTGTAGCAATTTTCAATTATTTAGAAGCACTAATGTAAATATTATTTATTAATGCTGTTGATTAATTCTAATAATTATTATTGTCTGTTTAGTTGCAGCACCTACTAAGTTTGATCGTTTTGTAAAAAGGGAGGTTTGTCAGATTTCAAGCAAGGGAACACGTATGTATTTGGCCATTGAAGGTGATGCTACTTCGTCAGATAATGCCTATCTTCTCTCTATCACTGAAAAGGTATTTAATGTCTTTGCATACTTTACTCAATGTTAGTGTCATTATATGTAAACTCTTTGTCTTTTAGAAAATTGAGGGTGATAAAAATTTATCTCAATTTGGAGTTTGTTTTGTGGATACCTCATTGGGATCCTTCTGCATCGGTCAGTTTGAAGATGATAGGCACAAGTCAGAGCTACGTACTCTGCTGGCTCATTTCCCACCTGCTCATGTGAGTAAACTTGGTAATTAGCAATGCAAAAATATGGATTCTAAATATAATATATCTGCTTTAGGTTCTCTTGAATAAAGGTGCTGTGAGTGATGAAACCAGAAATATTGTCACCAATATGGCAAGCTCTGCAATTGTGGAAAATTTAGCTGCAGAATCGGAATTTTTGACTGCTAGTGAAACTTTGAAAACACTCAATGAAAAGAATTATTTTGGAAAGAAAGATGAGGTAAGTTGTGGTTTTATGAGAGGATGAGTTTAAATTCCACTTTATAATAAAAATGTTAACAGAATTAAAACAAAAATTCTTTGCTTAATTAACTGTTTTTTTATTGACAAGAGTCTTAGGATATTTTTATAACCAGAAATCCAACAAATAAATGAATGAATATTCAATGAATGTTGATAATTTAGAAATGTTCTTGAATTTTATTGATTGGTTTGGGGAAATCCAAAGGGACAATCTAGATTTCGATCTCACTAACTTCAAACTTTGTATGCCACCTATTGATCGGGAGTTGCATTGAAGTTCCTGCAAGTCTTATTAAAATCAAAGGGGCAGCTCGGAACAATTGAACGTTTTATGTATTTATATATTAAATTGCAGAATTGAGTTTGTTAAATACGTAGTTCTGATTTCATTTCTTTTATTCTTAATTTAGAGAAGTGAAGAATAAAGTAAAGGATGAAGTAACAGACATGTGACCAGCCAGTATGACAAAATTATGCAGTATGTTAACTATTTAAGCTTTCTATTCATTTAAAAAAAGTTTTGGTTCTATTGCTGTTTAGTTTAAATGGCAATTTAATTGTGTCTCTTCATTTTTTCTAAGATTTCTATGCATACTGAAAAAAAGTTAACAAGTTAAAAAAAAAATGTTTGAACTTTAAAATGTCATATAATTAAGGCTCATTAATCTGTAATATTTTAAGGATTAATGTTATCGTGGCAGCCATTGCTCAATATTTTCTGATGATAAACTAAAAATATTTTTAGTCCATAAAGTAAAGGACAAAATAACTGTTGGTTTGCTGATTTAAAAAAAAAAAAAAAAAATTTTTTTTGTTGATTTTGAGTAATTATGTATTTTTTTCATGTGAAAAAGATGTTGATTTGACTAAAAGTCACAACAGTCCCCATTTAAAACAATGCTAATTCCAATGCTGGATATCTCAAAAATTTCATATATATATATATATATATATATATATATATATATATATATATATATATATATATATCCCCCCCCCCCCTGATGGAAAATTATTTCATGTTGTCAGGAAGGTTTGCTGAAATTTTCAGAGTGGTTCACCATCTACGAAGCCTACTGACATTAATCCTCAAGAGTATTAAAATTATTGATTTAAAACAATAACAACCTGTTGTAGAACCAGTCAACTGAGTGGCCTGATGTTTTGGTGCAAGCCACTGAAGGCAAAGATCTAAGGACGCCTGTGTCAGAGAGTGAGTTGTCGCTTAGTGCACTCGGAGCTTGTCTGTGGTACCTGATAGACAGCAAGCTGGACATGCAGCTCATGTGCACCAAGAACTTCTCGCTCTACAAGTCTCAAGGATTGAGCACCCATGACAAAGCAGACAACTCTTCTACAAACAAGCTTGGGGCTCACATGGTACATAAGAAATAACGTGCAGACTGCAGAGTGCAAAAGTCCATTAGTAACAGCAATTTGTGATATATTCATATGTGATTGTAGTATGTTACAAAAGAAAAATAAATTTATCATGCTTCGGCATTTTGTTCAGTTATTAGTTTATATTTTTTGTTATTATTGTGGTTTGTTTGTTTACACTATTTAACTGGCATTTATTGTTAATGGACTTTTACACTCTTCGGGACCTTAAAGGCATACAGGCCTCAAATTACAAATTAGACAGTCACCAAGTGGGTTCAGAGTATATAATCAACATTTGCATCATTTTTTTCCACGCGTGATGCATCCATGCGAAGTCGCGGTTCAAAGTAAGAAATTTAGTCCTTGATGACGTCACGAAGTCCTTGCTGACGTCACAACTCAATGCTAATCGGTGCTAGCTGTGAGTTGTGACGTCAGCAAGGACTTTCTTTACAGCGCGACTTTGCACAGACGCACCGCGCGCAGGTAAAAATAATACGAATGTTGATTATAAACTTAAGCAACACTTAATGTCTGTCTAATTTGTATGTTGAGGCCTGTATACCTTTAAGGCTATTATAATTTATTCATCATTTTCTGAACATTTTTTTCATATGGCTTCAACTTTTATATTTTTGTAATAATTTGGTTTATTGAACACAAATAGTGTACAGATACAATTATAATAGACACAAACACTGTAGACATAAAAAGGGTTGAACAATAAATGTTAAGCACACACTTCAGTTTGATGAATATAATTAAAAGAGACCGTACGTATTATCATATTATACTGGGAGTCAAACAATATCGCCCTTTGCATAGTCTTTAATAGATGTGGTTCTAGCAATACAAACATTCATAGTTTACAAATACTAGTTGAGTTGACAGTATGAAATTTAGGACTTTTGCAAATCAAAACAAATGATGAAAGCCATTATATTTTTTTCGATTTATAACCAGGGACCGGATGCACTCGTTTTTTTCATGCATCCGAGATGCGCATCCGGATGCAAATTAATTTTTCGTGCATCCATGGATGCGCATCCGGATGCAAATTTATTTTTCATGCATCTGGGATGTGCATCCGGATGCATTCATTTTTCCCCGTGCATCTGGGATGCGCATCCGGATGCATTCATATTTCCCTGTGCATCTGGGATGCACGGATGCGGATGCAAGCCCATTTTTGCGCATCCGTGTGCATCTTGCATCCGCATCTGCATCCGATCCCTGTTTATAACTAATGTTAAAGGTAAGATAACGCCACCAATGTTAAATTTTCCACTCTCATTTCTTCCTCCGAACATATTTTAAAATGTTCTCCTCTATGTCGTTTATTAGCTCTTAAAATATCGTCAATACAAATACGATCCAGTTTCCAAGTTATGTGTATTGAAACTGAACCCATTTAGTGAACAAGCATACCCTGCATTTCAGTGACATTAGAAAAATTCTATAATCCAATCGTCCGATTTTTAAAAAAAACGAGAAATAAACTTAATGCACTAGGACAAACCTTCACAGCAAAAAAAAAAAGACAATTATGAGAGTGGGAGCGACGTAAATGAATAATAACTGCACGATTTTTGACACTCGCACGTCTCACACACCCCTTTTTAGTTGACCATTAAACAACTGGCGAATGAAACAGGCTATTAGTCCAGGAATATTAGGTAGAAATGCATGAACGGGGTGGGCAAAAATAGTAATAAGCTGAAATTTGGTACACACATGCCTGGATAGTATACGAGTTCCCAAAAAAAAAGTCCCCTAAGGTCCCCTTTGAGGAGACCAAAATACGGGACATTTTCCTGAAAAATGTACTTTTTTATCAAAAATATTTTTTCTAATGCAATTAACGATCGTGCATGTCCTAAAAAATGTTGGAATAGAGATAATTGAACTAAAAATAGTTTTCAAAAAAATTAGCTTCCCTTAATAAATAGTTTCCAAAATATCCCTGAAATTTAAAAGGCGTATATTGCCAATAAGTGATTTTGAGTTTCAAATTGCATTGTAAATAAGCGAATTATCAAAAATATTGTGATGTTACAAAATAATTTTTACGAAACATGTAGTACAGTGCAGTTTACACAAAAGCGCTAGTACGTTTCGTTTTTGATTTTCGGGAATTTTCGGAAATTTAAACTCACAAGAAGTGGGCGTGTCCCGATTCCTTGCACCGTATATACTGCGTTTATATGTGGAAAAAATTATGACTATTTTTATAGACTCGTTCTGATAGTGTGGCATGAAGCATTTATTTGGGTCTTCTCTCTACCCCCCCCCCCCCAAAAAAAAAAAATCCCCCTCCCCTCCAACTCCAATCCCCAACTGAATATAATTTGCTTCTGTAATTTGAACTAACAATAAGAAATAAATATCCAAAAAAACTCCCCCCCCCCCCCCCCAAGAACCCCTCTCTCCTTTTCCTAGTTATAATAGCATCCATGGCACCAGTCTGCACCTAAGCATTATGTGAGCAGTGGAAACAACGAATAACACCATACAAATTTTGCGAAACTACAAAATAATTTTTTTATGGCAAAAGGTGCAGCTACATGTTGTGTTAAATTGGCAAGAGATACTCCTTGACTCAGGAAATTCTTCATGCAATAATACATATGAATATGAATCTGGTCATTTAATTTACACAGAGTTTTATATCACCAATTAATAATGATTAAGTTGTCCCTCTTTCTCGTGGGAACGCGATTTAAAGTTAAATAATTTTTTTAATATCAGCAATTCTTTTCAATTGAGAAAGTGTTTATTTTTTTAAATTGTATTACATAGATTATTTACATACGTACTCACACGTTCTGTAATTCTTGTCTCCAAATAAACTTTTGTTTCTTTGCATCATTGTTATGTCATATAGCTAATAGGTATAATTATATATCTAAACCTTGGCTAGTGTAATTTTCTGCTGCGATTTCTTTATGTATGTACTTGGACATAACGTCAATCGAGTGAACTCTGTGTGTACAGAAATTGTTATACTATACAGTGTGCATGGACAGGGATTACGAACAGACCTCATGCATACAGCATAATTTTATTAAGCTATATAATTTAAATTGAAATATTACTTGAAAATTCAATATGTCAGAGGAAAAAATAATATGAGCTTAATTAAATCCTTGAAATGTAATCACACATAATATCAATTATAATTTTGTTATTATGAAGATTTTCAGTTATCACCATAGCAGAGATAATTATATTGTATATATGAAATATTGAAATACAATCTGTTATAATAATATTATATATACTGTATAATATAATATAATATAATGATAGCATAATCATATAATCAATTTAATTAATACGCGCGATGGTGTACATTTTTAATTTTATTTAATGGTACTTTGATTACAATTGCAATGTTTTAAGGAGGTTCCTTAATTACATTTTACTCCATGCAGGTACATATTAAACATCTTCCTAATGCATTAATTATAAGCAAGCCAATCCATGTATTTATGTGCCACATTTATATCCAGTTTTATGTTATAGATCAAGCTTACTTATCAAAGGAATACAATATTAAACTTTAAAAAAAGACATGCAATCTCCTGTAGATTGTACGTAGTTCAAAATTCAAAATATAAAATAAATACTAGGAATATTAAAAAGAAAAAAATCCAAAATGATCATAAAACGTGTGCTCTTATCTCCTAATGATGAATTAATGAATTGTAGTCCATGTATATTATGTATTCAATTCATTGAATCAATTTTCCTACAATATCTATCTTTTGCCAGAGAGGGGGAGGGGGTCTAGGGGGGGGGGGAAGTAAATTTTCGATATTTATTAATTTCTTACATTTAGTTCAAGTCAATAAACTTGATCGTTCAGCAGCAAATTTTATTCAGCAAATTTATTTTTATGTTGGCTTGGAGGAGAAGGGGGGGGGGGTAGAGAAAAGACCCAAATAAATTTTGCATGCCACACTATTAGAACATTCAGAACGAGTCTAAAAAAAAGTCATAATTTTTTCCACATATAAACGCAGTATATACAGTGCAAGGAGTCGGGACACGCCCACTTCTTGCGAGTTCAAATTTCCCAAAATTCCCGCAAAACAAAAACGAAACGTACTAGCGCTTTTGTGTAAACTGCACTGTACTACATGTTTCGTAAAAATTATTTTGTATCATCACAATATTTTTGATAATTACAATGCAATTTGAAACTCAAAATCACTTGGCAATATACGCTTTTAAATTTCAGGGATACTTTGGAAACTATTCATTACAGGAAGCTAATTTTTTTGAAAACTATTTTTAGTTCAATTATCTCTATTCCAACATTTTTCAGGACATGCACGATCGTTAATTGCATTAGAAAAAAATATTTTTGATAAAAAGTACATTTTTCCGGGAAATGTCCCGTAATTTTGTCTCCTCAAAGGGGATCTTAGGGGACTTTTTATTGGGAACTCGTGTACTATCCAGGCATGTGTGTACCAAATTTCAGCTTATTACTATTTTTGCCCTCCAAAATACTTAACTTTACTGGACTATAACTAATGAACCAAAACAACGCTTATTATAATCCACTCCACCAGTCTCCACCTAAACTAAAAACTTTCAAAAAATGTTTTATATTAATGAAAATAAAGTTTTATAAATAAAACAACCATAACAGTTATTATTTAACTCATTATTTATAAATAAATTGAATATAAAACTGCCGTGACTTGCGTGGTATCTTTAGAGTGGGACAATTTGAATATTGATATAGATAGATAGATAGATAGATAGATAGATAGATAGATAGATAGATAGATAGATAGATAGATAGATAGATAGATAGATAGATAGATAGATAGATAGATAGATAGATAGATAGATAGATAGATAGATAGATAGATAGATAGATAGATAGATAGATAGATAGATAGATAGATAGATAGATAGATAGATAGATAGATAGATAGATAGATAGATAGATAGATAGATAGATAGATAGATAGATAGATAGATAGATAGATAGATAGATAGATAGATAGATAGATAGATAGATAGATAGATAGATAGATAGATAGATAGATAGATAGATAGATAGATAGATAGATAGATAGATAGATAGATAGATAGATAGATAGATAGATAGATAGATAGATAGATAGATAGATAGATAGATAGATAGATAGATAGATAGATAGATAGATAGATAGATAGATAGATAGATAGATAGATAGATAGATAGATAGATAGATAGATAGATAGATAGATAGATAGATAGATAGATAGATAGATAGATAGATAGATAGATAGATAGATAGATAGATAGATAGATAGATAGATAGATAGATAGATAGATAGATAGATAGATAGATAGATAGATAGATAGATAGATAGATAGATAGATAGATAGATAGATAGATAGATAGATAGATAGATAGATAGATAGATAGATAGATAGATAGATAGATAGATAGATAGATAGATAGATAGATAGATAGATAGATAGATAGATAGATAGATAGATAGATAGATAGATAGATAGATAGATAGTTTCTTTATTAGGCGATGTTTGGCCTGACAGCCATTCTTACACATAACCTCAAATACATTTTAGTAATATAATAATTTAAATTTTAACAGTCTTATACCATTCATTTGTCCATTTCGTTTCTTGAGGTACTGTAACTTGTATTTTGTAATAAGTAATAAAGGACACAAGCAATTCACTACATATCACATTAATTTCACTTAAGGGTAAGGTAACGCCACCAATGTTAAAAAAAATCCCTCTCACAAAAATTCTGAAAAAAATTTAAAATGTTCTCATCTATACCCCCTATCAGTACCTAAAATATCAGGTATACAAATACGATCTAGTTTTTGAGTTATAAAATTTTAAAGTTGACTACTTTAACATGGAGAAATGAAACTCCCATGTTAAATTGGTCAACTTTAAAAATTCATAACTCAAAAACTAGATCGTATTTGTATACCTGATATTTTAGCTACTGATAGGGGGTGTAGAGGAGAACATTTTAAATTTTTTTCAGAATTTTTGTGAGAGGGATTTTTTTTAACATTGGTGGCGTTACCTTACCCTTAATTATCACTATCGTTATCACACACTTAATCTTGATGCTTAAACAGTATTGACAGAATATACTAAATACAATAATATTAAACAAATTAAAAACAATTAATAATAACACATTTAAGTAAAGTTATAGAGAACGTTGATTAAAATACCATATTAGGAACAAATTATTACAAATAAAAATAATAATTAAAATACATAATCTTTTAGATATTATTAATTAAACACTTTTATTTGCGATCTTTTCAATAAATGCTCTGTGATAAGTGCTTTAAACAAGGAAAGTGAGCTAGCTTTACATATTTTTTCAGGTAATGAATTCCAAAACTTAGCACCATCAAATACAATAGAATTTTCATACATTTGACATATAGAGGCGCTGCGATCGCGGCACAACTCTGGCGTTCCCTTTCCCTTAAACTAATTACTTCACCTAAAAAAATGTCAACACTCTTTGTCATCTAGAAGTTCCAGCAAGTCCCAACAGTTGATGATGAAAAAGCTCCTTAGAGTGGGGATTACGTTGTCCAATGCAGTAACAGGACACGCAGCTTATGCCGGTGACTGCTGCTGTGCATATGTGCGGGTGAAAAATATAAAAGTTGAAGCTGTTCCCTTCCATCAACCTGACAATTGTTCAAAATATTAATTTGTCCTCCAGGTGCTGGATGCAACTGCACTTACAAACATGGATGTAGTGGCCAATGCGGAAACAGGAGGAAAAGAAGGCACTCTGTTGGGGAAACTTGATAATTGCTGCACACCGTTTGGCAAAAGGTAATTGATTTTTTTTTTCAATTTATTAAGTGTTACTGAACATCTGTGTTGTGTGCAGACTGCTGCGTCAGTGGCTGTGCTCTCCCCTGTGCTCGGTGGATTCCATCAGCAAGCGCCAACAGGCCATCTCTTCGCTCATGAAGATGCCTGCTGAGTGTGAGAAGGCTCGTAAACTTCTAAAAGAGCTGCCTGACATTGAGCGCCTCCTCATGAGGTATTACCAATTTGATTGCCAATTTCTCATTATTATTATTATTATTATTATTTTTTTTTTTTTTTCCTTTATCAAGACACGTTAAAAAAGTTATTTAAACTAGATTGATGCTCAGCTATGTGATTTATCTGATAACATGTCAACTCCTATTTGTTTGTTGAGAACAATATCCTGATGTCTCAATTGTTCTTTTCAACAGGATTTCAGTGTATGGAGATGCAGCTATTGCATCTAAACATCCTGACTCGAGAGCAATTTTCGATGAAGACTTATACTTTTCTAAAAAAAAATTTAGAAACCTTGTGTCTCTGCTCATAGGCTTCAAAGATTCTCTTAACATCATGAAGCTCTTCAAAGGTATTGTAAATGCTGTTTACTGTTGTTGTGTGGTAACAAATAATTGATCTGCCTTTAGGTTGTGCTGATGAGGAAGGCACGGAACTGTTGCAGCGAATCTCATGCACCAAGCAGGAAAGCCCTAACGGGCAGTACCCAGAGCTCAAAGCTCTTCTCGAGTTCTTTGAGGTACTCAGCTATGAAAAAGTTTTTTCTAACAGCCATGGGAAATTTACCCGCGAACAGGAGTTTTATATCGAGTGGTAGCAGAAAAATATCCTAATTCCATTGATAAGCTGGAAAAAATATCCTAACTCCATTGGTAAGCAAAACAAAATGAGGTTAGGATATTTTTACATGTGCGTGCCTATTAAAAATATCCTAACTCCATTTTGCTTACCAATGGAGTTAGGATTTTTTTTTTTTTTCTGCTACCAGATCGATATATATATATATATATATATATATATATATATATATATATATATATATATATATATATATATATATATATATATATTATAATATGTGATATTTTGCTTGCAATAGTACTTATTTTATTTATACTAAACTTATTTTTGTAATGGATCAAAATTATTATTATTTAAAAAAATGGCAAGTGCTGTTGACTTGATTAAATTAAAAAGATGTTAAGTTAATGACAAATTATTGCTATTATGTGATTTTTTTTCTTTCTTTCTTTATATCTTAAAATAACTGTGTGCGGTGTATTTGCAGTCAGTGTTTAACCCAATACAAGCCCTCAACACTGGCAAGTTGACACCCAGACCTGGAGAGGACCCTGAGTTTGATGCCTTCAATAACAGATTCAATGAAATCAATGCAGAGTTGAAACAAAACTTGAAGAAGCTTTTTGGTCGTGACGTAAGAATTATATTATATGAAGATTTTTAAAGTAGAGTGATCAAAATTTTTAAAGTTGACCAAAAATACTATTCACCAAGATTCACCAAAAATACTAGATATGTTCCTCTAAAAAATTCTATCTTGCATAGTAACGCTATCAAAGTGCAAATACAGTGCAGAATTTAACCTTGTGCTTCTGAGAACAATAACCCCTGATTTACACTTAAGTTATACTAGTGAGGTACAATTAAAAAAAAAAAAAAAAAAAAAAAAAAGTGTGTTTTATGCCACAAACTTTTAACTGATTTTTGGTAATTTTTATTCTCTTTATTTCTCCAGAAATCTATCATGAATTTCCTTAGTTAAACTGACATGGGATTTCATCCTTGCTAATTTTCTCAAAAGAGAGGAGGGTGAAATTTATAAAAAGCTCATATCTTTTAAAGCTTATGGCATAGAACAAAAATATATATTTTAATAAGTTCTGTACCTCACCAGTATAACTTTCCAGTAAATCTGGGGATATTGTTCTTATAAGCTCAATGTTAAATTCCAGGCTCTATTGATCAGCATTTTTTTTTTTTTTTTTTTTTTTCTAAAGTAACTACATAATAATTTGTCGCCTCAGAATGCAAGTCTCGTAAGTACAAAAAAATTTGATGGGACTTTGAGCTTTATGTTATATTGAGATAAGGTTCAAAGTTGCATCAATTTTTTTTGTACTTACGCGACTTGCATTCTGAGGCGACGAATTGTGCTAGAGTTTTTTTTTTTTTTTTTAGTTTTCATTAGGTGATAGATGAACACTTAGTATTTTTGGTGAATACTAAATTAACTTTAAAACTTTGATCACTCGACTTTACATAACATTTACAATATTTGGAGAATGTTTTATTCATTTATGGATATGAGAACCCGAGGATCAAACGAGAATAAAAGCAATTGCAGGTAAAGATAAGTTTCTAATCTCATTTCACCTGTAGTGAAAATGGTCTTTAATCTCATTTGATTCGCAGGCTCTTGTGTCATGTTATGTGTGTTTATATATTTAATTATATTTAATAATAGAGAACTTATTTTTCAAATCACAATACATTTGTTTTTCACTTATTTTTTCTAGGTCATTTATGATGGTATTTGCATGGAAAGTTTGATAATTGGTGAGTTTGAGAAGTGTGCAAGAAAGGCTCCCTCCTTCTTGAGCTTACTTTACATGTTGGACCTAAAAAATAATTGTATAAAATTATTAAGCAAGATGCAAACTGCAAAGGTGGAGAAGAAAGATCGTTTGACAGACATCAACAGACGCATGTTTGCTCGTTTTGCCTCCAGGTGAGCTCATGCTGCTTAAAAGAGTAGTATTTGCGCATGTGAAGGATAATGTAAAAACACATTATAGTGATATATAACAATCAAATTTCAGTCTTTATGTTATTTGATTGTTTAATTTAGAAATTTCAATAATTTATTTTATTTTGATGTCTGTATTTTTTTATTATTATTTATTTAGCACTGACAAGTGGATGTCTGCCATGAAGTGTCTGGCTGTCCTGGACGTCCTGCTGTCCTTGGCTAAATACGGCTCAGAGGAAACCACTTGCATGCCGCAAGTCAAATCTCCCACTCCTGAGCTACAGGTGAATGATGAACTTATCATTTTGTTACAGATTTTGACTTCTCAGATTTCACTTGAACTACTTGCAGTTTATTTTAAGTACTACTGACAAATTTGTAACTCAAAATTTTGTTTAGTATCAAAAGTTGCATCAATAGCTGCAGTGTTGTTTTGAAATTATTGCTATTATGGTTGATTTTTATTATTCTGGTTATTAATTTTCGTTTAATTTTTAGTCCTTCATCAACATTAAAAATGGCCGCTTACCGACAACAACACTGACAGATTTCATCCCCAATGATACAGTTGTGGGTGTTGAAGGAGTCCGTCTGTTATTGCTGACAGGACCAAACATGGGTGGTAAATCTACCCTGATGCGTCAGCTTGGTCTCATTGTGATTATGGCTCAAATCGTAAGTTTCCTTGAGACAGTTCTTTAGATAAGGAGGCATTAACTTTAATGTGCTGCCGTAGGGTTGCCCTGTGCCAGCTGATGAGTGTTCACTGACGCCAGTAGACCGCATCTTCACCCGAATTGGAGCTAGTGACCACATCCTGGCAGGCGAGAGCACCTTCTTCGTTGAAATGAGCGAGACCTCGGCCATCTTGAAACATGCTACTCAACACTCTGTGATTCTCATGGATGAATTAGGTGAGCATATTGTTTTAAATTAATATCAATATCATTTTTGTATATTGGACAAATGAAAAGTAGTGATTTATAACTAATATAATACTAATATAATCAAAGTAAAATCATTTTTACAAATTAAAGCTTAGGATTTTATTTTTAATATTTATTTATTTATTTATTTATTTATTATTTTTTTTACACCAAACTGAAAATTTTATTCTTGTGTCATGTTTGAACAAGTTTTTGCACTTTATTTTTAGTCTGAGCACTGATTTATTTATAAATATATATATTTTTTAATAGGCCGAGGAACTACCACATTTGATGGAGCTGCCATTGCTTCTGCTGTACTTGAAAGCCTGATCTCTAAGCAATGTTGCACTATTTTCTCCACCCATTACCATTTCTTGGTGGAGAAGTATGAAAAATGTCCACAAGTAAAACTTGTTCAAATGGTAAGTACTAAACCCCACCCTGTAAATATGTAATAAACTGCTGATGTAGCATGAATCAACAAAATTTTCTTAATCAATATCATAATAGATTATTTGTTGGCATCTACTCCACCATCAAAGTATTGATGTTTCTATTTCAGTATGTTTGCCTATAATAACATCCTAATAATTTAGTACCTACTTTCCAGTGTAAATAATCAATCAAATATGTGTATACTATATGTACAAATAACCTATTCTACTTTGCTTACTAAATGATGGCTGCAAAGAAAGTAACATGATTATGAATAAAATTACGTATTTTAATATGAAATACAGTGTTGCCAAACTGACTTAATTTGTCTTTGTCTTCAGGCATGCATGGAAGAAGGTGACAATGACGAGGGACAAGGAGGAGAGGCCAAAGTGGAGAATGTGACATTCCTCTACAAGTTGGTGCCTGGAGCGTGCCCAAGCTCGCATGGCTTCAATGCAGCACGCCTTGCCGGCCTGCCCACCAATCACAGCAAAGCAGCAGGCCCTCAAGCTGCAGAGCTACCCCAAGAAAGTTGAAATATTCCAGAAGTTGATGCAAATGAAAGAAAATGGTCAAACTGAATGGGGAATTCTCTTACAACTCAAATTTTAATTTAACTACTATATTATGATAGGGTACATATTAATAATAAGTTTGACTTAAGTTTCAACTTTTTAAACTCAAATTTGGGGACTCTGAAGGGGTTATTAGAATAGGGGCAAAGTATTCAACCCGTGCGCAAAACTGAAAATTGTGACGTAGAAACTCCCTAGTTAACACACAACGACTGCCTGATATCATAATTTGAGTGTCATGGAGTGATTGGCTATAAATTTGAGTAACACGATCGAAATCGGCGGGGTTTTCTACCCTATAGTATCAATAGTTTTGTTTCTAATATCAGTTTATTTTAAGAGTGATAATCGAAAATATAAATTTATTGCAGGAAAATTTCGCCTGCTAGGCAGTTTCTACGTCACGTTTTGGCGCTAAATTCAAAAGAAGGAAGATTTTTAAAAAATTCCCTTGTCTCCAATTTTGAAGATTGAAACTTTTTTGTTTTGGGACATTTAATTTCAAGGCATAGAGCATCTGAAAAAAAATTAAAATAAATGTAGGAGAATTCCCCATTAAAGTCACTGGCAAAACTATTGAAAAGTATTAAAAATTGAAGATTTGACTGTTGAAGCATAAATCACTTCACTTGTTTGTATTGATCACTTCGTGCTCATTACAAAAAATGAACTGTTGGTATTCTTTATGCAAAGAAAAAAAAAGAAGAGGAAGAAGAAGAAAAAAAGTAATGCTCACGACACAATCTCATTTTCCTTAAAAAGAAAGGTGGAGGGGAAAGAAGGAAAAAGAAAATGCATTTGTCATATTTTCTATTTTTGTTGTTTTCTATTTTTCAATTTACTTAATAATTTTTAATGTCAATATAACATATCTAGAATTAAAAAGAACCTAAACGAAGGAATCTCAGGAAAATTTTGTCTCCTCTAAAATAAAAATGTAATCATCATTTGTGGTTCAGAACTATATATTGTATAAGCTTGTTTGTATGTAATAATGAATAGATTAAGTTTTTTTTTTTTTTTTTTTAGAGCTGGAGAGAGCTATATCTTATCTGGCTTGGCTGTTTTCTAAAAATTGTTAATTTCTTTGTGATACAATCTTGAGTTTCTTTTTTTCCTAATTTCAAATTTAAATGTATTAATTTCTTATGTAGAAGATTTGTTAACTGACATGAAAACTGCCATGCATATAGAGCCGCGTCTGGTTACCAGAATTATAAGGGTGAAGAATTATGTAAAAGGCTGTAAGATTAATTACAAAAGGTAGCAGCAATGTTGCCCCCTGTACATGCAGCGTAAGTGTAGAGTAACTATATATTAGTATAGAATTTAAAACTCCTATTATTTCTAGATTAATTGTTCAAAGCTTCATATTTTTTTTAATGTAGAGCATTTGATACTTTTAGAATTTAATTGCTTATATTATATGGTTATCACCCTGTGCCATACATATAGCCAGTAGGGAGTTTGTAGGATTAATCCCTCTCCCTATTTTTTTTTTTCTCTTCCGTTACAATTTTCAGCATACTCAATTCAGCTGCAGTTTTAGTTTATTATTTTTCAGCTACATTGCAGTACCATGTATGAGAATGTAAAGAAAAGCTAATAAAATGATTTTGAATTAAATATTATATAGTAGTAAAAATTTATTAAGGACTGGGTAAGGCATAAGAGGATAATATGCCCAATATGTTACAAAAAAAAAAAAAAAAAAAAAAAAAATTGTGAAAAAAACTTAAAATGTTACGTCCCCTATCCTATCCTCTACATCCCCTATCATGCAGTAGCTAAAATATCAGTTATGCAAATTCGAACTAGTTTTTAAGTTATGAATTTGTAAACCTGTTATTTTAGCTACTGCATGATAGGAGGAGAATTTAACATTTTAAGGGTAAGGTATAACGCCACCAATGTTAAAAAAAGTCTCTCACACAAAAATTCTGAAAAAAATTTAAAAGGTTCTCTACACCCCCTATCAGTAGCTAAAATATCAAGTATACAAATTCGATCTAGTTTTTGAGTTATGAATTTTTAAAGTTAACTAATTTAACATGGGAGTTTCATTTCTCCATGTTAAGGGTAAGGTAACGCCATCAATGTTAAAAAAAATCCCTCACACAAAAATTCTGAAATAAAGTTAAAATGTTCTCCTCTACATCCCCTATCAGTAGCTAAAATATCAGGTATACAAATTCGATCTAGTTTTTGAGTTATGAATTTTTAAAGTTGACTATACTTTAATTAACATGGAGAAATGGAAATCCCATGTTAAATTAGTCAACTTTAAAAATTCATAACTCAAAAACTAGATCGAATTTGTATACCTGATATTTTAGCTACTGATAGGGGGTGTAGAGGAGAACATTTTAAATTTTTTTCATAATTTTTGTGTGAGGGATTTTTTTTAACATTGGTGGCGTTACCTTACCCTTACAGTATTCAACTTTAAAAATTCATAACTCAAAAACTAGATCGAATTTGTACACCTGATATTTTAGCTACTGATAGGAGAGGTGTAGAGGAGAACATTTTAAATTTTTTTCAGAATTTTTGTGTGAGGGATTTTTTTTAACATTGGTGGCGTTACCTTACCCTTAATTTTTTTAATTTTCAGCATAGGTCTTTTCCCATGGAGATCATGAGCCAAACTAAAAACATAATTAAAAAAAATTGGCTCGAATAATTGCCTTGAAATTTTTCTATGGCTCTAAGGATACTAAATTCTGTCTCAATTTTTTTTCAGAAAAAAAAACAGACATATATATTATATTTACAAAAAAATAGAAGAATATATTAATTATAGACAAACAATTAAAAGCATTTTAAAAAAAATAACCATGGGTGATGATGGCCATGTTGAGCTTGCAATGCACATCTCATAATAATTATATAATATATGTGCATATGCCTTCGTATAATAATTAAGGATTTTAAAAAGATTCGAAATGATTAATGATTACATACATACAATTAAGCATGTATGATCGAGGCTGTGTGTGACCCGCCTAGAAAAATTGTATAAAATATATCTATATATTACACAATTATTTGTTGACACTGGTGGTCAGCTGCATATATGTAGTATTTTTCTATGGTTATATATATAATGCATTGCAGTGTATAATATAATATTATCTCCCTGCAAATGGTGTTAAGACTGATTAAGAAAGCATTCTAAGCCCGATGAGAATTAAAGGGGGTGTGACTTTTCAAAATTAAAAATTCACCAAAAAATCTTCTTTCCAAAAATGTAAATTTCACTTTCCTCCGACTCCCCGTTCCTTCCATACCGCCCGGTCAAAAGTCTACTATGACGTCACATTACTTAAGGTCGCGCGCAAGAAAGCAAGCAAGCAAGTGGCGGCGAGCGCTAAAATCCACGTTTTCGCGTCTTTAAGCCCGCCTAGCAGCCGACAGCAAAGAGATAAAAATTATCCGCCACGGGATGATTTCATCTAAAGAACATTCTGCGTTTGTATCCGCTTTCGGCATTTCTTCATTTTAATTAGGAAATTAAATATCACGATGCAAACTCAAATTTTTTACAGATTTCTTTTGTCAACTGACTTCAAACACATAAAATATTTTATCAAGCATCTAATAACTTTATTGTAGACACACGTATTGGATTGACATATTATATATGTACAGTACATACGATTTATATTATATAATGTATATGGTATTTCAACAGTATTTTAATTACCTATGATTTTAGCCGCAGCCTCACATTATATAATTATAAAATCACGGCAAACACGCAACTAAAACTGTTATCATTTTGTGCATTATCGCTATTTAATTACTTTCTTCGAAGTTTGCATTTAAGTTATATAAATATGCAGCATATATAGTGATTATTCGATATTACCATTATTAATTATTAACACAATATGAATTATACTTTAAATTATTATATTTAGTCTAACATACATATAAGGCATTATATTATATATATCTTTTATTGCACTCATTATACGCTTGCTATTATGCATATACGGAAATTTATAAATAATTGTGTGATTCAATTAACTAAAGGTGCAGTGATAACAATCTGAGAGATAACGTGGAGGAGGCGAAGTTATTGAATGCTGATGCAAAACAAATTTTTACAAAACTGAACTGAAGAAATCTCCCTACATTCTTGCTCCCTTAATTATGTGTGCGGCCGGAACTGTCCGCTGACACTGAAAGCCAGAGTAAGCCCACGTGTCTATAAAGAAACAAAACTTTGCCATTATAAGTAATTATATATTTTTGCCTCAAAATCGAATTAAAAATTTGTTCATTATTTGTATTTATAATAATATGTAAAATCTATAATATCATTGAACCGATTGAACGTACAGTACTATATAATATATTATATATTTATATAGTCTACGACTAAATAACAGTTAACATTATAATATAGTAATACTATACAAATACTATATTATATAATATTAATTGTTATTTAGACGAAATATAATATAGTATAGTACTGTACGTTCAATCGGTTCAATGATGTTAGATTTTACATATTATTATAAATACAAAAAATGAATAAATTTTTAATTCGATTTTGAGGCAAAAATATATAATTATTCATAATTGCAAAGTTTTGTTTCTTTATAGACACGTGGGCTTACTCTGGCTTTCAGTGTCAGCGGACAGTTCCGGCCGCACACATAAGGGAGCAAGAATGTAGGGAGATTTTTTCAGTTCAATGTTGTGAAAATTTGTTTAGCATCAGCATTCAATACCGTCGCCTCCAAGTACTTGGAGTTGCACGTTGTCTCTGAGATTGTTATCACTGCACTTTTAGTTAATTAAATCACATAATTTTTTTATAAATTTCCGTATATGCATAATAGCAAGCGTAATGAGTTCAAGAAAATATATAAAGCCTTATATGTTTGAACCAACTTGCAGCGCAGATGATCCCCGTCGATTGAATCGCGGTAAATATTCTGGTGCCCGAGTCTGCTCTGCTGTGCTAGAATTACGCTGGAATTACGTACTAGAATTAAATTACAGAAACCCTAATATTATTAGTATTCTTACTTTGAGCTCTGAATATAAATAAAGCTTTTATGTTATATTATTTTAACTCAAAGGGAAACAAAGTTTCCATCTATACATTTGGACCGGGAACACCTTTATATATTATACATAAATACATGTATATATATATACATATATATATATATATTACAATGACACTGACTATTAACAACAAGAATTAAAAGCAGAACTGGTGTGATAAATTATGCATGGGGCAGCCTCTAAGTTGAAGATTAATTATAATTATTAATAATTATTTCGTGATTATTATAAAAAATATAATAATTTAAAGTATATTGTATTAATAATTAATAATGGTAATATCGAATAATCACTATATGCTGCATATTTATATAACTTAAATGCAAACTTCGAAGAAAGTAATTAAATAGCGATAATGCACAAAATGATAACAGTTTTAGTTGCGTGTTTGCCGTGATTTTATAATTATATAATGTGAGGCTGCGGCTAAAATCATAGGTAATTAAAATACTGTTGAAATATCATATACATTATATATAATATAAATCGTATGTACTGTACATATATAATATGTCAATCCAATACGTGTGTCTACAATAAAGTTATTAGATGCTTGATAAAATATTTCATGTGTTTGAAGTCAGTTGACAAAAGAAATCTGTAAAAAATTTGAGTTTGCATCGTGATATTTAATTTCCTAATTAAAATGAAGAAATGCCGAAAGCGGATACAAACGCAGAATGTTCTTTAGATAAAATCATCCCGTGGCGGATAATTTTTATCTCTTTGCTGTCGGCTGCTAGGCGGGCTTAAAGACGCGAAAACGTGGATTTTAGCGCTCGCCGCCACTTGCTTGCTTGCTTTCTTGCGCGCGACCTTAAGTAATGTGACGTCATAGTAGACTTTTGACCGGGCGGTATGGAAGGAACGGGGAGTCGGAGGAAAGTGAAATTTACATTTTTGGAAAGAAGATTTTTTGGTGAATTTTTAATTTTGAAAAGTCACACCCCCTTTAAATTTAAAATAGACAAAAAGAAACGCCAAAGAAAAAAAATTGGGCAACAAGTTTTATTTTTATTATTTGATTGTAAAAGCTTGACCATACCAGCTAGTGGCTTTTCTTTTAATTGTGAAATGGTCTTTCAATAAATATGCTGCACTTTAATATATATATTGAATTTGAGAATTAATTATCAATATAAAATTATTATTTATTTATTTTATTTTTTTTCTGCTCATCATCCATGCAGGATATTTAACCAATTCAGATGTATATATATGTATGTTATTATATAATTTGTGGAGGCAAATCCAGCAATGCAGACCGGCCGCGGCTTAGCTCTCGTGTGGTTAATATTAAATTGTGGGAATTATTATTATTTATATATATATATATATATATATATATATATATATATATATATATATATATATATATATATATATATATATATATATATATATATATATATATACCTGCGTGAGCAGTGTTTTGAGTGATAAAATTCTCTAAAGTTTTTAATTTTGTTCCCCCTTCATTATATATATATATAATTTTTGCAATATAATTATATATATGCATATATATATATGATATTTTTTTTCAAACTATCATTTATAGTGGTTTATATAAGTTCCCAGCAAACCAAAACCTGCTGGCCTACACAGCTGGCCGCAGACCGGCTTAATTGCCACTGCTGGCATGCGCTTGCAAGCCTTGCTGGTTCTGCGCTTTTCTTGTATACCGGCCAGATGCTGGACCCAGCGCTGGCATGCCATCACAAATTTAATTTCATTGGCAATTAAATTAAAATCATTCAGTATCACCTGAAAATTATTTTTATGCTTAATTAATATATAAGCAAAATAAGAAAAAATTATCAAATTGGATAAAAAAATTGTCACCACCAGGAATCGAACTCAGGACCATGATATAATTGGCACCGTAGAGGCAGGTGTCCTATCCCCTACACTTGGGTGATTCTTTTAGTAAATGATTGATGTTAGTGCTTATACTTATTATATTCAAAATATTTGAACTTATATACGGATATGAAGATTTCAACACAAACTGTAAGAAAAGTAGAGCATAAAAGTGTAATTTTTTAAAAAAAATTAATATTTTCTTACGAATTTAAGTTGAGGGATGTTTAGAAATACATGTTTCGAAAATAATAATTTTTTGTCCCGAAAAAATTCCAAAATCAAAATTTATGGATGGCATATATGCCAGTGCTGGCGAGCATATGGGCCTGTGAAGGCAAGCCGCATGCTGGGTACACCGTCAGATGGCCGACTGCCGGCCTCTGTTGGCAAAAGCCCTCTCCTGCCAGCAGTACACCAGCAACCGGCCAGCTGCAGGCCAGCAAGGCATGGTTATTTGCTGGGTTATATGCAAAATTAAGGTCTCATTAAAAATTTTAACTATATACTATTTATATAACTTAATTAATTATGATACATTGCCATGGTTTTTACCTACGGCGTATAAATATTATAATACGTATCTCGATCTTTTTGATAAACTTTAACAATTAAGTTTTATAGTTTCCCAGTGAACACATGGACGTCCCCGGGACGCCCCGGGGACATCCCTCTAAGGTCCCCATTGGACGTCCCCAAGGACATCCCCCATGTCCATCAAAAAAGGACGTCCCTGCGGACGTCCTGTGGACATTCCTCGGGGATGTTCCCTAATTTTCACTTGCCAATTATATATTAATTCATCTTAAAATTTATATTAAAGAAGTTTAGGGTCTTTTAGAATGAGGACTACAAAATTACCAAATAAAAAATTTTGGTCCATCGAGAATCGAACTCGGACCTTTTGGTTGATAGACGACGTCGTAGACAACTTGGATATTACTCTTCGTTACTAATGTGTGGTTTATTTGGGTATGTAAATTGTAAAGTTTTGGGTGTTGTATAATATTTTTATATTACGAGCGAAGTTGCGTTTTTTTATTTTTTTAAGCAAACTGGTACATTGGGAGATTGTTATTATTTAATACAACATTAAATATATTGAGATTTAAATTTTTTAAAAATAAATTAAAATAAAATTTTATAATTTTAATAAAAACATATATGTTTATACATTAATTAATTACAAATTGCAACGCTCAAATGCATCTCTAATTGTTAACAAACTTCGACATTAAAAAAAAAATATTTTTAATTTTTTAGAATTTTTTAAAGGTCCCTCCGAGGACATTTGTGGGACGTTCAAGGGTCTCTCTAAAATCCCCGGGGGACTTTGATGGGACCTTGTTTATTTTTCATATATATTTTTTTCTACGAGGATATTTTATTAAAAAAAATTATTTTTCAGTGCAAATTACGCACTTTAATATTAAGTAAAATTTCCCGTCTTATTTTAAATATTAATATTTTAATATAATACTTTAAATAATATTAATTATATTTGTATATTTTTAAAATCAGTACATAAATTGAACAGCACATATTATGATTTTAATGAAAACATTGAATAAAGGGTCTTTTCAAAGTCCCCCGGGGATGTTCAAGGGACAGCCGTGTTGCATCCCCAGGGGATGTTCTGAGAGACTTTCATAAAAATATTAAAAAACTCAGAAATTTATTTTCGAAGTGTAGCTAAAACCTTTTTTAGAACATGGAAAACATGTTTAAAGTTAAAGGGTTTCGAAAACTAGCAAGTAAAACGTTCAGGGATGTTGGGGGATCTTGCGGGGATGTTCGCAAGGTCCCCGGGATGTCCATGTGGTCACTGGGTTATAGTTAATTATATAATTCATACAGTAATTTTGACACAATATTACAATCTTTTTCTTTTTCCATAAATTTGCCATATTATAATATATATATATATACTGCATTTTATTATACGGGTCTTTCACCATACGTCACAAAAACATGACGTCACGTGAATGTAGGCAAAAAATATTTAACATGGTAGTAGCATATACCAAAAACTATTTATTTTCTGCGATATGACGTGGTACCTAGCTTTGACAATTATTTTATTTGATAGATTGAAATGTCAAGTAAATGGAAAAAAATACAATATTTGCCAATGATATCTGTGGAAAATACAATAAATCATTAATTAAAATGTAAATCGGCTCCAAATTTCACGTCAATAATGACCATTTTACGACACTTATGCACTGATATTGACCCTAAGATTCTTAAAAAAATTCAGCCAATCACCGACCATTGCTTTCCCCGCGGACTTTTGAATGCGAGGGGGAAACGGCACAACAAAAAATTATCATAAAGAAACCAGGTAAAATAAAAAAAATGTATGTGTTCAAGTTATGTATATTAAATTCTTACGTATATAATATTGTTAAAAAAAATTAAAAATATGTTAAATTAGGAGGAATAAATCAAGTGATTCCAGTTCCCTCTCAGTACCTACTGCTGAATGTAAACAACAACAAAGCCAGGCAAACGCTATATACTGCCTATCAAGGTTGGCTTTATACAGGTTAAGCCTCCAATTTGACCAATGTTAACGGTCTTAGCCAATCAGATTCAAGTATTCCAGGACCCATCGTGCCGCGAAACCTTGAATGCGCCCATGATGCAATGCTATTTTTGAATTTTCGCGGTGCAATGGGTCCTGGAAATAGTGGAAAAATGACGCACGAAATACGCACGTGGCTTAACCTGTACACAGTATAGAGAAGATAGTAGAGAAAGTCGTATGTTAGAATCGAAGTCGAAAACTGCTCGCGTCAACGGGTGGCATGCGATGACCCGAAATTGCGTAGCGTCGAAAATCATATCGCCCAAAATAATCGATTGCTGCAAGCAGCGGGATATTAGACGTAGTTGCACTGCTTAACACTAGATGACAATTGCGTTCAGTAAATTATTTACTGAATTATTTAAATTATTTTAAATTTTTTAAAAAGGATCAGTACGTGTTATGAGCACTTTCAGATAGGTTGCATGGTAGCATAAATATGGTGGCCTTAGATTACTCTGGTCGCTAGAATTAACCTTTCATTGGTTAATTCCGTTAATTGGTAGTATAGTTTGACTGATGCCGACGAGTGATATATATGAATTATGATTGTGCTCTTGCTATAATTTATTTATTCGTGTAGTGGATTTTGTGATATTTTAATTATATAATTAGTGCACGCAGTATTCATTGAGCTCTACACAAGGCCTTGTGTAGAGCTCAATGGCAGTATTCGATTCTTTTAATTTAAGTGCGTAAATTAATGTACGTGTTTCTGCATGATGCATGACAATATTAATAATTAAATTAATTTGCATGTAATTATTGCACTTGATCGAAGGAACATATTTTCTTTAAATTTTAATATAAAACTTTAATTCAGATATTATAGATCTCGGTGCATGCAGCATAAAATTATTTGCATTATAATATATGTATACACACATATATATGTATATATATATATATATTAATTCAAATGAAACTTAAATTCATTTGCATGGTAGCTTTTTCGCTATTTTATAAAATTATATATCATAATTCACATCGATCATGCATGAGTATTTTTGTATTATATACGCATTTAAATAAAATAAAATATTACATATTTTTCAATTGCTGCATATATATATATATATATATTAATTGCTCGATCCAATTAATTTAAAAATTCTTTAACTTTTGATTTGTATTTAATATAATATAGTATATATTACATAAACAGGAGTATTATATTATAAATTGTATATAATAGACAACTTACATATATGAATTTATTTATTGCAAAAAGAGAGGGTATCAAATTATACGTACCATTTTAAATTTTTTTGATTTGCGGAGAACTATTAATTTTAAATAATTATTAAAGTTCTGTAAGTTGTCCATATTTGTCCATTAAAATTTCATGTGCCTATAATATATATATATATTGGTTGGTACTTTGGGGCAATTAATTGACACATTTTGGTCATGTATGCCCCCATTTTTATATTATAGTATATATAATTTATTGAGCCATATATACACTATAATATTATATAGCTTTTAAATATTTATCAATCTCATAATATATATATTATTCTTAATTAAACCCTATTGGGTACTTCTATTTACTAATTACATACTACTTCGAAACCCCGAACCTTCCGAAACCCTAACTTGAGCGTTTCGCGGGCTCTTCTGGAACGAGGGCGGCCACGGCCTTGAAAATCCATCCCGGCATTTGCCTGCGGCTGAGGGAAACGTGGAAACCTCAGCCAGGATGGACGCTACAGCTTTTGTCAATGAACCGGAAATGCAATGGTCCAAAGCCAGGGGAACCACATAGTGGAAAAGCGCAACATTTTACACCCTGGGTGGGAAACGAGGTTTTTGTTGAAAATGGTCACCCATCCAACTACTAACCACGCGCGGCATTGCTTGACTTCGGTGATCTGACGAGACCCGGTCAAGCGCACTGCGCCACACCTCCCACAAATATCTACCATTGAGTGGGTAGTTAGGATACAAAAATTTCATTGCAAAAGTGTATATATAGAGGGTAAAATCATGCTATACTCTCTGATTTATTATTTTATTTATATATATATATTTTTTTTTCTCACATTTTTCTGAGACCTGTAGACGTCTCCAGAAAGTTTGGCAAATCCCGCAAATCATTCAATAATTATTTAAAAATATTTACCGGTTTCAGAAAAAATAAAATAAAAAAGTCAGAGTATACCCACCGTTTATTAATTTCTTGCAAAAAAATGTTTAATGCTAGCTGTTTATTACGGAATTATAATTAAATAATACTTAGTAAAGGCTAGATTAATTTCAACAATATGAGTAATGACAGTTTTTTTAATGCATTCAGCATTATATATATAATTAATGCTATATTTAAAATTATACTAGTACTATTATACAATATTCGCAGCCGTGGATCCACGAACAGCTCTAGTGAGCTATAGTGGGTGCACGGGAGCGGCAATTCCCCCTATAATAAAAGATCCCGAAATTTAAGGCAATAAAATGATGTTTAAATTTAACACTTACGTACTTGTTTAGCCGACCCCTCCTATTACAACACTGGCGGAAGGTGTCAAAAACGACCTATAATAAACTCTTTTATAATTAATGGGAAAAAGTATAAAAGAGTACGATACATGCTACAAAATACATCTTAAAAAAAATCTCATGCCGTTATACCATTTAGACCCCAGAAAAAAAACTTAAATATGTATAAAAATATTAATATTATACGGATTGATTTAATTAATTTATACATCATGCTGATTATGCATACTGTATTATATATATATATATATATATATATATATATATATTATAATCCACGGATGATTTGACCCCTCCTTTCCCCTCCCCTCACTTGTAACAAGTACAACAACAAAATCTTAATAATTAAATGTTAAGATTATTATAGCCTCTGTTTTTAATTCACTCCCTGAATCCACCAAAGGCACCAAGAGACCTTATTTAGATATGCGCTGTTTAAATGTTCTTTAAGGTAGAGATAACACAGATCAGCTGGCCCAATGCTAAAAAAATCCCATTCATAAAAATTATTAAAAAAATTTAAAATGTTCTCCTCTACATCCCCTATCAGTAGGTAAAATATCATGCAGGTATACAAAAACGAGCTATTTTTTGAGTTATTAATTTTTAAAGTTGACTATTTAACATGGAAGCTCCATTTCTCCATGTTAAATTAGAGAACTTTAAAAATTAATTACTCGAAAACTAGCTCGTTTTTGTATACCTGATATTTTACCTACTGATAGGGGATGTAGAGGAGAACATTTTAAATTTTTTTAATAATTTTTAAGAACGGGATTATTTTAGCATTGGGCCAGCTGATCCGTATTATCTCTACCTTAATGTAATTTTACGATTTTGTGAGTATTCTGACGAAGGAATATTTTCAATTGAAATATATCTTCATGATACTATTTTTTGTTTTTTGGGTGACTGGACACTTTTGTGAATGGGATATCCTTTTTCATGTCACCGCCCTTTGGGTTTTTGTACTTATTTTCAATAAATACAACTGTTAATATTATTATTATTTAATATTAGTTAGAGAGTGCGTGAATAAATTATTAGGACTTTAGGTAATGGAAAATCGCTGCATTAAAATTATTTTAATGACGTAATTAATAATTAAAGCTTGCGCTGCATAAAAGTATTTTTTCTTATTTTTTTAGTTCACCTTATATATTATGATTGTGCTCGATCAACATATGACGTGTATTAATTATTATAGTATCATGCGCGCGTCATATTTATTTATCCGGATGAAGCATGGTTTTATTTTAAGTTTATTATTTTTCATATAATCATATAAAAGAAAAACAATGAATATAACTTATGTAGAACATTAATTAATATTATAATAATTATTAATTAATTTATATCACATTTTATGTTTAATTTTGCACATAAAAAAAATCTTTACTACACGGTGTGGTTTAATTTATTTGCTTGTTGTTGACTGTACAAAATTCTTTGCAAAGTAAAGGTGCGGAGAGAGCTACAATGGGGTTGGAAGGGAAGGGGGCTAATATATTCTATATTCCCGTTACATCCATTGACTGCGTGCAGTCAGAAGCTTGAGTATAAAGAGAGACCAGCATTTAAGAGAGAGAGAGAGAGAGAGAGAGAGAGAGAGAGAGAGAGAGAGAGAGAGAGAGAGAGAGAGAGAGAGAGAGAGAGAGAGTTATTCTTTCATAATGCCATATGGCATCAATAATAGACGTTACTTTTATGTTTTATGGCCATCAATACTTGAAAAAAAAAATACTTCAAATACTACTCCTTTCTATAGCTTAAATTCGACACAAATCCGCAGTAAGAAAAAATAATTAATAATTATGCATACAGTTTAAACATGGTCATTGCATAATAGTATATAATGTGTTGTGTACAAACAATGAATAATATAGTATATGTTAATTACGAAGAACGTATAGTACGAAGAAATGTAAAGAAATAAATGATGCTTTATGCATCTAATTGTTGTTGTGTTTAATTTTTGAAGTAAAAAATGTATGTTGTTGTTGTTGTTGTGCATAATTTTAATATAATATTTTTTTATACCTCGTCTTTGTCACGTACCTTATCAGTCACTTTTATCTTATATCAGTATGTCAATATGACTACTTAGTACGTAGAAAGTATGACTACAGTGTGTATAAAAAATAATGTGTAACATAGAACGATTATAAATAAAAATGTAAATAAAAATAATAATTTCAGATGTTAATTGTACTTGTTCAGTACGCGAGCTGTAGACTCTATTAATTCAAGTTTAAATTGGAAAATATGTAGTGCAAAAAACAACTGCAGGTATATATTTATTTTATATAATATATATATATAATAAAATATTTAAAAAATTTAAAAAAGCAAATAATTTATTTATGCACGTGTTAAAATTATTCTGTCTGCATGTCTATAAGCCGCTTATTGTCATTTTGGAAGGAAAGTAATGTTAGCTAGGTCAATCGTAAAAATATAGGTATGGCGTTCCGATCCCGTGCTAAAATTTGGGAAGGTTAACTTTGAGCTATATAGATAGTTGAAATTTGGCATACGTATATTATAATATTGTATATATTATATATAGCCAAGTGTTGCAAGTTTTTTTTTAAATCTATTAAAAAATTTGAATTATTATTTCATGCCTTTTTAGGGGTGGATTTACGATTTGCACTTCTTCCTTGTGGGATTTTCATGTTAAATTAAGCTAGTTGATAAAAAAAAATTGTAACATTAATTGCGTGTCACTAAAATTAGTTTTAAAGGGTTTTCAGAGCATGCTGAATCTATATAATGGTGTGATTTTAAACGTGGTGAAAACAACCCCTAATGAGATAAAATGGCCTTAACGTAAAAAAAAAAATAGTGTTATCAAAATTTTGATCAGGCTATCAGGCTCCTTTTGTTACCCCAAAAACAATCCTTCAATTTTTTAATTGGAGCAATTAAGTTAAGGATTTAATTTTTAGGTGTAAAAATTCCAACCCCTAAAAAAATTAAATCCTTAACTTACTCCGATTAAAAACATTCAAAGGTTGTTTCTGGGGTAAAAAAATGAATTCGTTTCAGTGGCATAATCAAAATTTTGATAGCACAATTTTTTTCACAAAATAAAATAGTCGAATCACTATATATCATTAGAGGTTGTTTTCACCACTATACCATTAGATTTAACGTGCTCTGAAAAAGGCTTAAAAAATAATTTTGGTGCAAATTGGATAAAATTTTTCAATGTGAATTAACTAAATTTAACATGGAAATCCTATTGAAGGAAGAAGTTCAAACCGTGAATTCACTCCTAAAAAGGTATGAAATAATATATATCTTTTTTAACACATGCATATAAAAAAAAACAAAAAAACTTACAACCCTTGGATTACGTATATATGCCAAATTTCAACTTTCTAGCTCAAAGTTAACCTGGCATGCGCGCGCCCAATGTTTAGCATGGGATCGGAACACCATTCCTGGCCCAGTCTGTATATTGTGTATACATAAAGGCGGTATTACACAATACAATTTTTCTGTTTATTGCGTATATACAATTTTAATTTACAAGTAAAATTCAACTCCATATTTGCTTGCGTGGAGATGAAATTCTGTTGCAAAGGAAAATTGTAAGCTAAATTACGTATTATAATAATATGCGCAGGCTTAATAACTTTATATACATGACACCCCGCCAGTATAAAATAATTAAAATATTGAACAAATGAGTAACATAGTATATATCAATTAGTACGAAATTATGCTAGTCGGAATAGTTTCATCTGCATATATGTTATATAGTGTGAATGCATCGTGTAAAAGCGTTTGCGAAATATTTAAGCTACACCATGGAGGCGTTTGTTTCTTAATTAGCCGGCCAATCCACCTCCAGCCATGGCCACGTACGCTAGCAATTTAGAAAATCATAATTTATTATTTTATATAATTTATTTTTATTATATTTATTACTAATATGTTACATGACATAAATTAGTTCATCTTTAATTATATTAATTATTTTCTTTCTTCAATAAAAAAGTTATTTTAGGATGTTCGTTACTTCGTTATTTTTATATTCCAATTAGCTTTTTATATACGTATAAATATAATTATCAAATTTCATTTTATTTTATATATAATCATATATTTTTAATTTCACTTCCAATAAAATTTTATTTTAATTATATATTTTTGTCACTTATATATATAATATATATATATATATATATATATATATATATATATATATATATATATAATAAATAATGAAAATAATATATGGTATACATATATGTACGCATATATATTATAATATATTATAATATTTTATTTATTTATTCACATTAAATACCATGAGTTAATTGGTACATTGTATTTTATTATTTTATTTTTAAAATATTATAATTATTAATTGATATGATTATTATATAGCTATAGGATAGGATAATAATATATATTATATAATACAAACACAAACAAACAAATTGGAAAATGAAAACCAAAATTTATCTTGCTTATACACTCGAATCTCCAATTCTGCATTTTTCAATTGGAACAAAAAAAAAAAAAAAAAAAGCAATTAAGTCTAATTAAGTTATAGCAACTTTAACTCTACAATGCATTGAAGCGACTGTACGTTCGAGACAAAAGCAAGAAAAACGCAAGACTATAATTTTCTTTTGTAAATTAATTCATAGAGAAACTTGCCAGCAAAATAAAAACTGTATCAAAATATAAAGAAATGTATCTTCTTGTATCAGATAAAAAGCTTTAGTACAATTGTTAGAGTTGAAAAACAACCATCAACCATTTTTAATTAATTAATTTAAGAAATTTAAAAAATTCGACGTTTTAAATAAGTCGCTAATTTTTGGCAAAATATCTGGAATCGTATACTCAACGCCATCTTCAAGTTGCTGAAGCAGATATTTGTTAAAAGTAAAGTAGATCCACCTATATTGAAAGTTTGGAACCATTTCTTAGTTTGGATTTGCCTCCCCACTATCGCCCACTATTACTATCGATATTTATTTTTCGACGCTACGCAATTTCGACGCTACGCAATTTCGACGCTACGCCACTTTCCCGCGTCAACGGCATGTTTGTCCGCCGCAATGTTAAAATCATAGGAAAGGGGCACGACCAAATGGGGCATCCTGCAATGTTATGGTATAGGAGAATCAACTATAATCTGCTCCAACTCGGAAATTATTAAAGCTAGCACAGTGGAACTTTCACTAAAATATTAGAAAAAAAATCTAGTATTTTTTACAAAAAAAAAGTAAGCTCTTAACCCAATATTCAAAAAGTGTCAAAAATTGACTTCAGCTCCCCCGTAGCGCAGGTATAGGAGTTTGGCTACTATCTTTCCTGTACTGTGACCTGTATTAAGCCAACCTTGCTGCCTATTCGCGAACGCAACCAAATTCAGCCCTCTAGCGGCCAAAAGTGTGAACTACTAGAATGCGGCTAGCTGTTCATAACAGTATAGGAACAACATATCATACCATTCCTGAGTTAATTTACGTGATTATATAATATTATCCACTTGCAAATTTTTAATTATCATAATAAAGTTAAATATTATATAGTCTTAATAAATAAAATAACAGATAAATGTGACCATACACCGTGTCATTTGCTTTAAATAGAGTCTTTTGCGCCCGGCGCGTGGTATATACATGCATAATACACGCCGGCGAAAGCTCCAGGGGGATTCCAGGGGGGTTTGGATATGTTACTCAGGGCGTCGAGTTCTATCGATTCCAAAAAAAAAAAATCTTGCTTCCCAATTTATTTTAGGTCGACATAGGATTTGCACCTACATTGACTGGACTAATACTACACTGTTATGAACAGCTAGCCGCATTCTAGTAGTTCACACTTTTGGCCGCTAGAGGGCTGAATTTGGTTGCGTTCATATTATATATATATATTATATATATATATATATATATATATTATATATATATATAATATATATTTATATATATATTATAATATATATATACTGTTATTGTGTACCTAATATGTATATTATTTGTTCCCGCTTTAAAAATGATAATATAATGAATAATAATCAATATATATATATATATATATATAAAACATATATTATATTGCATTGATTATTCACATTTTGAGTGAATTATCCCAGACTATTATAATATATATTATATGCTGCGCACCCAATTATATTAGCTAGCTGCATATATTATATATATGCTTCCAATTTATTTTATTTACAATTTATTATTTTTTGCTTTTTTGCAATAATTTAATAATTATTAATAATAATTAATTATTTTTTAATAATTATGAGTTATGATATAACGTACACGTAAAACGTAAAAGATCGAAGATAGGATATATTTGATAATTAGAATAAATTTTGTCATAATTAATGAAAAAGATATATATTTATATGTCGACTATCGATGCAATCCACGTAATCTATGTTGTACCTGCAATGTACAGCCAGTTGTTTGAAGAAACGAATTGAATTGACTCAGCTATCGAGCTATATAAAAGCTCTTGATTATTATAAATTATATATATTAATATTATTATATAATACTCCAAGGCACTCCAAGCCGCTTCAAAAAATATTCATAAAAACTAGCGCGAAATTGAAGCAAAAATACTTACTGCGCATGCGCAGCGGGCGGCGGTGGAATACCGTCTTCTACCCTGAACGCCTCGTCGCGAATACTGTGGTTTCCGCTTCACTTGGGTCTAGGGAGCGACGATTTCCAGACCAATGCGCATCGATGCGCATGCGCGGATATCTTAGCGCAAACGTTTGAAATGTAAGAGACAACAAAATACCACCGTTTTTACTCCATATTATAACATATATTAAATAAATAAATAATGTTTTAACTATAAACTAATAAATACTAATATTTGTTAAACTAAATTTGCTTATATATGTTTTATCTTGCGTCTTGCACTAATACACGTAATATTATTACATAATTACATTATATATATTATTATACTAATAATATATATTTTTTACATAAATATATTATTAGTCTTTTATTAAACACAAAAAGTGTACATACAAAATAATATTAGAAATATACATTATATATTTATATTATATTATATAATAATATAATAATTATAATATAATATTATATATTATATTTCGATTTCTATATAATTTTGTCAGAATGCGCCACCTTGAGGTGATGAGGTGATACTGCATGAGGGAACCGTGGAAAAGGTATATCACGTCTGCAATATACCACGAAAACGAAAATCACGAAAGAATTTTTAAGGAATTACTTTAATTATCCCGAAAACAATTACATCGAAAACAAATATAAACGAAATCATTTACCACGAAATTAAATTAATACGAAACGAAACAATAACGAGAACAAAAATCACGAAAACAATTTGACCGAAAGTTATTTGAACGAAAATATTTAAGACGAATACAAAAATAACGAAACACTTTGAACGAAATTTATTTGAACGAATTAATGTAATGTAAAATATAGAACGAAACAACGAATTATATATTATATCAAGAAAACATTTTTTACTTAATAGAGTTATATAATATATATAATATATATATATATATATAATTTATATATATATTATATTAAAATTACTAAAAAAATATAATTATAATATATAAAAGATCAAATACACACATATATATATTTATGAAGAGTATAATATAATGGAAAAAAGATAAACCCTCATATAAAATAATATCATGTAAGTCATGCAACTGCATGCATTTTATATCAATGCTATAATATATATTACATACGCATATATATAGCGCCCGCGACGAGTTGAAATAAATTTAATCTTTTTTTCACTTTAAACTCTCCTCTCATCTTTTCTCCTCTCATCTTTTCTCCTCTTATTTTGCACCATTTTAGAGGAAAAAAGAGGTACACGTGAAATAGCTAGACGAGATTATACGTCTTTTTTCCTCTTCTTGAATATAAAATGTTAGAAATATTGTCTTCATTTCATCCTCACTTTGAGCGGAGAAGAAATAAGATGTGTTTTGGAGGTAAAAAGATTAGGTTTAGACGTGTGTGTAAAGAATGAGTTGAAGACGAAATTTTTCAACTAGCAATTAAGGCCTCTCGACATGATTGTAATAATGAATTTTGATTTAAATACACAGCGCCGCTATAATTAAGTGTTTAATATAAAACATCAATTCGTGATTTCTAAAATTTAAGTTTTTAAAGATGCGTGTTTTCACGATGCATTTCATAATTGCCTATAGCTAGCTCCTAAATAATATCAAATTTACTTTACTATAAATGTTTAATATACTTCGACTCTATTGCATTAATTCTATTCGTTTTATTTTTATTTTTTTTTGTTTAATAATTAATTGTTATAATTTTTTATTAATATTTTAATTATTTTTCTTCATCGGTGTTTTTGATTTCGGTCAAATAACGTTCGTTGAAATTGTTTTCATTATTTCTGTATTCGTCTGTAATGTTTTCGTTCAAATAACTTTCGGTCAAATGCCAAATTGTTTTCTTGATTTTTTTTATTTCGTTTTAAATGTTTTCGTTTTATTTCACTTTCGTTGTTTTTCAATTCGTTCAAGTAACTATCGATCAAATGGTTTTCGCGTGATTATTGAATTCGGCTAAAATGTTTTCGATGTAAATGCTTTCGTGCTTTTTAAGTTTCGTTATAAATGCATTCACATTTTTCATTTCGGTTAATTATGTTTTCGTATAAAATGTTTTCATGTTAAATTACTTTCGTCCTTTTTGTTTTCGGTGTGTAATATATGCCTTTTTCATATAAATTGTTTTCGTTCTTTTATTTTTCATTCTTTTGACGTTATAGACTCTATATAATAGAAAACCGCAGCCAGCAGGGCGGGCACCTCTATTTTTTCCAATGGACCAAAGTGATGTCCAAAGACTGCATGTGCATGGGGATTCGATCGAACCACATACAATTAAGTGCATCGATCACTGCACTATTATATACTAGCTTTATATGTGTATGCATATATGGGTTGGAAAGCGATTTTTTTTTATTTACTTGCGCCCATATGTAGGAGCAGAACGTAATTGTTACTTGAAACGGTCATATGCAACCATCCAATTAGTAACCACACTTAACGTATATAGCTTGACTTCGGTGATATAACGAGAACCGAGGGTCAATGCATTGTGCCGTGCACGCGCATGCAACCTCAAATTTCGAATCTTGATCACGATATTTAATTTTTTTAAAATTATTTCTTATTGAAAGTATACTTGAATTTTATGTAATTTTTTAATACTTTTTTACAAAAGTGTTTTTTTCATTTTTGTGAATGAAATTTTTGCCAGTATATCGTAGCGCGCGTCACAGTAGAAAATCATCCTGGCAGTTTGACGGTACGTTAATTGAAATACGCAAAGATCGCGAGGCTTTATTCAAAGATCGAGCTTCTTGGCGTTCTCGTTATATCACCGAAGTCAAGCTATATATATACGTTGAGTGTGGTTACTAATTGGATGGGTGATCGTTTCAAGTAACAATTAATTGCGTTGCTCCTATATATGGGAGATTATATATACATGAAAGGAGAAGAGGCTTCAAGTGTGTGACATATTAAGCTTTTGGGAGATCTAAGTGCAAAATTGATATATATATATATATATACGTCTTTTTTTATAGTAAGTGTTTTTCAGGCCGGTCGTTATGATCTGAATGTGTTCTCAGCACTGAGAGGGTGTCAGTCAAAAGGAGTTAGCGTAGACCTTGTATTGCGTGATATAGTCAGATTGTGCTCTCTACACCTATGGGAAATTCTGCTTATCTGCTCATATATCGCTTCCTTCTTTTTTCCCCGTGTATTATATTCAGTGGCGTAGCCAGGATTTGCCCAAGGGGGGGGGGATCTTCAGGACAAAGATTGAGAACAACCCACTGGGGGGTTTGGGGGGCGAAGTCCCCCAATAGCCCGCCGCAGGTGCAATTTTTTTAAGGACACGCCCCTTTTTAGGGTAAAATAATGGAAAAATACTATTATATTAGAGGGTAAAATATATGGCCTGATGCAATTTTTTTAACATTTTATATTTTTTTCACCCCATTTTTCAATTTCTTTTGAATACGTGCGTATAATAAATAAAGCTTTGAGTAAATCATTTTAATTAAATCAAGTAATTTTTAAAATTGATTTAATAATCCAAGTTCACATCATTAAGATATTGTAAAAAATAAATAAATAAAAAAGGGAATTGCTTCTCTTATTTTTGTTAAATTTTGTCTGCACCGGGTGCGTGAAGCAACCAATTAAAAACGAAGGTATAATACGTGCAGCACACGTGAGAGCGTTTTATTTATACAATAGTAGTTATATGCACATGCAGTTTGTAAGGGAAATAAAAAATTTATTTATGAGTCGCACTTTTTCCTGTTAAAATGTTAAAATTAGAAACTAACTTATAATTTGTTTATTTTAAAGAAAGACTTATACTAAACTTGATACCCCTAAATATCAATTTTTTATTTAACTTTTTTTTTTTTCAAATTAATTTCTATAATTTTTCCTTTTTTCTTATATCCATGTAGTCACTACTCGATCTTCATGGGGGGGGGGTTAAACCCCGACCCCCCCCCCCCCTGGCTACGCCACTGGGTGTATTATATAGTCAGGGTCTTACAATTCCTTGCCTGATGACTCTGCAAGGCCGCAAGGCCGGTATATATCATTTGCCTGATGTGTGATATGCTTTTGCATATATTGATACGCGTATATCAATTAGGTGTTTGTTGTTTTATTAATTGTTTAACTTTTCATTTTATTATTTTGACGATGTAGTTACAATATTATTGTCTGAATTATATTATTTTCTTTGGGTGAATTTACGCATTTTGTGTATGGATTCGACTTTCGTCTTTTGCATTATAATTGGTTTTGATAAGTTTTATTTATTAATATTTTTCCCTCCAAACTATATGTATTTTTATAAGCCAATAAACAATTATTATATATTATTATATGGGGTACGTAAATAAAAAAAAATCGCTTTCCAACCATGCATATATATATATATATATATATATAATAGTGCAGTGATCAATGCTTATATAATTGTATGAGGTTCGAATCTCACAGACATTTATTTGGACATCACTTTGGTCCATTGAAAGAAATAGAGGTGCCCGCCCTGGCTGAGGTTTTCCACGGTTCCCCATGCAGTATCACCTCAAAGTGTATTCTCACAAAATTATATAAATATATAGAAATCGAAATAATTGAAATCTTAAAATTTAAATGTAAAAAATAATTAGTTATATTATAATATTAAAAATTAAAATGTAATAATATAACATGTATTAATTAATATATTTGTGCAAGACGCAAGATAAAACATATATAAGCAAATTTAGTTTAACAAATATTAGTATTTATTAGTTTATAGTTAAAACATTATTTATTTATTTAATATGTTGTTATAATATGGAGTAAAAACGGTGGTATTTTGTTGTCTCTTACATTTCAAACATTTGCGCTAAGAAATCCGCGCATGCGCATCGGTGCGCATTGGTCTGGAAATCGTGGAAATCGTCGCTCCCTAGACCCACAGTATATATAGAGAAGATAGTAGAGAAAGTCGTATGTTAGAATCGAAGTCGAAAACTGCTCGCGTCAACGGCATGTTTGTCCGCCGCAATGTTAAAATCATAGGAAAGGGGCACGACCAAATGGGGCATCCTGCAATGTTATGGTATAGGAGAATCAACTATAATCTGCTCTAACTCGGAAATTATTAAAGCTAGCACAGTGGAACTTTCACTAAAATATTAGAAAAAAAATCTAGTATTTTTTACAAAAAAAAAGTAAGCTCTTAACCCAATATTCAAAAAGTGTCAAAAATTGACTTCAGCTCCCCCGTAGCGCAGGTATGGGAGTTTGGCTACTATCTTTCCTGTACTGTGCGGCTGTGCCTAGACCCAAGTTCCGCTTCTTGCGGCGTCTTGCGCTCATCGCGCTCATATTCATAAATTGAATATCGATATTATGGCCGACACCTTTTTGGCGCCTAATATCTGTGCGACACATGTCGGTGTATTTTAGGCATCTAATTCAGTGAAATTATTTGTAATTTGCTAAATGTAACTTTTGCTGTTGATAAAGTACTGTAAAAATGTCGAACAAGAATACACTGTTTGCATACTTTAAAAAAGTTGAGGGTGGCAGCAAGAAGGAAAGCCTTCAGAATGGCAAAACCGAAGCACCCGTGGCTGCAGCCGAGACACCACCGAAGCCGAAGAGAAAGAAGAATATTTCACCTTCTGAAAATGGAAAATCTAATAATAAGAAACAGAAAGCAACTAGCCAGTCGGTGAAAACACCTAAATCGGAAAAGAGGCAGTCTGCAAAGAAGCGTACCAGGATTGTAGAATCTGATGATGGTGCGTACAGATTCTCGATAGATTGTAAATATTTTATGATTACATCAGTATAATAATGTATAATAATGCATATTGTATGTATATTATACAGCTATAGGTATGTATGTTAGTTATCGTTTTTCGATGAAACGTATGATCGGTATCATATATCGGTGTCATCGGTGATATGATATGCATACTGTACTTATGCATAGTTGCGTACTGTATGCATACATTGTGTACTGTACATATGCCATGTGTAGGGCATATGCATAGTTATATTATCTCTCCGGCATACATCATATGTTATAACATTGCAGGCATATTATTCATGTAATATACTGTATGCATATGCATATATGAATGATAACAGTAGTGTTCAGATGTTTGCCATCAGTTATATATATATATATATATATATATATATAACATGTGCAATACAAAATATGCATTATATACACACAACAGCACAACATATATTATATATGTATATACCGGAATGATAAGCTTACATGACAGCTAGGTGTGGTATGTGCATACATACAGTACATATCATATTTATTATGCATATTGATGGTGTTCCGTCAAAAACGACTACAGTATCTTATTTTATCGCGTCCTCTCAAAAACAACTAACTCGTTCTATCGCGAGCCGAGATGGACGCTTTTGCACTATGGGTTTCTAGGTAAACATTTTTTTTATACCTGGAAACCCATAGTGCAAAACCGACCATCTTGCCTCGCGATAAAACGAGTTACTGTAGTCGTTTTTGAAAGGACGCGATAAAATAAGTTAGTCATTTTTGACAGAACACCATCGATATATAGGTGCTTTCACCTATATACGCAAGTATTGTAGTCAAAATAGGCCAATTTCCCTTAAAGATCACTGCCATCCTGTGAGTAGCGCTGCAACTTCTAGCAATTGGAAGTGTAGAACCCCAGTCCACGCCTCTCTGTAGTCGACCAATCGCTTAGCAGCAGTGACGTCACAAAACACCCGAGGTAGCTCTCTTTATCTCTCTACTCTGTATTGTTTAGCAATGCTAGAGTGAAAACAATTGTACTGAAGCAAAGAAGATACATTCCACGTTTTGGCAGTGGAAAATATTAACTTTTTTCGTACCTAACTCTTGGTTGACAAAGTTTTCCCGCCATCTTAACAATGCATTTTTTCGCCTCTATACTACTACCGTGCTAGAAGTTGTAGCGCTACTCACAGGATGGCAGTGATCTCTATTGGTCTACTGTCACGGAGTCCCTCCCCTCCCCAAAGTATTTACATCAGTATCGTACAAATTACATACGGGCATACTGTGTACTAGTGCAGGAGTAGAGGAGCAAAACAACTCACCCCTGCCTTTCAAGCTGCCAAGCCATATTGGTCAGCCATTGATATGATAATAATTATACTGAGTGCAATGATTTAGCCGGGGAGTCCCCTAGCTACAGCTGCTTAGACAACACAAAATATGTTTTCTGACTATGATATATTGACTTCAAACTTTATTATGAATGTTGAATTATGTTTACCGGTATGTTTACTTCCCTAGAATAATAATAATAATTAATCAATTCAAGTTATGCACTGTGTACCTTATCTTTACAGATGATGATAGTCCAGACAAGAAGCCAGCTGCTAAGAAAAGGTTAATCTCTCATGGTAAGTGCATCATTAGTACATCAATAGCTGTTTATTTTACACATTTTTGTATTTGCTATATTATGCAATCTGGAACCATTAATCTAGTAGAGGCTTCAAGTCAGCTGATTTTTCGGTGTTCCCACCAAACCTATGTAAAAAAAAAAAAAAAAACGTGATTTTTTTTTTTTTTCACTAAGAATAAGATTTTTTAGAGAAAATTCCTTTACGGAACTTTGGTCCAACTGAAAAATACAGTAAATAATTCAAGATTTAGATTTTTTATTTGATTTATACTGTAACCAAGAAAAGTTGAAAAAACACTTTGCTTCATTTTCAAGTGCAAGATGGACCTTCGCGTTGACAGTTGCGCAGCGCAAGCGCACTCACTTGAAGCCTCTATTGTATTTGCCGTACTAAATTTCAATCAAGATGCTGCATTTTTCACTGGGGCTCAAGCTAAATCAGACATCTAAGGGAGCCGCGAGCCAATGAAAAAGTGCGACATTGCCATTTTGGTGGCACAGGCACAGTTTAGCTTGGCCCCCATTACCGATATGGTACTTCATGTATTCATCATTAAAAGACAGTCTCCAGACCTGTCAAGTAACAATGGTGATAAAATTACTTTTTCATGTTAAAGGATAAGAAAAAAAATAACTGTTATTGAAAGTTCAATGATCTTAATTTTTTTGCATCTTGTGTTCTCATAATTATTAAATGAGATTGCAAATGTTTTGAATTTTGCTGTTGCCAAGAAAGAATTTTAATTTTTAAATTTATTTTTTAATTTGCTGAACTGTGGGTTGGCACATTTGGCACCATACAAATGTTTGTTTATAATATTATGTATGTCCTCATATATAGGCATACAGTATTTATGCATGTAAATATTAGTACAGAATTTTTCTTTTTTTCTTTTTCTTTTTTTTTTTTTTTTTTTTTTCTGTGGTAAAGATTCAATTTTTATGGAATTTCTTTGGCACTCAAAATGCTTGCATTTCAATTAATCAAGTTGAACAATGGCCAGGTGTATAGTTTTTTGTTGTTGTTGCTCAGATGACTCTGAAGACGAATGGAAGGCTGAGGGAGAGTCCAATGAGTCGGAGGAAGAGGAAGTAGTAGAGAGCGAGGAGAGTGATGAGTATGAAGGTTCAGAGGAAGAGGAAGAAGAGAAAAAACCCACAGCTCGAAACAAAGCATCTTCGAAGCGTGCAGCACCAGCTGGCAAAGAAGAGAAAGATGTAAATAAACCAAATGAGCTAGCTTTCTCACTCAAAATATTTTTTCTTTTTACCAAAAGAAAATGTCTACTGTTTTCTAGTGACATGTTGTAACTTAGGATTTCCTTTGATTATGCTGACGGTATCATAAGATTAAAATAACTCATGTGGAATTGTGTTGCATCAACCAACTTTGTTCAATTTTGTAATATAATAAATAGTTTTAAGACATTGTTTCATGTTTTAGTACATGTCATGTAAATTTCCTGGCCAGTAGATGAATACAGTAGGGAGAATAAAATGAACATAAAAAAAAGAATAGTGTTAAAGCATTTTAGTAAATTGCTGTTCATAAAAATTATGTTATAATAATAGAATAATACCAATTCAAAATATAGATCCACAACAAGGTTGAATTTAAACTATGGCAACTTGATTGCAACTGATGGGTATAACCTTTAGATACACTCTCACTAGCATAATTTTGTGTGTGATAACCTGTTATGAAGCTTGACTTTGCCCATGTTTCAGCAGCATAGCAAGCAGCTGCAGGCAGGTCTGCAAGACCGCAGTTGGGCTCACTTGTCGTATGACTTCTTGAAGCCTGAGAAGATTCGAGATGCTGATAAGAGACGTCCAGACCACCCCGACTACAACCCTCGCACTGTTTACGTTCCTCCGGATTTTGTGAGAAAGCTAACACCTGTAAGTTTTAGTATAAATGCCAGGACACAAAACCAAATTATTGATATAAAGATTACTTTTGATATTTAGATGAGGAAAATACTAGTACTTTAGCTCCTATCAGGAAAAGACAATTGTCTGGTTTTGCATCTGGTGGTCTGATTAATAAATTATTATTGTTTTTATAACATTGACTTTGTAATAATAACTAATATCTTTAATTAGGCAATGAAGCAGTGGTGGGATGTCAAAGCCCAACATTTTGACTGCGTAATTTTTCTAAAGCTTGGCAAGTTCTATGAGCTTTATCACATGGATGCAGCTATCGGAGTGAATGAACTTGGTCTCATATTCATGAAGGTAAATATATATATTGATGATATCAAATATAATATATATATATATATATAATTATATATATATATATATATATATATGTATATGTATTGACAATGTTTATGTTTAGCACCCAGAAACAGCTCACTCAGGATTTCCAGAGGCTGGCTATGCACGCTATGCCAAGGTGCTGGTGGAGAAAGGTTATAAAGTGGCCAGGGTAGAGCAGACAGAAACACCTGCTATGATGCAAAATCGCTGCAAGATGAGTAAGATCAAGTCCTATTATTAGAGCTTTCACATAATCAAAATTTGCTACGGCATAGCAAAGAAAAATTAAGCTCACCTCAATTTTTTACAGAGCCATATGTGCTATGGCGTCTTGTAGCATGAACTTTGTAGCAATTTTCGATTATGTAGAAGCACTAATATAAATATTATTTTTTAATGCTGTTGATTAATTCTAATAATTATTATTGTCTGTTTAGTTGCAGCACCTACTAAGTTTGATCGTGTTGTAAAAAGGGAGGTTTGTCAGATTTCAAGCAAGGGAACACGTATGTATTTGGCCATTGAAGGTGATGCTACTTCGTCAGATAATGCCTATCTTCTCTCTATCACTGAAAAGGTATTTAATGTCTTTGCATACTTTACTCAATGTTAGTGTCATTATATGTAAACTCTTTGTCTTTTAGAAAATTGAGGGTGATAAAAATTTATCTCAATTTGGAGTTTGTTTTGTGGATACCTCATTGGGATCCTTCTGCATCGGTCAGTTTGAAGATGATAGGCACAAGTCAGAGCTACGTACTCTGCTGGCTCATTTCCCACCTGCTCATGTGAGTAAACTTGGTAATTAGCAATGCAAAAATATGGATTCTAAATATAATATATCTGCTTTAGGTTCTCTTGAATAAAGGTGCTGTGAGTGATGAAACCAGAAATATTGTCACCAATATGGCAAGCTCTGCAATTGTGGAAAATTTAGCTGCAGAATCGGAATTTTTGACTGCTAGTGAAACTTTGAAAACACTCAATGAAAAGAATTATTTTGGAAAGAAAGATGAGGTATGTTGTGGTTTTATGAGAGGATGAGTTTAAATTCCACTTTATAATAAAAATGTTAACAGAATTAAAACAAAAATTCTTTGCTTAATTAACTGTTTTTTTACTGACAAGAGTCTTAGGATATTTTTATAACCAGAAATCCAACAAATAAATGAATGAATATTCAATGAATGTTGATAATTTGGAAATGTTCTTGAATTTTATTGATTGGTTTGGGGAAATCCAAAGGGACAATCTAGATTTCGATCTCACTAACTTCAATCTTTGTATGCCACCTATTGATCGGGAGTTGCATTGAAGTTCCTGCAAGTCTTATTAAAATCAAAGGGGCAGCTCGGAACAATTGAACAATTGAAAAAGTTTTAGTTCTATTGCTGTTTAGTTTAAATGGCAATTTAATTGTGTCTCTTCATTTTTTCTAAGATTTCTATGCATACTGAAAAAAGTTAACAAGTTAAAAAAAAAATGTTTGAACTTTAAAATGTCATATAATTAAGGCTCATTAATCTGTAATATTTTAAGGATTAATGTTATCGTGGCAGCCATTGCTCAATATTTTCTGATGATAAACTGAAAATATTTTTAGTCCATAAAATAAAGGACAAAATAACTGTTGGTTTGCTGATTAAAAAAAAAAAAAAAAATTTTTTTTGTTGATTTTGAGTAATTATGTATTTTTTTCATGTGAAAAAGATGTTGATTTGACTAAAAGTCACAACAGTCCCCATTTAAAACAATGCTAATTCCAATGCTGGATATCTCAAAAATTTCATATATATATATATATATATATATATCCCCCCCCCCCTGATGGAAAATTATTTCATGTTGTCAGGAAGGTTTGCTGAAATTTTCAGAGTGGTTCACCATCTACGAAGCCTACTGACATTAATCCTCAAGAGTATTAAAATTATTGATTTAAAACAATAACAACCTGTTGTAGAACCAGTCAACTGAGTGGCCTGATGTTTTGGTGCAAGCCACTGAAGGCAAAGATCTAAGGACGCCTGTGTCAGAGAGTGAGTTGTCGCTTAGTGCACTCGGAGCTTGTCTGTGGTACCTGATAGACAGCAAGCTGGACATGCAGCTCATGTGCACCAAGAACTTCTCGCTCTACAAGTCTCAAGGATTGAGCACCCATGACAAAGCAGACAACTCTTCTACAAACAAGCTTGGGGCTCACATGGTACATAAGAAATAACGTGCAGACTGCAGAGTGCAAAAGTCCATTAGTAACAGCAATTTGTGATATATTCATATGTGATTGTAGTATGTTACAAAAGAAAAATAAATTTATCATGCTTCGGCATTTTGTTCAGTTATTAGTTTATATTTTTTGTTATTATTGTGGTTTGTTTGTTTACACTATTTAACTAGCATTTATTGTTAATGGACTTTTACACTCTTCGGGACCTTAAGGCTATTATAATTTATTCATCATTTTCTGAATATTTTTTTCATATGGCTTCAACTTTTATATTTTTGTAATAATTTGGTTTATTGAACACAAATAGTGTACAGATACAATTATAATAGACACAAACACTGTAGACATAAAAAGGGTTGAACAATAAATGTTAAGCACACACTTCAGTTTGATGAATATAATTAAAAGAGACCGTACGTATTATCATATTATACTGGGAGTCAAACAATATCGCCCTTTGCATAGTCTTTAATAGATGTGGTTCTAGCAATACAAACATTCATAGTTTACAAATACTAGTTGAGTTGACAGTATGAAATTTAGGACTTTTGCAAATCAAAACAAATGATGAAAGCCATTATATTTTTTTCGAATTATAACTAATGTTAAGGGTAAGATAACGCCACCAATGTTAAATTTTCCACTCTCATTTCTTCCTCCGAACATATTTTAAAATGGTCTCCTCTATGTTGTTTATTAGCTCTTAAAATATCGTCAATACAAATACGATCCAGGTTCCGAGTTACGTGTATTGAAACTGAACCCATTTAGTGAACAAGCATACCCTGCATTTCAGTGTCATTAGAAAAATTCTATAATCCAATCGTCCGATTTTTTAAAAAAACGAGAAATAAACTTAATGCACTAGTACAAACCTTCACAGCAAAAAAAAAAAGACAATTATGAGAGTGGGAGTGACGTAAATGAATAATAACTGCACGATTTTTTACACTCACACGTCTCACACATCCCTTTTTAGTCGGTTATTAAACAACTGGAGAATGAAACAGGCTAACTAATGAACCAAAACAATGCTTATAATCCACTCCACCAGTCTCCACCTAAACTAAAAACTTTCAAAAAATGTTTTATAGCAATGAAAATAAAGTTTTATAAATAAAACAACCATAACAGTTATTATTTAACTCATTATTTATAAATAAATTGAATATAAAACTGCCGAGACTTGCGTGGTATCTATAGAGTGGGACAATTTGAATATTGATATAGAGGCGCTGCGATCGCGGTATAACTCTGGCGTTCCCTTTCCCTTACTAATTACTTCACCTAAAAAAATGTCAAACACTCTTTGCCATCTAGAAGTTCCAGCAAGTCCCAACAGTTGATGATGAAAAAGCTCCTTAGAGTGGGGATTACGTTGTCCAATGCAGTAGCAGTACACGCAGCTTATGCCGGCGGCTACTGCTGTGCATATGTGCGGGTGAAAAATATAAAAGTTGAAGCTGTTCCCTTCCATCAACCTGACAATTGTTCAAAATATTAATTTGTCCTCCAGGTGCTGGATGCAACTGCACTTACAAACATGGATGTAGTGGCCAATGCGGAAACAGGAGGAAAAGAAGGCACTCTGTTGGGGAAACTTGATAATTGCTGCACACCGTTTGGCAAAAGGTAATTGATTTTTTTTTTCAATTTATTAAGTGTTACTGAACATCTGTGTTGTGTGCAGACTGCTGCGTCAGTGGCTGTGCTCTCCCCTGTGCTCAGTGGATTCCATCAGCAAGCGCCAACAGGCCATCTCTTCGCTCATGAAGATGCCTGCTGAGTGTGAGAAGGCTCGTAAACTTCTAAAAGAGCTGCCTGACATTGAGCGCCTCCTCATGAGGTATTACCAATTTGACTGCCAATTTCTCATTATTATTATTATTATTATTATTATTATTTTTTTTTTTTCCTTTATCAAGACACATTAAAAAATTTATTTAAACTAGATTGATGCTCAGCTATGTGATTTATCTGATAACATTGTCAACTCCTATTTGTTTGTTGAGAACAATATCCTGATGTCTCAATTGTTCTTTTCAACAGGATTTCAGTGTATGGAAATGCAGCTACTGCATCTAAACATCCTGACTCGAGAGCAATTTTCTATGCAGACTTTTCTAAAAAAAAATTTGAAAACCTCGTGTCTCTGCTCAAAGGCTTCAAAGATTCTCTTAACATCATGAAGCTCTTCAAAGGTATTGTAAATGCTGTTCTACTGTTGTTGTGTGGTAACAAATAATTGATCTGCCTTTAGGTTGTGCTGATGAGGAAGGCACGGAACTGTTGCAGCAAATCTCATGCACCAAGCAGGAAAGCCCTAACGGGCAGTACCCAGAGCTCAAAGCTCTTCTCGAGTTCTTTGAGGTACTCAGCTATGAAAAAGTTTTTTCTAACAGCCATGGGAAATTTACCCGCGAACAGGAGTTTTATATCGAGTGGTAGCAGAAAAATATCCTAATTCCATTGATAAGCTGGAAAAAATATCCTAACTCCATTGGTAAGCAAAACAAAATGAGGTTAGGATATTTTTACATGTGCGTGCCTATTAAAAATATCCTAACTCCATTTTGCTTACCAATGGAGTTAGGATTTTTTTTTTTTTTTTTTTTTTTTTCTGCTACCAGATCGATATATATATATATATATATTATAATATGTGATATTTTGCTTGCAATAGTACTTATTTTATCTATACTAAACTTATTTTTGTAATGGATCAAAATTATAATTATTTAAAAAAATGGCAAGTGGTGCTGTTGACTTGATTAAATTAAAAAGATGTTAAGTTAATGACAAATTATTGCTATTATGTGATTTTTTTTCTTTCTTTCTTTATATCTTAAAATAACTGTGTGCGGTGTATTTGCAGTCAGCGTTTGACCCAATAGAAGCCCTCAACACTGGCAAGTTGACACCCAGACCTGGAGTGGACCCTGAGTTTGAAGCCTTCAATGACAGATTCAAAGAAATCAATGCAGAGTTGAAGCAAAACTTGAATGATATGAAGAAGCTTTTTGGTTGTGACGTAAGAATTATATTATATGAAGATTTTTAAAGTAGAGTGATCAAAATTTTTTTTAAAGTAGACCAAAAATACTATTCACCAAGATTCACTAAAAATACTAGATATGTTCCTCTAAAAAATTCTATCTTGCATAGTAACGCTATCAAAGTGCAAATACAGTGCAGAATTTAACCTTGTGCTTATGAGAACAATAACCCCTGATTTACACTTAAGTTATACTTGTGAGGTACAATTAAAAAAAAAAAAAAAAAAAAATGTGTGTTTTATGCCACAAACTTTTAACTGATTTTTGGTAATTTTTATTCTCTTTATTTCTCCAGAAATCTATCATGAATTTCCTTAGTTAAACTGACATGGGATTTCATCCTTGCTAATTTTCTCAAAAAAGAGGGGGGTGAAATTTATAAAAAGCTCATATCTGTTAAAGCTTATGGCATAGAACAAAAAAAATATACTTTAATAAGTTCTGTACCTCACCAGTATAACTTTCGAGTAAATCTGGGGATATTTTTCTCATAAGCTCAATGTTAAATTCCAGGCTCTATTGATCAGCATTTTTTTTTTTCTAAAGTAACTACATAATAATTGTGCTAGAGTTTTTTTTTTTTTTTTTTTTTTTTTTTTCTTTTAGTTTTCATTAGGTGATAGATGAACACATAGTATTTTTGGTGAATACTAAATTAACTTTAAAACTTTGATCACTCGACTTTACATAACATTTACAATATTTGGAGAATGTTTTATTTATTTATGGATATGAGAACCCGAGGATCAAACGAGAATAAAAGCAATTGCAGGTAAAGATAAGTTTCTAATCTCATTTCACCTGTAGTGAAAATGGTCTTTAATCTCATTTGATTCGCAGGCTCTTGTGTCATGTTATGTGTGTATATATATTTAATAATAGAGAACTTATTTTTCAAATCACAATACATTTGTTTTTCACTTATTTTTTCTAGGTCAAATATGTTGGTACTGACAAGAAACGTTTCCAAATTGAGGTGTCTGAAAAGTGTGCAAGAAAGGCTCCCTCCTCCTTTGAATTAACTTCATCAAGGAAGGGCTTCAAGAGATATTACAGTCCTGAGGGAAAGGTAATTTCTCCATTGAGCTTTTTTTACATGTTGGACCTAAAAACAAATTGTATAATTACAGGCTTTGTTAAGCAAGATGCAAACTGCAGAGGTGGAGAAGAAAGATCGTTTGTCAGACATCAACAGACGCATGTTTGCTCGTTTTGCCTCCAGGTGAGCTCATGCTGCTTAAAAGAGTAGTATTTGTGCATGTGAAGGATAATGTAAAAACACATTAAAGTGATATATAACAATCAAATTTCAGTCTTTATGTTATTTGATTGTTTAATTTAGAAATTTCAATAATTTATTTTATTTTGATGTCTGTATTTTTTTATTATTATTTATTTAGCACTGACAAGTGGATGTCTGCCATGAAGTGTCTGGCTGTCCTGGACGTCCTGCTGTCCTTGGCTAAATACGGCTCAGAGGAAACCACTTGCATGCCGCAAGTCAAATCTCTCACTCCTGAGCTACAGGTGAATGATGAACTTATCATTTTGTTACAGATTTTGACTTCTCAGATTTCACTTGAACTACTTGCAGTTTATTTTAAGTACTACTGACAAATTTGTAACTCAAAATTTTGTTTAGTATCAAAAGTTGCATCAATAGCTGCAGTGTTGTTTTGAAATTATTGCTATTATGGTTGATTTTTATTATTCTGGTTATTAATTTTCGTTTAATTTTTAGTCCTTCATCAACATTAAAAATGGCCGCTTACCGACAACAACACTGACAGATTTCATCCCCAATGATACAGTTGTGGGTGTTGAAGGAGTCCGTCTGTTATTGCTGACAGGACCAAACATGGGTGGTAAATCTACCCTGATGCGTCAGCTTGGTCTCATTGTGATTATGGCTCAAATCGTAAGTTTTCTTGAGACAGTTCTTTAGATAAGGAGGCATTAACTTTAATGTGCTGCCGTAGGGTTGCCCTGTGCCAGCTGATGAGTGTTCACTGACGCCAGTAGACCGCATCTTCACCCGCATTGGAGCTAGTGACCACATCCTGGCAGGCGAGAGCACCTTCTTCGTTGAAATGAGCGAGACCTCGGCCATCTTGAAACATGCTACTCAACACTCTGTGATTCTCATGGATGAATTAGGTGAGCATATTGTTTTAAATTAATAACAATATCATTTTTGTATATTGGACAAATGAAAAGTAGTGATTTATAACTGATATAATACTAATATAATCAAAGTAAAATCATTTTTACAAATTAAAGCTTAGGATTTTATTTTTAAATATTTATTTATTTATTATTTTTTTACACCAAACTGAAAATTTTATTCATGTGTCATGTTTTAACAAGTTAAGAAATTGTACTTAAACTCAGTTTTCACAGTCGCCATGAGAAAATATCTAAGATTTTAGCAGGGTTCTTAGATGTGTTAAAAAATTTGCAAAGTACCGGTTCCAGTCTGTTCATTATGTTACCTCTGGCAGATGGCAGATCATAGAAATGTTTTTTACAGAAGCTCTTTTCTGGTACTAGAATCATGCATTATGGGGGTCTTGTACAAAACTATCTTTTGACAGATTTCACTTCAAAGAGGAGCGCTGGACGTTGAAAAGTCCCTCATCACCTAAACCCCTTCCCTCCTCGGCTTTCAGTTGTTGTATGAGAAGAATGATTAAAATGAAATAATTGCAAAACTCTCTCTGCCCTACATGCAAAACTTTTTTTTTTTTTTTTTTTTTTTGTTTTTTTTTGTTTTTTTTTACAAGGATACACCCCTAAGAGCTTACAGCTCGCGGCGGGGTACTGGGTAGGGATAAGGTAGGGAACGGATAGTGGCCACGGCCTGCATGCTTACGCGTCCCAGCATTCGCTGAGGTGAGACTGAGGGAACCGTGGAAAACCTCAGTCAGGACGGACACCTCTACTTTTTCTCAATGGACCAAAGCAATGTCCAAAGCCTGTGGAACCACACACAAGTGCATTTAACTTATAACTTTGCAGCTGGAGAGGGCTCTGTTCCCATTACCAGTGACAAATGCTAAAAAATAAATAAATAAATAAATAAATAAATAAATAAATAAATAAATAAATAAATAAATAATGAAAGAAAAAGAGAGAAAAATGAAATGATCCCACAGCAGTGGATTCAAAAAACTTGTTTCACAAATTTTTTAGCACTGTTGAATTTCTAAAAATGCTAGTAAAATCACAGATTTCCCTTTGGTGAGAGTAGAAAGTGCGTTAAAACTCCATATCTAAATGTGTTCAAACATGATGCAAAAGAAAATTTTCAGTTAGACAACAAAAAAAAAACAAAAACAACAACTTAAAATCCTAAGCTTAAGTTTGAAGTATTATTTAAAGAAAAGGGCAAGAAATACCAGCAAGGCCTTAAGTCACAGCAGGTGAAAATCTTGTGCTCATATGTTCACTTCGAAATATTAATTTACATTCTATGAAGATGTTTTCCATCATCGAGATACGTCATTGGTTGCAAGTAGAGCTCAATGTGCATGTCATTGTTGACAAAAATTATTTTTATTTGATTATAGTAGTTTTAAATCAGTACTTTTTATGTGTCCTCCTTGTATGTTAGTGGTGGCTCGTGAGAGGCAACTGCCTAGTTGCAAGGCCCACACAATTGGCTTTATGTATATATACTGCTCTGTAGTGTAGTGGTTAGTACCCCTGGCTCTGGTCCGAGAGGTCCCCGGTTCGATTCCCGAACACGGCAGACTTTTCGTGACTTGGGATGGGTGTGACTGATTACTAGATTATGGAGTTGGTAGGAGGAAGGCAGCTTATGGCTGTCTATACTCCGCTGCCCTGCAGTATTGCACTGCCACTTCAGGCTGCACAGATCTGGTAGTAGGAGCCCAGAAGAGTGCAGGAAAGGGTTCTGGGAGCCTGGTAAGCCCCAGCATGGTCGCAAGATAACTCTTACTGACAAGGCTAAATATCAGCCTGGCCACACCCGAAAGGGTAAAATGGTGTCAAGGGTATTAATTTTGTTATTATTATTAACTTTTATTATATATATATATATATATATATATATATATAAAATATTTGAATAAAATCAATGTTGAAAATTCTTAAAATAATTAAAGGTGCTGCATTTCAGCAGCACTTTTTTTTTAGTCTGAGCACTGATTTATTTATAAATATGTATATTTTTTAATAGGCCGAGGAACTACCACATTTGATGGAGCTGCCATTGCTTCTGCTGTACTTGAAAGCCTGATCTCTAAGCAATGTTGCACTATTTTCTCCACCCATTACCATTTCTTGGTGGAGAAGTATGAAAAATGTCCACAAGTAAAACTTGTTCACATGGTAAGTACTAAACCCCACCCTGTAAATATGTAATAAACTGCTGATGTAGCATGAATCAACAAAATTTTCTTAATCAATATCATAATAGATTATTTGTTGACATCTACTTCCCCATTAAAGTATTGATGTTTCTATTTCAGTATGTTTGCTTATAATAACATCCTAATAATTTAGTACCTACTTTCCAGTGTAAATAATCAATCAAATATGTGTATACTATATGTACAAATAACCTATCCTACTTTGCTTACTAAATGATCACTGCAAAGAAAGTAACATGATTATGAATTCAAAATTTCAAAATTCAAAATTCTTTTATTAATTCCATTAGTTCCTACAGTCACATTTTCATATACATGATATATGTTGAGGTTTATAGGACAAGTCAATCTAAAGCTAAGAAATAGAGTCATTTAACATTACTTGTTAAATGAATAATGAATAAAATGAATAAATGAATAAAATTACGTATTTTAATATGAAATACAGTGTTGCCAAACTGACTTAATTTGTCTTTGTCTTCAGGCATGCATGGAAGAAGGTGACAATGACGAGGGACAAGGAGGAGAGGCCAAAGTGGAGAATGTGACATTCCTCTACAAGTTGGTGCCTGGAGCGTGCCCAAGCTCGCATGGCTTCAATGCAGCACGCCTTGCCGGCCTGCCCACCAAGCTTGTCATCACAGCAAAGCAGCAGGCTCTCAAGCTGCAGAGCTACCCCAAGAAAGTTGAAATATTCCAGAAGTTGATGCAAATGAAAGAAAATGGTCAAACTGAATTAAAGTCACTGGCAAAACTATTGAAAAGTATTAAAAATTGAAGATTTGACTGTTGAAGCATAAATTATCACTTCGTGCTCATTACAAAAAATGAACTGTTGGTATTCTTTATGCAAAGAAAAAAAAAGAAGAGGAAGAAGAAGAAAAAAAGTAATGCTCACGACACAATCTCATTTTCCTTAAAAAGAAAGGTGGAGGGGAAAGAAGGAAAAAGAAAATGCATTTGTCATATTTTCTATTTTTGTTGTTTTCTATTTTTCTATTTACTTAATAATTTTTAATGTCAATATAACATATCTAGAATTAAAAAGAACCTAAAAGAAGGAATCTCAGGAAAATTTTGTCTTCTCTAAAATAAAAATGTAATCATCAATTAATTGTGGTTCAGAACTATATATTGTATAAGCTTGTTTGTATGTAATAATGAATAGATTAATTTTTTTTTTTTTAGAGCTGGAGAGAGCTATATTGTTAGCTTCTTTGTGATACAATCTTGAGTTTCTTTTTTTCCTAATTTCAAATTTAAATGTATTAATTTCTTATGTAGAAGATTTGTTAACTGACATGAAAACTGCCATGCATATAGAGCCACGACTGGTTACCAGAATTATAAGGGTGAAGAATTATGTAAAAGGCTGTAAGATTAATTATAAAAGGTAGCAGCAATGTTGCCCCCTGTACATGCAGCGTAAGTGTAGAGTAACTATATATTAGTATAGAATTTAAAATTCCTATTATTTCTAGATTAATTGTTCAAAGCTTCATATTTTTTTTTTTAATGTAGAACATTTGATACTTTTGGAAGTTACATGCTTATATTATATGCTTATCACCCTGTGCCATACATATAGCCAGTAGGGAGTTTGTAGGATTAATCCCTCTCCCTATTTTTTTTTCTCTTCCGTTACAATTTTCAGCATACTCAATTCAGCTGCAGTTTTAGTTTATTATTTTTCAGCTTCATTGCAGTACCATGTATGACAATGTAAAGAAAAGCTAATAAAATGAATTTGAATTAAATATTATATAGTAGTAAAAATTTATTAAGGACCGGGTAAGGCATAAGAGTATAATATGCCCAATATGTTAAAAAAAAAAAACATGAAAATTGTGAAAAAAATCGGGAACCCTCCTCCTATCATGCAGGAGCTAAAATATCAGGTTTACAAATTCATAACTCAAAAACTAGTTCGAATTTGTATAACTGATATTTTAGCTACTGCATGATAGGGGATGTAGAGGATAGAATAGGGGATGTAACATTTTAAGTTTTTTTCACAATTTTCATGTATTTTTTTTTTTTAACAGGTTCCCGGACAACTCGGAGCGCGGTCGACTGGGAGCCAGACGTGTTTCTAGGGCAACTCGGAGCGCGGACATCCTGGAGCCTAGGTAGGACAGCTCGGAGCGTGGACATCCTGGAGCCAAGGTAGGACAGCTCGGAGCGCGGACATCCTGGAGCCTAGCTAGGACAACTCGGAGCACGGACAACTTGGAGCGCGGACGTCCTGGAGCCTAGCTAGGACATCTCGGGGCACCGGTTTATTTAAATTACATTGAATGAATTTCAAAATAAAAATTGATGTACTGAGAATGTATCGTTAATCGTAACATTTATTGTTACTTATATTTATTACGTTAGTAAAAAAGAAATATTAAGTTTTCTGATGATTCATCAGTGAGGTACGTTTTACTGTCTAATATATGGAAGTAAAGTTTACCTTATGCGGTCAAATGTTCGGTCAGATAGGTGTCGTCTGCTTACCGAAAGCTTTTTTTTCGGAAAGCTTCTCAAGGGAGACTACTTTTTAGTCTCCCTTGAGAAGGGAGACTAAAAAGTAGATAGTTAATTTCTGTAAATATTTTAGATAAGTCAATAACATCAACTCATTATTTTGCTTTTTTTATAAAATCAATATTGCATATATTTAAAAGTTAAAAGTTGCAGTTTTTTATAAAGTGATAAAAGCATGCAAATATAACAAAATGAAATCTTTTTGGCAGAAAAAAAAAATAATTAAAAAATAGGTTGTATAATATTAATTTGCAGAAATTTAATATAATATAATAATAATTCATGATATAATTTTTGGATTATCTCTTATCAGATACATATATCAGATCAGAAAACTTGTTAATTTTTTTTTACATACGTAATAAATATAAGTAATATAACAATAAATGTTACGATTAACGATACATTCTCGGTATACATAAATTTTTATTTTAAATTCATTCAATGTAATTTAAATAAAACGGTGCCCCGAGATATCCTAGCTAGGCTCCAGGATGTCTGCGCTCCAAGTTGTCCGTGCTCCGAGTTGTCCTAGCTAGGCTCCAGGATGTCCGTGCTCCGAGTTGTCCTACCTTGGCTCCAGGATGTCCACGCTCCGAGCTGTCCGTGCTCTGAGTTGTCCTAGCTAGGCTCCAGGATGTCCGCGCTCCGAGCTGTCCGTGCTCCGAGTTGTCCTAGAAACACGTTTGGCTCCAAGCTGTCCGGCTCCCAGTCGACCGCGCACCGAGTTGTCCGGATACCTAGGAGGAGAATTTAACATTTTAAATTTTTTCACAATTTTTATGTAAGTAATTTTTTAATTATTTATTTTTTTTTTATTTTACATTGGACGTGTTACCTTTAGACCCATTTGATTAACATGTAAACCTTAGCAAATTCACAAAAATTCTGAAAAAAAAATGAGAGACAGATTTTGGGATAGTACCTAAAAGTCATAGAAAAAATTTCAAGACAATTTTTCGAGCCAATTTTTTTTTTTTTTTTTTAATTAATTTTTTTAATTTTCAGTTTTCAGCATAGGTCTTTTCCCATGGAGAGCAAAACTAAAAACATAATTAAAAAAATTTGGCTCGAATAATTGCCTTGAAATTTTTCTATGGCTTTTATATACTAAATTCTGTCTCAATTTTTTTTCAGATAAATTTACAAAAAAATAGAAGAGTATAATTATAGACAAACAATTAAGCATTTTAAAAAAAATAACCATGGGTGATGATGACGATGTTGAGCTTGCAATGCACATCATAATAATTATATAATATATGCCTTCGTCAGAGATGCAAAACTTCGCGCGAAACATGGTGCGCGATTATTCGCGAAAATGTCGCGAAATTTAAAAAATGACTGTCGCAATGCGATTTTTCATATATATTCATCAAAAAATTAACTCAAACTCTTAGAGTGCGTTTGAATTCACGGGCTGGCCTGGGCTGAAGCGTTTTTTGTCGTCAAGTGGGGCCAGCCCGGCGGCCATTTTTCTTCCTCTCATGACGTCACTTCCTGGCTGACGCGGGCGGACTCTACAGTGCGCCTGAGACCTAGCGGACGGACTGGGAACTAATTATGACGTTTCATACCACGTGACCAAGGTCACCGCCATTTTACCCGGCCCGGGCTGGCCTGGGCTGAAGCGTTTTTTGTCGTCAAGTGGGGCCAGCCCGGCGGCCATTTTCCCTCCTCTCATGACGTCACTTCCTGGCTGGCCCAGGCTGACGCGGGCGGACTCGACAGTGCGACTGAGACCTAGCGGAGAGACTGGGAACTAATTATGACGTTTCATACCACGTGACCAAAAGGTCATCGCCATTTTACCCAGCCCGGACCAGCCCGGGCTGGCCCGTGAATTCAAACGCACTCAAGATAAAATGGCCCCTTTCATGACCTGTCTATCCTCGAATGTGTTAAATGATTTTAAAAATAATTAAAAGTAATTTTTAAAATTAATAAAAAATAAATATTTTTTTTTTATATCTAATAAATTAAATTGAACTCTTTTTTAATTCATTTATGCAATTAAACCTGTCATTAAAGCAAAATTAGGAAGAAAACGGCGTACGCGGCGTATTCATTAAATACGATTCGAAAAAGTAGAGCGGGAAATTCAAATATAACAATTTCGCGAAGCGTGGCATATATCACTGGCCTTCGTATAATAATTAAGGATTTTAAAATATTCGAAATGATTATACATACATATACAAAAGCATGTATGATCGAGGCTGTGTGTGACCCGCCTAGAAAAATTATATAATATATCTATATCTATAGTATTCACAATTATTTGTTGACACTGGTCAGCTGCATGTAGTATTTTTCTATGGTTATATATAATGCATTGCAGTGTATAATATAATATTATCTCCCTGCAAATGGTGTTAAGACTGATTAAGAAAGCATTCTAAGCCCGATGAGAATTAAATTTAAAATAGACAAAGAAACGCCAAAGAAAAAAAATTGGGCAAGAAGTTTTATTTTTATTATTTGATCGATTGTAAAAGTTTGACCATACCAGAGTGGCTTAATTGTGAAATGGTCTTTAATAAAGATGCTGCACTTTAATATATATATTGAATTTGAGAATTATCAATATATTATTATTTATTTATTTTATTTTTTTCTGCGCATCATCCATGCAGGAAATTTAACCAATATATTCATGTATATTGTATATTTGTGGAGGCAAAAATCCAGCACTGCAGACCGGCCGCGGCTATATCTCTCGTGTGGTTAATTTAAATTGTGGCTATTAATTATATATATATATATATATATATATATATATATATATATATATATATAATATAATATAATATAATATAATATAATATAATATAATATACCTGAGCAGTGTTTTGAGTGATAAAATTCTCTTAAGTTTTTAATTTTGTTCCCCTTCATTAAATAATTTTTGCAATGTATATATACATAAAAGATACCTTTTTTTTTTTTTCAAACTATCATTAATGGTTTATACGGGTCTTTCGCCATACGTCACAAAAATATGACGTCACGTGAATGTAGGCAAAAAGCACCTATTTAACATGGTAGTAGCATACCAAAAACTATTTATTTTCTGCGATATGAAAATCGTGGTACATTTGAAATTAATTATTTTATTCGATAGATTGAGATGTCAAGTAAATGGAAAAAAATACAATATTTACCCATGATACAACTATAATAGATAGGTCCATCAGCCCTACGAATTTGGACTGATCTGCGCATTTTGGCCAAAAAAACCCAAGGTGACGTCACGTAGTGAGCTCAAAACAGCTGTTTTGCTGCACGAGGGGCCCCTACCGGAGCAGAATTTTTGTTCAACATTAGCGAGAACGTTGCTTTTTATCTCATCTCAAATTTGATATTTATTTGCAATACTACAAGCCAAACCGGTTGCAGTAACGTATTAAAAGAATTTTTAATCACTGCAATTCGCAAGCAATCTGGGGTAGAAGTTCGTATCTTTGTTCATAAAGCATACAAAGTTGCTATTGGCTGTGCGCAGATTAGTCACCTAGCGTTTGCGCAGCTTCATTTGGATTCAAGCTTTTTTGTCATGCACACTTCGCAGAGCCATGCGCAGTAGACTACTAACATTTAAAACTCGTTTCTGCGCAGCTTTTCTAAGCCGTGGCTATTAATTTACGGAAAACTCTATAATAGAGCAGAAAAAATTAAACGTATGCACCGTGCGCATGGGACGGCCCTGATATTTACCAATGATATCTGTGAAAAATACAATAAATCATTAAATAAAATGTAAATCGACTCCAAATTTCACGTCAATAATGACCATTTTACGACACTTATGCACTGATATTGACCCTAAGATTCTTAAAAAAATTCAGCCAATCACCGGCCATTGCTTTCCCCGCGGACTTTTGAATACAAGGGGGAAACGGAACAACAAAAAGTAATTATAAAGAAACTATAATAATAGCATTTGCTTGGCTTTGTTGTTGTTTACATTCAGCAGTAGGTACTGAGAGGGAACTGGAATCACTTGATTTATTCCTCCTAATTTAACATATTTTAATTTTTTTTAACAATAATATATATACGTAAGAAATAAATATACATAACTTGAACATATACATTTTTTTATTTTACCTAGTTTCTTTATCATTACTTTTTGTTGTTCCTTTTCCCCCTCGTATTCAAAAGTCCGCGGGGAAAGCAATGGCCGGTGATTGGCTGAATTTTTTTAAGAATCTTAGGGTCAATATCAGTGCATAAGTGTCGTAAAATGGTCATTATTGACGTGAAATTTGGAGTCGATTTACATTTTATTAAATGATTTATTGTATTTTTCACAGATATCATTGGCAAATATTGTATTTTTTTCCATTTACTTGACATCTCAATCTATCAAATAAAATAATTGTCAAATGTACCACGATTGTCATATCGCAGAAAATAAATAGTTTTTGGTATGCTACTACCATGTTAAATAGGTGCTTTTTGCCTACATTCACGTGACGTCATATTTTTGTGACGTATGGTGAAAGACCCGTATAGTTGTACAAAATTAAGGTCTCATTAAAAAATTTAACTATTATACTAACTTATATGCTACGTTGGTTTTTACCTACGGCGTATAAATGTTACCTTTTTGATAAACTAGCCAAATCAAGTTTTATAGTTTATACTTATTATTATTTACAATAATTTTGACACAATAATCTTTTTCTTTTCCATAAATTTGCCATATTATATATGCTGTATTATTATACTGCCTAGAACCATATTTTGATGGTTATATTATATTCTAAAATTCTGTTACAGATTGATTTTTTATTTATATATATACAGTATATTTTTTTTTTACTGGTAGGAAAAACATCAAATTGTAAGGACTGTATATTTATAAGTCACAGCTTAATTGCTTATATAATTTTGAGTCTACTGAAAACAGCACTATATATATTATTCACATCAAAATTTCATCATAAGAAATGAAATACAAATCTACAGAGAATCTACACACAAATACAATTAATATGTGGAGAAACCTTAATTAAGGTAATATGGGTGAAAAAGGTTAATTCGACAAGCAAGAGTTAATTTTGATGCAAATTTCAAGTGCTGCAGTCGTAAAACTTCAAGAAAAAGAGTCCCAAAAATGCACTTGTTGCCTTGTTTCAACTTGTGAGAAAGCCACTTTGTCAATATTTGTTTCTTGAATTAAGTTTTGAAAATGTTGAATCCAAGGCTTCAATTTGATGCATAGAAAATATGTACATTAAGATTTATTTTATTGGTTTTATTTAATTGCTGTTACAAATTTCAAGAACTTTGAGATCACCCTGTATATTAACAGAGAAGATCTGCAATGAAAGTTACTATAGGTTATTGTATCAGCACGAGGTTGAGCGTGGCGCAGTGCATTGACCGATCCTCGTTAGATTAGCGAAATCAAAAGCTACGTCGAGCATGGTTATACTTGGATAAGTGACCGTTTCAAGTAAAAATTAACTTGCTCCGTAGGCTCCCTGAGGTAAATTCGTCTCGCTTTCCACCCAGTCGTGCAGTGAATGCACTTGTGTGTGGTTTCCTAGGCTTTGGACATTACTTTGGTGCATTGATAAAAAGGATAAGAGGTGTCCGTCCTTACGACTGATCGAGGTTTTCCACCGTTCCCTCAGTCTCACCTCAGTGAATGCTGGGACGCGCGTAACAGGCCGTGGCCACAATCTTTTCCTTCCCTTATCTCAACCCATTACCCCGCCGCGAGCTCCAAGCTCTATAATCCTCAGTATCCTAGCTTGAAAAAAAATAATAATAATAATAATTAATAATAATAATAAAAATAATGTGTTGTACGGGGGTAATAATAATGTAGAGAGTGTAAAGTGCTATAGTACTGCATGGATCGACAGAGTTGTGTTTACTGAAATTTTACTAAAATTCATCTAATTTTACCACACTTTGGAAAGATGCGCAAAATATATTATACATAAATTTCAAGGTTGCTACATGCATATAATATACATATATATAAAGATAGTAATAGCTAGGTTATTAATCTGGGATAAGGCCGGCTAAATTTAAGCACGATCTAACGAACGCGCACATGCAAATAACTCGTACTGTAGATTGAATCACGTTCCTATAATTATTTTATTATTATTATCATTATTATTTTGAACAACGGTTGTACAGAAAACATGGTTCAGGTCAGACATTAAATTTAATTAAACAAAACATTCAACACAGTTAAGCAATATTTAAATATATATATATGGAGAAAAAAATCAATTACTATTTAACATATACATTAATCATAACATAATAATAATAAATGTTTATTGAGCAGCAGAAAAAAAAGACAGATAATACATACTTAACATAACATTTTCACTATATATTATTACTAAAATAAGATTTTACTGAATATGGAACTCTTTGTCAATCAAAATTGTATTTGAAATATTTTTAAAAACGTCACTTTCAATATTTCTGATACTCTTTGGAAAAAATCTTAAATTAGAATACTTCACCCCTACAAAAGCACAATGTATAGTTTTAGAAGTTTTGGAGAAATTCTGAATTTCGTGGTACTATCTTAAGCACCATCAAAGGTTAGACTGATTGATTGGTTGATATTTTGGGGCAATTGATTGACACATTTTGGTAATGTATGCCCCCCCCCCCCAAAGGTTAGACAATTTGACTCCAAATAAAATGACTCGCTAATTAATCAACTCAAAATTCCTAAATGTATAAAAACGTACAGCCTCCCCAGGAAATTAATATGAAAGAAACGGACACTCTTCAAAAATCTACATAAAACATTAAAAAATACCATATTCCATGCATGTAAAAATGTACGAACAACGAAAATTAGTATGCAAAATATAATATATACTTATAAAAAAAAATGTAATTTCAATTAAATTATTACGAGAGGTAAAGCGAATAAGAATAAGTGCATCAACCATGCAGTCATTTCATGTTGAATCATCAAGCGAAGTTAGGTTTGTACTTGAAAGGGTGGCCGATTTGAGGATACCATATTATGCCATATATCTCCCAGGTGTTATTTTATCTCGCTTTTTATCCCTCCCAGTACTACATGCACTTAATAGTGTTTGGTTCCTTTAGCAGGGCTAACATTGGAGATCACGTTGGTCCATTGAAAGAATGTAAGAGGTGTGTCGGGTGACGGGTGTGTGCCCGAAGCATACTTTCGCAATGACGATATCGACATTATTTTTGTACATAATTCGGATTACTGCATGTTATATTAAATATCGTGATGACAATATATAAATAGTTGTTGCATGATGCTGGCATCGCTTACACCTCATAACAGTCATAACTTATATTATTATATGATATATTATATATATTCTATGTATAATTATAGCAATTGAAATAAAGTTCATATTTTAACTTCTCTCTTTTTCTCTTTGAGAGACTTTGAGGGTGAAATTAATCCTCTGGGGCATCATTACAGATGAAAAAAGGCAAGGCTGATTGAGAATTGAGAAGAAATATTAGGAATTACGTCTCCATTATGTGTTCATTTTTATTATATCAGATTAGATAGAAATTAAACATGTTTTTGAAGATAAATGAGTAAAATGACATGAAAACATAATAGTTTTATGTTTTATGTATTCAAGAAAAGTTGAGGATACAAATTTTTGGCGTAAAAAGATGTGTGGCAGATCAACTGTGAAGAGTTTGGAGCTATAGTGTCGTATAATCATCAATCGTACATCGTATATAACTCGGAGTTCAAAATTGTATAAAATACTAACACAAACGGGAAATCTTGTTATTTATATATAGTAAGACTAATTTACTAATTTATATTAGGTAATTTTTTTAATAAGGGCAATAAGGCAACGGATCGTGTAAATAAAGAATCAAAACGGCGCGCATAAAAACTAATATGAAATTTAAAAATCAATTTATGATAATGAAAGTTAAAGGGGAAACGGAACAACGTAATTAGAATACATTACATACAATTATTTTTATTGCTCTAAATTAATTTTTAATTACATAAAAATTAAAACATGATATAATCATTGGAAATTTTTTTACTGAAAATCGTCGTAAGGGAAAAAATTAGTTGTCAACTTAAGCCCGAAGCAATTTATTAATCGGACTTCGTTGATTTTTAAGCTCACATTTAATGTACAATTAAATTATGACTTATAATTCATAATTTTTAAAGTCTCAATTTTAGTCAATATTAAATTTAAAGTCACAAATTTTCAAGACTTACAAAATCAAGACTTTGTTCTCAGTGCTTTTAATTGTGATAACCCCCTATAACTTCTAGGTTACTTCTTGAGAGATATTTCCTTGTCTTTTTCTTTATGTATATGTTTTTTCCTTCTACAAAAGTTTACAGAAAGAAATACATTTTTCTGTTAGGCAATTATGAGTCAATTAGACAAGTAGGTTAATCGAAGAACCTAGCGTGAGATCACAGAAATTTATTTTTACTGTCATTCTCATTTTGAACTGGCATTATTTCAACATAATTATATAAATTATAGCATTCTTTTGATGCACATGCATATACACACACATTGCCATAGAAAAGAAAGTGGGGGGGTCAAAGGATTCCCCCCCCCCCAATTGGTGGTCATGGAATAGGGAAAAATGCATGGTGGGTCCACCTCTTTCCCATCCATTCTTATACCATTCTCCCCCCCCCCCTCCCACTTCCTTCCTGAATAGAGTATAAGTTTTCTTATATTTTTTTCTTCGTGGCTATCAGCATTTGTTTGAAGGCCCCTGTACACGATAGCAAATTACTATACATTTGGTCAGTGTGAATGATCAGTTTAAGTTTAACATGCGTGACAATGGTACTATATATATATATATATATATACTGTATATACACTGTAAATATAAATTAACGTCGCTGGAGATATGGAAAGCAAAATATCAATTTGAACCTTGTTCTCCGACGCAGAAAAAGTGCAGCATCAAAAGACAGATGCGGGGTTTTGACTACATGCAACATAATATTATTTACCTAACCATTTATTTGATTTGAATGACTGATTTTTTTCTATATAAGATTTCAAGTTGTAACAAAGAAAAAACTCCACCTAGGCTGGTCGCATATACAGACTCGTATTTCGTATTTCTGCGATCACGTATGCGATCGTACGTTTCTCATTTAGGACCGGTTATAAATTTCTTATCATACGAAGGCATACGATGAGAAGCTGTGTGTGCGGTTTCACTTGATAGCATAAGTTCTTACTTTTTAAATCATGCGATACTGTGTGAGACAGCCCATATATATTCTTTTACTTTGTCAAATTATTCAGTGTATCATTCCTTAGTACTTACTTACTATGTGTAAATATATAAAGCATATAATTTTATTTTAGCAATATTTCGGCATGATAACAGCTCTGGAGGTATAATATAATAAATATTATCAAGATTCGAGTCTAAAAAAACACACATTCATTTAATAAATTATATTATATTTCATTTGTTAAAAGCGTTATAGAATTCTAAGACATTTTCTTTATTTGCCCACTTCGATAAAGCTTTTGCTTGTTAGATCTGATGATGCGAGAAAATATGAACAACAGAGCAAAAGCTGTGTAATCTCTCACTCGGTAGTTTGCGCACCCTGCACCAAGCTTACATGCCACGTCTCTTCACAATCTCTCTACAGCACCCAAGCGAATCGTGATCCTACTGAGGAAGCGCCAAGCGTTATAGCTCTTCTACACTCTTGTATATTGGAGAAATAAAAGTGGAAATACATTTTCAGCGCCAATGCGACTTTGAAGACTCCACTTTTATTTGAAATAGGTGTGATTCAATATCACGCTTTACTGAGAACATTACACATCTTCGGCTATCATTCTTTCCTCTCATTGGAAATGATAGAGCGGTTTGTATTGGAGCGAAAAAGCAATTTCTCTTCTTTCAATGATATATTGTCAACTAGCTACCAGAGAGAAAAGAGGAGAAGGAGAGAGACTTCTGTTGTGTCAGTTAGGCGGAACTCCTTTGTCGTACTCATGCATGTAGCTTAAGATATTGTTTCTCTCTTCCCTCCTCTCTAACTAGTAACTAGAGATATTGTCTGGTAATTTTAGGATGATGCTTCCTCTTTGCGAATGTTTTGTTAGCTTTCTAGCGCGCTAATGTAACCCTCGTTTAACGCCTGCCAACACAACTTCTTTTGGTTCAAAACTAACAGCAGCAAAATGCGCGCGCTCTTTATACCATATTATGTACAGGGATAAATGCCCACGTTTCCCAACCCAGGCTAAACTCTGCTCCACCCTAGCTGTCCGTACTAAGGGGTCACGCAACGTCGATCGGTGGTGGAGAACATCGCGAATATTCTCGAACAGTTCCGAGATGAACCGAATAGTAGCAGATCTCGGTTTTGTATAAGTTGGTTCGGCGGGATTTGGTCGGTCGCCACGAGACTTGCAGCTTCGGTAATGCAACTTGAGTGGTGCTCCTCGATCACCACCGTCACAACTCAAACCTTCCCTCGAGGTATGAAACTTCAGGGGAGAATGCAGAAGAAGGAACGATGCTCTTGCCTATCCTTTAATCAACAATCTACATTAATAAACAGTATACTTTTTACAATTCTTTAATGATCTCAACACTTCTATTTTTTAAGTTACCCTAAGAGCGTGTCAGAGTCCCCTCCCCCCCCCCCCCTTCGTCAATTTTTCATGTGTCACGAATTCTAGAGGGCGTGTCTAGGAGTTGATGAGGTGCACACACACAAACACACATATACAAACAGCTATACGTCATATATATATATATATATATATATAAAATATAATTATATATATTATATGTACATAGAAATAAATATTACTGCAACATAATAACAGAATGTTTTCCACGTGATTTTCCCATTGTTTCTTTTATTTGATGAGTATAGTTTTCAGTTCAATTAAAAATTTAAGCAAATAAAAAATTAATAATTACTTATTCACTTATTTTATTATTAAATCCAAATCGATGAAAAAAAAAGCGGCTTCTTTTGCATGTAGTGTATTATTTGGCTCCTCGTCTCTCATAATCATCGTCATCATCATAACAGCTCCTGCTGGAGGCTGAATCCTTCCTTCTCATCGCTAGCTCTCTCGCGCACCAAGTGTAAGCGGGGCCACGCCCTCAGCAGTAGTCAGCAGTCTCACTATCTTCATCTGCTCGAGCCGCCCCTCTTGAAGAAGGAGGAGGCTTCGATTTCTGCGGCTGCTTGGACGGACCACCCCGCCGTTGGACGGACTACTCCCCACTCCCGACTTCCCACCCGGTTGGCGCTAGCGTTCAGCGCGGGCGCCACCACGAGCTGCGAGCATGCACACACGGTGGCGGCACGGCAGTGAGCGAACGAGCGCTCTACTACTACTACCGTAGGCCAAGCGCGTGAGCAGCGCGCGTCCCCGAGATCGTCACATCGCAAAGTGAGTGCTCGCTCGCGTCCTCCCTGCCCCTCGGAGGAGCAAGTGACGGAGCGAGCGAGGGCTGGCCGCCAAGTGTACTACAGTAGAGCGGTGACAGTGGCAGTGGTTTTAACCTCGTGCACCTTAGTGGTGTGACGTGAAAGTGGCGGTTACTGCGGCTGTGTCACGCGCGCGATATGTCCTCGTGTTCTTTGACTTCAATCATAACAATAGGAACACGTCGTAATTTGTTATTATTGTGCTTCTTGTCTTTTACTTTAAAATCAGTATTGTCAGTGCTGCAGCGTGCTGGAGCCTAATGGGCCTCAAAGAGCAAAATCTCCATGTGTGGTTCCCATGAGGAGATTCCAGCATCGTGGCTGCTCAAGCTCGGCCTTCTTGGCGGTGGCGGGCAGGCCGTTGCTGCAGTGGCAGCGGCTGTCAGTGCGGGCCCGCTTGCTGCTCCTCCTTGTCCTCCTCGCCGCCACTGCTGGACGGGCTAGTGAGTTCCCGGAGCGGGAATGTTGTGACCCCGTCTACCCCTTGCCAGCACCTCCTGCGTCCACCACCCCCTATCCGTCAGTGCCAACTGCCACTGGACGTATCGGTAAGTAACTACAATTCTTAATATTCACGAATGTGTCTTACGGTTGACAAGCATACTATAAAATAAAGTACAAATTACTAAAAAAGTTGTCAACTCCAAAAAAGTCTTCAGCATATTATTTTAAAGTATAATGCAGGTATATGCATAATGATATGCGCATCCACTTTCTAAATATCAAACATGAAGTTATTTAGCTCAAATTGACGTCACACGAGCATATGTAAACGAAGAAGGTTGGACTGTGACGTGCACGCAAGCTCACTGCAGCTGACTGGCGGGCTGAGTATATATGCATCCACTACCTTGTGAATTACAACACATGGAGCGGTTTCAAAAGTTACTAACTTTCAAACTATGTAAGATTGTGTTGTCACTGTTCCAAAACTTCCAAAGATATGACTTTCTTAAATAAAAATAGACAACAATTTTTAGCATATTCCTTTGTTTTTATTCTTATTGCAAAACTAGTTATATAAAAAAATAAAAATAAAAACATAAAGTTAACACACAACGTTATGTTAATTAAATGAAATAGTTATTAATTTTAGCTTTCCCTAATAGAATAAACTTTAAATTTCGTATATTGAATCGTTAATTCATTAGCAACATAATACAATAGAATGCATAATTATATACACCTAAAGTGCATGACATACTTTTTTTTTCTCGCTTTATATATATAATAAATATATATATATATATATATATATATATATATATATATATACTCATTTTTTCCCCTTCAAAACATGCATATACGTTATGCTTTTACGTTTACATCGAATCTTATCCTTTTTTTTTTTTTTAGCGCGCGAGGTTAAATTGAAGTTTTGCGGGCTGCATTATGATAGGATGAAGTGTTCCCAAAGTTTTTAAGGTTCAAACATTGACCTTTATGGTGCAGTAAAAGCTAGGGAGAAGCAAGCAAGCAAATATGCAGGCAGGCGTGAGGTTATATAAAATCTCAAAACTTCCCTTCCATGAACTACTTTTTTTAGAACATCCATTCAATGTTGGTTCGATGTTTTTAAGATTAGCTCAGTTGAACTTTACTTTTGAGTGATTCTTTTTTAGACATATCAAAAAATGAAAGCGTATATCTCATGAATATCTCATGTAGACTTAACTAACTGTACCTAGATGTCATGAATGGCATAAAAAGTTGAATAATTTATGAAGTCAACAAAGCAAAATGTAATGTAATATATCAAAACTTAGAGGAAGGAAAAAAATTAAGAAAAGAAAGTGTGAGAAACACATTTACAGTGGTTTTTACTGTGTTTCAGTGTTTCTATAATGTTAATAGAGAAAATAGTATTTCCACTATAATCGGCTATATCTTATATAATATACAATTTACATTAGGCTCAAGCTCAACAAAACGTGGTTTATTATAATATTTAAAAAAAAAATAATAAAACATTATAATTATAGTAAAAATATTATATTAAATTATTTTTTGTCTTAGTGTATGAATATGGTCATTTTATAAATACGGTATATTTAGTGATAAATGTTTACGCTTAATTGTGTTAGTTACGATCCTTGTTTATTTATATTAGCATTGTGTTTTGGTTTTATGAACTTGTGAAGTAGTTGAGGCGGCAAGTTGAGTCAGGCTTGCAGTATAGTGGTGCCACATTATAGCCTCACTGCTCTTGTGAGAGAAAGAGACAATTCCTCTGGTCCATGACCTGCCTGCCTGCCTGCCCGCAGTGCAAAGGCTACGATGATGGAAGAGGCTGTTTCTGTATTATGTCTCCATTAGAGGACATGCAAGAGTTAATCTTTCCCTGCATCAGATCGTTGAAACCTAACTTTTAAGTACTTTTCAACTATCGGAAATGTATATCTGGTTTGCCACCACCATTTAATGTAGTTTAGTGGTGTACGTTGATGGCGTTGTTAATGATTAAGGAAATCAAGTAAGTGTACGTTATGTATCATTGTAATATTGATAAGCTAATTAGATTTTAACGAGCTTTCATATAATTTTAAAGTGACATGATATAATATATTATCCTCACATTTTCTCGTTTAAATAATAAAAAAGTTAAACAATTTATATTGCTGCTGAAATATATTTTTAATTACACAAGAAAACATGGGATCTTTCTTTATAACATGTTAATTTCTTATGACAAGATGATATTAATTATTATAAATTTTTAATTATTTTGAAATTAATAATTTCGTTTTAAATGCAATGTATCAATATTATTATTGCATGAATTTCACGGTGATTCCATTTAATTTATTTTAATAACAATTAACAATAAAGAAGTAAATGTAGTCTGCAATTTCATTTTATGCTAGAAGTCGACAAACAATATTGTCAGTAAATGTCTCAATGCTTGTGCTGTTATATCTTCATAAAGGTTATAGAAAAAAAAACTCTTGCTTGATAGAGAAAAAAAAGCGGAAAAGAAGTAGAGAAGCTAGCTATCTTTCAGTTCAGTCTATATATTTCTCTCTCTCTCTCTCTCTCTCTCTCTCTCTCTCTCTCTCTCTCTCTCTCTCTCTCTCTCTCTCTCTCTCTCTCTCTCTCTCTCTCTCTCTCTCTCTCTCTCTCTCTCTCTCTCTCTCTCTCTCTATTTTTTTTTAAACTATGTTTGCAAATGGAAGGCTTCATGAATCTTTCGTTGCCGGCAGAGCAGCAATGGTAGTGGCGGCAACGGCGTCAAATGTTATGAAGGCGTGCAGTAAAAAGGTCACCCCCATCATACTTGGGCAATCACGTTGACCTACAAGAGCGAAAATGGGCCGAGATAATGTTTGTCGCCGTCATTCGCTAGTAACGCAGCGCGCGCGGCTTGCTCGCTGCTCTCTGCCTCTCCTCCCACCCGCTCGTTCGGTGCTCGGCGCCACTACCGAACCACCGTCGTAGCCGCAACCCGCACAACACATTGGCATTCTCGACGGCTTGGTGTCCTGGAATATATACAACACTAATTCACTACTAGCTAGTATAGCGCTGTGTCGCACGTTACTAACACCACCGCCACCCCACTACCTAGCAGCATGGCTGACTGGCCCCCTCCTACCACATTACGTACGCTCACTATATGCCTCTATATTATATGACAAGCATGGAGTTACTTCACTAAACTAGCATATAATAACAAGCTATAACACCAGAGACATTCATTTTTCCACAATTTTATGAGAGAATGACTATTAGATCAAACATAATACATGTTGTGATTAACCTTAAAAATTGATGTCATAAAATAAAATATAAAATAAATTGGTAATTACGTAAATGCGGTGTAAGAAGGAAAGACTAACAAATTAATTTTGAAAATAATAACATTGAAATTGTTTTGTTCAATTTATATTTTTTAGTAATTTTTTTTCATTAGTTGTAACAAATTTAACACAGCTGATTGAAAAATAAATTAAAGTAGACGTAATCTACGATTTGTTGGAGTATATTTCATTAATGCCAGCTTGAAGAACACACAGCAATTATAATATTGTGAACGTAGCTCCAGTCACATTTAAAGCAAAGTACATGCAGAGTTACTGACATTGAACTCTCCCCTCCCCCCCCCCTCTCTCTCTCTCTCTCTCTCTCTCTCTCTCTCTCTCTCTCTCTCTCTCTCTCTCTCTCTCCCTCTCTCATTCCGTTTAAATTCTCCAATTATCCAATAATAAAGTAACGAAGCACTGAAATTGCATTTTAATAACACGTAACTGCAACCAAGCGCACAAACAAGTTTGTATATCCTATCAATATTTGTACAAACTGCATTTGTAGCAAGTGTGAGCTCCATGTCATTGCAATGCGGTAGTTTGAAGACTTTGAAGAATTTTAAATTAAATTACTGTATAGTTGGAATAACTAATTATTAATTTCTATTATATGAATAATTCAGAGAGAATATAAAATGAGCAACATCACTTTAACTATGAAGGTATTTGATTTGAAGGTTATTTTTAAAACAGTTTATTATATTGATTTAATAATAGTAATAATTTATGTGTTATGTATAAAAATAATTTCATTGCTGTCCAACCAATTGCGATTAATTGCAGTTGCTATATTAATATGTTTCTTTTGCAATTGGACAACATACATGAAAAAAATTTATTGCAGAAATGAATAGAGGGTACCAAATTATGCTACTCTGAGTTTTTTCAGAATTTTTTGAGACCCAGAACTATTTTTAAATAATTATTGAAAGTGCGGCCACGCCCCCTGGAGGCGTCAATAGGCGTCCAGTCTCTATCCTTTTTATTAAGGCTGCAGGGGTGCCAACTGAAATCACAGGACTTTCAATAATTATTTAAAAATAGTTCTGGGTCATAAAAAAATCTGAAAAAATTCAGAGTAGCATAATTTGGTACCCTCTATTCATTTCTGCAATAATTTTTTTTCATGTATGTTGTCCATTCTTGTGTATTTTAATTATGTTAACTAAATTCTTGGTATTCTATTTGTTGCAGGATTGAACCCCAAGTTTCCCGTGGCCATTTTAAATTGTTTATTGGCTCGCACCCTTTGTTTCGAAGATGCATCATGCTCAGCTATTTTAGAGATCATTCCTCGAGTTTGCGGTCCGGAGCAAGGTGAGCCGAGCAAACATATCGATCTAGAGAAAAGGGGGTGGGGGTAGGGGCACATGGGTGGGGGGTGGGGTAGAGATGGAGGCAATCTTTTACTTGGAGCAGACACATACATAGGCCTAGAAAATTTGGCAAGGATTCTGCCAATGGCCTTTTATGTCAGTCGCAATCCACTCCTTTCAATCCTCAGATAAAGAGAACAATTTGGACGAGGTAGAAGGGAGAAAAGGGCAAACTGCTTTGGCAAATAAGTGAAATGTACTGCATATCAATTTATCGTTGCCATAATTTGTGTCTATTCACGTCATGCCAATAACTTAACTTTTTTTTTTTTCCTTCCTTCTTTTTCTTTCTTTTTTATTTCAAATTTATTTTTAAACTTTTTATTCTTTGGTTTATTAAACAAGTGTAACTGAATTTCTACCGCGCGGGACTGTCAATTTTAAATACACTATGGGCAAGTACGGATTCTCTCATTCAACACTGTCCGCATAAAGGCAATCTTTTCTTTCTTTCTTGAGGTAGTTTTATAAATGAGCGCATGCTGCTTTTAATCGCCTTCTTTTCTTGTAGTGCCTTACATTGCTCTTGGCACTTCTCAAAAGAGTCAATATAAATAATGGCTAAGACTACTTTAAACATTTCTTGTATATATATAGGAGAAAAAATATTGATATTCTTTTCAGATCTTTATGTAGGACCGAAAGGCAGTGGCAAGAGTAGCAGTAGTAGCACACAGGCTTATATCTTGATTCTGAGTTACCACGCAACCACGCAAAGACCTGTAAATTACCCTTTCGCGTTCAAGTGTCCCTGCCTGCGTGCAGAATGAAAGATTCTGTTCGTGAGATTATAATAAGACTTTGTGATATCAAACTTTTTGAATGCACCCCAAAAAATTTTATAATACATTTTTTTCCCTCTCTCTTTTACTGGAGTACAATCATGATAACTCCACAAGAAAGTGAACGTGATGTAGTAAGGCAGCAGGTGTTTCTGGAAAGTTATAACTCGGATAGTCTTGTAAATTACAAAATATACATGCAAAAATACACAGACTGCAACATTGTACAATTATTTATTTTAGATTTTGCATACTGAAACAGCTTTTTTTCGTTATAATTATTTATATGATTTTATAAATGTTGTAAGGCTAATATATAATAACAATAATTGTAAATTGATTTGCCTTAATGTTATTGTTATTATAATTGCAGATAAAAATATGTTATTTTACGTTCTATGGTTAAAAATCGTAATCAGATTGAATATTAAATAGGCAACTTTATAAAAGCACACTTTTTATTAAGATATAGTGAAATGACAAGTGTTTCCGGGTGTGGAAAATTTAGATTTTTGTATATAACTCGCCAAGCACTCATGTCATAAAGTTGGTCGATAGTAATAACATAAAAGAAAGAAAGAAAAATTGTAAAGGGAGAGATTATAATTTGCGATGTGGGAAAACTGCAGTGCGTCATTCCCTCAACACTTTTCCCTTCTTGGGTGTATTTTTGATTGAATGTCCCATGGTGGGCCAGTGGTTAGCAATTAAAGCAAAGAGGAGGGAAAGAGGTTTCTAAAGTTAAGGCGGCCAGATAAGTTAGTTTAGTATATAAAGTAGCAGGGCATACAAGAGAGTAAGGGTTGGTTTGGGATGGGATGAGAAGGGTTGGTTAGAAGAGCGTGAAGGCGCACCGGCCGCGGTGTGTGCTCAGCATAAGTAGATAAGCAGATCAGTGCTAGCGAGTGTGTTTGTGTACACAAGAAAATGAGGAGGAGGAGGCAACTACAAAGTGCGATGGTGCTCGCTCTTGTTGCCTGCAGTCGCGTGCTCCACTGTGACCGTTACCAAGTGTCAAGCAGCTCTAAGGACGCTGCAAGCCTTTCCGTTCTTCCGGCCTACGTGCCTCTGCAGAGAGCCTCACGTCGATCCCGAGTGCAATTCGTTTCGGGATTTCCTCTTCGATCATCCATGCATCTTTGTCAAAAAGAAAGGTAAGAACCAATAACTTCTTTTAGCCAAGACCTGACTTTAGTGACAGCTGACTTTTCTTACCCTACCTCCCTCCCTCCCTCCCTTTTTCTGCACTTCATCATATTCATATAACAAAACACATCAGTAACAGCAGTCAAGCCAAGCTAACCTAAGTCAGACAGTCATTGGTTAAGACAGTTAACTTTGAATTTTACTACCGTGAAATAATTATATTCTTAAGTATTTCATCACATTTTTGTTTTATTATTTTATATTTCATTTCAAAATCAGAACTCTCAAGCGATAATTACTTGATATGCTCGGCTTATCAAGTAATTAAATACTTGCGTTGTCCATGAAAATTGTGATAAATTTTAATTTAAAAAAAAATGAAGTAATCAAAGGGATAAATTTGAGTTTAAAAATATAATCAGCAAATTTAATGCTTGGAATCTTAGTAGCTACCATCTATTGGTATTAATACGTGTGTAGGTAATTTATATAAAGGTTTAACTGTCAAATATTAATAATAATAATAATTTATTTTCAAACAAGCCTAGATTACGTCAAACACAATAATATGATGAAAAAGTATAATGAGAGCTTGTATCTAATAACTTAAATAAATACTGATATAAGTATTGATTTTGAAGTTAATAAGTTTTTTTTAAAAGGTAGTGATGATTATAAAAGTCACGCGGGCTGCTAGAAAGATAATTAAATTTGACACTTTAAATTTAGTGTACTTTCTAATTGATTATTATTTTAATTCTTGGACTGTGAGCCATCGCATACTAAAAAATATAACGCTGAAATTAAATAATATAGAAAAAAAATAAAATCATATAATTATAAATACAGAAAGCAAAAATTTAATTCAACCTTCGAATAAAGCTTTCTATAGTCGTTAAGTATATTTTGTTTTATTTTAGGATTGATTTTAAATCACTTCGCCCATAACAGTGTTTCAAATTCATTTATTTGCAGTGAAGACAGTTAATACGAATTTATAAAATTTCATACGAACGTCATATACATTTGCGTCTTTAAATGTACAATGGGACTTTATCATATATTATATTATAATACAGTATATATATATACTATAATAAAAGTGGCATTGTTAAAAGACATTAAGTTACTTACTCAATCAAAAGGAATTATACATAAATTGTTTTGCTTTGCGTACTCAGATCAAGCAAATAATATGAAAAAACTGCAGTGTTAAACAAGCATACAAATTAAAAAATAATACGTCTATTTAAATTAATAGCCCTTTTATTTATATAAAAAAATAGCAATTAAAAAAACGTTAACTTTAATAACATGAAAAATAGCATCACGTAAAAGTGAAATAACAGCAAACGATACTATTTACATGATTTTTCTGGTATTGAGATAACAAGACTAGAGTTGGGGTTGAAAAGAGAAAGAGGATATTCGCTAAGTGACATATACATCACACGGTAGCTGGGGATAAGCGCATGGAAAAGGAGCGAGCTAGCGAGAGCGTGGCGCTTGCGAGAAAGAAAGAAACCAGTCCGCTCCACCGTTGAGATGGGTGTTAGTGCTGGCGCTTGCTGGCGCCGCCGTCGCCGCTGCTTCTGCCGTTGCTGCAGATGATAGGGGAAGCAGCAGCAGCAGCAGCAGTACAGGGGAACTCGTGAGCATTGGCTCTATACTGGATAACCACGTGACGTCATCGTCGTGTAAGCAGGCCAGAGTAGCGGCACGGCACGCGGTGGAAAACGAGAAAGAGAGAGAAGGTAGAAAGAGGTGGAGGACAGGTCGAAAGTTGTAACGTATTAAAGGAGAACCTACCTTATAGTCTAGGTTGCGGTATAATATTATTGCTCTTTACTGTTGGCTTGGGTTTCAATATGACCACCACACGATGCTTTTCCTTCCGTTTCAATGTTGCTAGCCTACTATACTATATAGCTATCCCTGCCTGTTTTGCTGCAAGCGTTGAGTAGATTTAGCAACAGAATGAGGGGTGGACTTAAAGTGCTTGGCTTGGGATAACATAGCAGCAGTAGCGCATCCTCTAATCCCTTATATTTACGGTAAACACTTCAACATTGCCTCGTGACTTTCTTTTATTTTGAAAGCTTTAAAAAAAATACGAAAAAAATTATTCGTTAAAACCTCCTTTTCTCCTTTAAAATATTGAGATTATAATAAATCCTCTATTATATATTTGAAGTCTTTATTGCTCTTTATTCTCACACTAAACCAATTATGAAGTGATGCTTCTATTTTATTGCATTTTTAAAACTCCTTTTTTTTTTTTCTTTTAATAGCTTCTTTTTGTCTCACACTCCTTTTTCTGTTCTCGTGATGTTTTAGCTTTAAAAAAAGTTAACGTTACCTAAATTAAGATAATCCGTTTGGTAAGCTGGATTTGAAGTAGCGTTTGAATACATCATGATTGAATTACCATGGTATTTGGAGGGTTTACTTAAGTGGCCTTGTCGAGTTTGCAGGCCATATATATATGATACATGCTCTGGAGTGGTTGGCTGGCTCCGCGCTTATATGGGATCGGAGCAAGAGTAGACTAGCAACCGGGGAAGGTGGTTATGTATTAGTTTTGGTGACACAATGTTCGTCAGTAGTTGTTAGCTTGATATTCATAATCTCTCTATAAACGTATCTCGTTAAATGTTAAGTTAAAATAATAACAAAGCGTCTTCAATAAACATAATACACTATGTAAGTGTCAACATTTTTACGAGATAAATTGTACTGCTGGCGACGACGACTGACTCAATATAAGCAGGTCAGCCTGCACTGCAGGCAAGCAAGATCTCACTCACTACAGACTGCGACAACCACTACTTGGTTCAAGACAATGACTTAAGACACTGTTCCAATTACGTTCGAGGACATTTACGCAATAAAATACTTCATAACTGTAGGGCTACAAGATGAACGCAAATAACATACTGTTATAAATAATTTATATGTTAAATAATATAATATATATTATATATGTGTGTGTATTATTTTTTATTTTTCTGTTATATCTTGCATAGTATTTGTTACTAAATTTTATACTATTTATATGAGTATGGACAAGGTCGTATAAAAAAAGCGTATTTGAAGATGTCACTTTATTTTTATTTATTTATTTATTTTTTCGATCTCCAGAAATTATTTCTGAAAAATTACTGAAATGTGTAACACGTGACGTCAGCAAGTCTATCTTTCCCAAAAATAAAAAAAATATGTATATTAATTAATTTTGTCAAAAAGTTTCACTCGTGACGTTTTAATAAAATTTCCAGCAATTATTTGAAAATAGTTCTCACTTTTGGAAAAATCTGAATTTAATCTGAGTTACGCTCTGTACATAATAAGTTAATAACAAATCTCTTTAAAGAATAGACAAAATATATATCATAATTATTTCAAGTATTTAAATGATATTTTGCGTATTGAAAACTGCATAACACACACACACACACACACACACACACACACATATATATGCAAGCCTTAATTTATTTTCAATTATCAATTTACTATCTCGTGACATTATAATTTTTTGAGTGTCTTGCAAGCAACTGACTCCGTGACAAATCAGTAAAATTAAAAGTAGTTTACAGGACATGTTTGAAACTAAAATACATCTCACAGTGAGAAGTCATGACTTAAATATTTATGACTTGTGATAATAACTTCTGGTTATATTAAATTTGGAAGTTACTTCAGCCAAGTAAAATTAGATTTTCTAAAACACATTTAGCTGATTTAGCAGTAGAGAAATGTAAATCAAATAAAAAGCTTACACCATTACTTATTCATAATGAACAGCACACTCACTTAAATTATAATTATTTTAGTTCATTCATTTAATTTTCTTCGGGGTGAAATGATGGGGGTGGGGATAAGAAAGAAAAAAATATAAATAAATTGCACTGATGATTTGGATACACAGGAAGTATTAAAAAGGTTGGGTTTCGTAACTTTTGACCGCAAAATGTTACATTTTTAAATTCTTAAAAACAATAATATATAACATTCAGATGCTAATTGTATTGAATGATTTACACCTTATTGTGTACAAGCTATAATTAAGATGTACAGGGTTATAGAGTAAGATAAATATACAATAGAAACGCGTGACTTCAGGAGCTTGTAGCTTGCCTAGAATAGCACTGCATCAACTACTTCTATTTGCAATGCTGCAACGCTGCAGTATACATACTGCAATGAATTTTCAAAATATTTTCTAGATTTTATGAAATTTTCCTTGCGTTATGAAGTAAAGCTGGCTTTACACGATACAATACAACCTTTCCTTAAAATTACAAGACATTTTTCTCCTCTACTGCAAGAAGTTTTAAATTACTTTTATGCTATACAAGATTTTTCGCATACAATTCATTAATAACACGAGAAAATTAAGAAGAGTTATAGGAAAATTGTGAACAAATTTCTTGAATTCAATTGAATTCGAATTAAGAATTAATTATATGAAGTCTATAATCAATATTGTCAGGATTTATTTTTAGCGAAATTGTATGATGTAAAGTGGGTTTTATGGTAATTGTAATTAACTTCTTTGATAATAATCACTCATGTCTGTTTAAGTGTTAACGAATTAACTCGTAGATTTTATGTCAAGTTTATATTTTAAGATAACTCCGTGAAGTAGCCTGAAATGAAAGGTTTCGCTATTAATATTGCAAATATAAAAACTTTGTAGAGTTAATCATAATATGATAATCTGATGTAGTTTTAGAATGGAGTATTGACCTCAATTTTTTTTTTATTACAGAAATGGATAGAGCGTGCAAAGTTATGCTACCCTGATTTTTTTTTTTTCAGATTTTTTTAGAGCCCGGGAACTATTTTTAAAAAAATATTGAAAGTTATTTTTGTGACGTCACGAGACGCCGCTCCTTAAGAAAAAGATATGATAGGACTTGCCGCCTCGTGACGTCATAAAAAGAACTTTCGAACTTTCAATAATTTTTTAAAAATACTTCCCGGGCTCTAAAAAATCTGAAAAAAATCAGGGTAGCATAACTTTGCACGCTCTATCCATTTCTGCAATAACAAACTTTGAGGTCGATACTCCATTGCAAAGCTCGCATGAAGACGAGAATCCTTCCACTTTAATGATTAATTTCCGGGAGTTCAGTTTGTTGTATAAGATGATAAAATATCACAAGTATTTTAGTCATACCTTATGAAAGAAAGTTTCAAACATAAAGTACTTTTAATTTACTCATATGGAATCAGCACCGAAATTTTAATACAGTTCTTTAGTTTAGACGTTAGTACGTACAATTATGCTGTTGTTTATGTTATATGAATACATTTGTTAAATGTTCATAGTAATTATAATTCAATATACTGATTATCTGCGTTTAATAATAATAATCACTAACATATTGAGTTATTTCTGTTCCTTTGTAAAATGTGCTATTAATAAATATCCCTTCATATTTTTAATGCTATCTAAGTATTATTACGCTCAGGATATTGACTTTTGGCATACAGTCCACGGAGTTGATAAATAGGGTTGCTCCCATTTATCTGCTGTCAGTGACGTAGCCAGAATTTCAACAGGGGCTTGGAACGTAAGGGGAGGGAAGAGATTACAATACCTGCCCATTATTTTCCCTGAGTTGGACCCTTGATAAAAAAGAGGGTGGTTTGACCCTACGGCCAACCTGCTCCCTTCTTGGCTGTGCATTGTATCAAGAGTTTCATGATTGTGTTCCCCTTTCTTAATATTGTAAAAATAAACAAGATTTAATATTATAATTTAAAAAGCACATAACATATTTTAGTATTTTTGGTAAACTTTTTACGTGTTCTTGAACTTATTAAATTTTAACTTCCTCTCTGTGTATTGATTAAATTATTTTCATATTCATTAAAAAGTTCAACTTAATGTGTGTATGTATATATGTAGTGAAACCACAAAGAATAAATATACAGTAGTAGAACTTACTCATTTTAAAGTAAAGTGCGCGCTAGAAAAAAAAGTTGAGTTAGTATTTTCTAAAAATAGTTCAAGTAGTCCTCCATATCGAACCAAAATTCAAAAAATTCTATCTCAAATAGGTTTGCCAGAAAAAAATTCCAAAGTCAGAGTGAACGCGTCGCTTAACACGGGGCCTTACCTGACAAAAACCCTCGAATATCTCGAAAAAATACACCGTTAGGTGGTATGAAAAAAATATAGTGATGTTCTATGACCCAAGCTTTAACCAAAAACCGATTAAAAAAAATTTCTCTCGAATCCATTTTTCCGTAAAAAAATCAAGAAAATCTACCATGTTAATTCCCATAAGATTTTTTATTATTTTTTTACGGAAAAATGGATTCGAGAGAAATTTTTTTTAATCGGTTTTTGGTTAAAGCTTGGGTCATAGAACATCACTATATTTTTTTCATACCACCTAACGGTGTATTTTTTCGAGATATTCGAGGGTTTTTGTCAGATAAGGCCCCATGTTAAGCGACACGTTCACTCTGACTTTGGAATTTTTTTCTGGCAAACCTATTTGAGATAGAATTTTTTGAATTTTGGTTCGATATGGAGGACTACTTGAACTATTTTTAGAAAATACTAACTCAACTTTTTTTTCTAGCGCGCACTTTACTTTAAGGGGTTGAATACTTCTTTGTTTTGTTTGTTTTTGCTTACAGAAAAGGATCCATATCCAGTTGACGCTCTGCCTACATGTAACCACGCTCTCTCAGTGTGCCAGCTTGAGAGAAAATGTATTAAATTATTTGAAGATTTTAAGTCAAGTTGTAAAGTTCGTGATGGGCAGTGTCGCATGGATGAAAGGTCAGTTGATATAGAATATAGAATACTTTAACTGACGTCATACGCGGACATCAGCATAGCTTGCTTGCACTTGAAGTCATTCACCTAAAGCTTTTGATGCTTCTTTCACTTGGCTTCATTTTAAAGAGAGGCCAAAAGAAAACTGCAAATGTTTATAAACAGTTCATAATTTATCGATAATACTTAATTTATTTTAATTATTATTAATTATATTCCTAAGTTTAAAATATATTTTCTAAATTATCTAAATATTTTCTTTCGGAGGAAAAAATAGTGTAAAATTTCATGTGTATACATACTACAATATCTTAAGAGCCTTGTTAAAAAATACATCACGCTAAACAGTGCATCATTATACTGTATAATATTATTGCTCTTGCATCATACATTTGTGAGCTGCGGTTAAGTCACGAACACACAAGGTATATGGTGGCGTATACCAGTAGTCTAGTATCACAGCAGCTAACATCCTTCGAAAACAATATATTAAATCTCCGTTTCAACTCTTCTACTTTTCCTTTCACTGAAAAGAGAGCTACAATATTACATATAAAATAGAAATATAAAAAACTTTTGTTTCAAGAAAAAAACTTATTATCCTCAAATGAAAAATTAAGTATACGAATTTAATTAACTACATTGCTAAAGTAAATAAAAATGAGTTCACATTTAATGAATAAAATAATGACAAAATAAATTTGTTTGCAATTTTTGGTATACTGCAAAATTATGAATAAATTATCATTAAAACATATATGCGGTATATATTAAGTTTATTGTGTTTTAATTTGTAAGGATGACAAAGACAAAGTTTCACACATTTTTTTCCTTTTCTATTTGTTATCTGGTATACAAAACATTTCTAGGCTACGAAGTCAAACTTGATGATGTACTTGAAGAGTTGCAGACATTAAAGAAGGCCTCTTTTGTATTCCTTTATGCTTGCGAGCTTCTCAAATAATGCACCTCACTTGGCGACTAAGTTTATTTTGATATTTTGTGTACAGCACCTGTATATATGTTTGAATGATAAGGATAAAGGGGGTCAGGCAGTTATACACGCTGATTTATGATAGTTTGTGTAAAAAGAGCACGAACACGCATCTAATGTTACGGTGGAATTCAAAATATTACACAGCAGCTTATGAATATATTATAACATTAAGGAATTAGATTCAAGAATTAAATGTAATACCATGTTTCCTTTAACCACACAAAAATAAAAAAATATTAATAAATATAACATTAAATAATTTAATATTAATTATATTATATATAACATAAAAATATGAGAAATTGAAAGTTCAAATCGAGAATTCAAATTATTATTTATTCAATCATTATGATTGTACATAATATACAAACTTAGAACATATCAATTTTAAAAAAAATCACAATAAATAAAACAATCACATAGAATAAATTAATAAAAAAACATATATTTTTCTGTTGTACTAAAACATGATCAAATTAATGAACGGGAAAAAAATGGAAGACTGGTACGTACATACATATCAAAAGTTTGTCTTACTTTTATGCCTGCTTACATTGCTTGTCACGTAATACATGTATGACAGCAAGGGATGTCATTAAAAATCGGCATTCTAGGGGAAACATATGTGTATTTTTTTTATAGCTTCAGACTATATAGTACAATATATTACGCAAGAAACTGTAAGTGCGATTCACGAAGGAGTCATCCAGGAAGAAAAGCAGGTTCCTCACTAACCATGGTTAGTACCATAGCTAGTGAGAAGCCTGGTTACTCGGAGGAGGTGGTGTTACTTCACCTAAAGAGCTCCGACAATTTTTTTTCTCATATTTATACTGATGTGGGGTCAACCGACGCTTACTCGCGCTAAGTGTACCAGTCTTTTTGACTCGGACCACCAGTAATACTTTTCAGGCATTCAAAAAAACCTCTTTACATAGTTGAAAAACTAGTCTTGTGAGGAGTTTCTGAGGAAAAAAGGCACTTCTCTCGATGATGGCGTACATATAATATATGCTTGATCTTCTTATTTAAATGGACCATGCGCTGGCTCCCTCATCAAGAGATGCATCAACTGCAACATTTTTTTTCACTAAATGCTCACTATAAGACCCTTATGTCTTTATTTTACCTGTTACCTACAGGATAATATGAATTACAAGAAAATGCCGCCATCTTTATTTAAGTTTCCTGTAGTGTATGCAATTTGTTTATCATTTAAGTACTGCGTGTTGCATCGTTTTTCAAAACTTAAGCTGTTCGATTTCACCCTTTTTTATATTAATGGATTTATTGTACTGTACAATTTGTAGTATTTGTACAGTTGAAGTCATATATATTTCTTCCGAAAGTAGCCGGAAGTGTAGAGTTTCTGGCCTTCCTATTCGTATTTCAGCTTTTCAATTTCACACATGTGAGGTCAGTATTTGTTCTGCAAATCCTCTGCAAAGTTTCAAAGCTAATTAAAAACAGAATAGACACAAACTTCACACTTCCGGCTACTTTCGGAAGGAATATCATATTAATTTGACAGGATTTTGACTGTAGTAACAATTGTAGTGCTCTTTTTGTACAGTAAATAAAATATTTTTAAACCAGCAATAAAGGTAAGTTATTTTCATTTTTCATTTTCCTAGTCATCTTTACTGCATTGGTCACACACTAAATTTTTAGATGCTGAATTGGTTTCAGTACTTTATGTCAGTACAAAATTGCTCCAGTTTTGTCTTACATCCAGCACTTTTGACCTATAAAACACTTAATCCAATTACAAATTTTGTACTGAAAAAAGAGAGTCAATTTTTGCTACTTTTTTTTACTCTCTTTTTTCAGTACCAAATTTGTACTTGGAATAAGTGTTTTATAGGTCAAAAGTGCTGGATGTAAGACGAAACTGGGGAAATTTTGTACTGACTGGAGCAATTTTGTACTGACATAAAGTACTGAAACCAATTCAGCATCTAAAAATTTAGTGTGCACTCTCTTGACTTTTGAAAGCCGCCCACTCGAGCGCCCACCTGCAAGTAAACAGACATATCAGAGTGAGTGCAGATAACATAATTCGAGAGCGTAGCCAATGCAGTAACGGTGATGACAAAGAGAACTAAAAAAACTGACAAATTCATTAATTTTAAATTTTTTATTGCATTTAAATTTCTTATTTATTGTTTTCTTCTATTCGATCGGTTGACAACAAATTCTGTTTTGCCTTATGTACTATGTATTGAGTTGCAATATAATTTTACTATGCTCAATTTGAAATTTAATCTAACGTGATTAATGCAAATAAAAATGAAATGTTTAAATTTACCACTTTTATTCATGCAAACTTTCATATACACGAAGCATCTACTTGCTTGCGATAAGATTTCCATGTTTTTATACTGATTTAACTTGCATTCTTTATGTACTGAAGACGTAGTATTATCTTTCATATTATGAACATAGTACACTCTCATATAAGTTTCAGTACATGGTTGCATATCAGCATCGATATTAATTTTAGTGAAATTCATCTTATGCAACATGAACAATGTGTGTTAAGGATATTTTATTGTGTTATTTATTTCAACAGATAAAATAGAAAATCAATAAATAATTAGATTCCACAATATCTTCAATGATGTAATAACAACGTTAAAAAATTATCGGGTACCATAATACCGTTACTATTGAAATTCAGCTGCAATTACCCAGTAAATTAAATGCATAAATACAAATTACTTTTACTGATCCCATTTTAGAACAGAACATTACATTAACATCGATTCTTAAAATTTTGTAAACTGAACTGCCTAGCAAAAAAGCAACAACAAAACTATACTGCTGCTCTGCTCTCGCTTAACGGAAAAGATTTGTTGCGTTAATTATTAAAATAATTATTTTCATTAATTTTTATTTTTATTATAAATAATAAAAATTATTTAAGTAATTAACTAAAGAATGACTCTTCAAAATTAAGTTCTATGTACATTATTTTTACTTTTAATCTTTTCACCTAATTATTTTAAATATGGCCTATCAAAAAGGCGATGGTTTTATTATTATTCTTATTATTTTCAAAATATTATTCTTATCTGAATAAACATTAAAATATACAAGTATTATATTATTTTTGTTTCAAAATACAACTTAAGATGCATTAATAATTTATAATAATGAAATCAACCTATTTTAATATTTTTCCAACCTCCCTACGTTTTGAAAATTAGCAACCTTTGTTTCTGTATTGAAATATTATAAAAAAAAGGTTTCTTTATTTGAAGTTTAAGGTAGAAATAATTTAACTATTTTAAGAGCATAAAAAATATTTAGGCTATGAAGATTTTATTTAAACTATCATGAAATTGTGAAACGTGAACAATTTGAAATCACGTTGCAAAAGCACCGAGACAAATTAAAAAAAAAGAATGAGAGGGAGAGGGAGGGAGGAGAGGGGGGATTAGTATATAAGCCTGATGTTCTATATTAATGTCAAAGCTTGAAAACGGGAGAGAGAAGGGTTTCATCCAGGTCCCATAGCTTCTCTATTATACCCTATAAATTAGTTGCATATTAACTATTATATTAAGGTAGTCGTAGATACTGTGCGTACAGTACAAGGTTAACATTGGGCATGTTTTAACAAACTGAATCAATAAAACATTTTTTATAGGTCATCCTTCAATTATAATGCAATGTCATCAATATATTTTTACATATATAGGCTCATTTCCTTATAACTTACTTATAACTTATGACGTATTACAAACCAAATACGTTATTTTACTAATACTTTAGCATTTACCACATGATAATTTATTGTTAGTAAATAAATATTTCGTGCAAAGGGTATTCATATTGAATGTATTATTATTTATTTAACTTTTCGAACTTTTACCTTTGCAGGTGTTCGATGTAATCCTTCTCTATGTAATATGTTGCGATGGTCACTTATTGTTCGTGCACGTCACTGACACTTGCATTTACTACACATATCACTACGTTTCGAGAATCAACCGCTCAGATCATCTCAGATCAGTCTCAGATCACCTGAGGAAGAGAGCGGTTGACTCTCGAATCGTAGTGATATGTGTAGTACATGCAAGTGTTAGTGACGTGCACGAACACTAAGTGACCATCGCAACATACTACATACAGAAGGTTTACATCGAACACCGGCAAAGGTAAAAATCCGAAAAGTTAAATAATTTATTGTAGTGTAAGTACAATTTAAAATCTTTTAATAATTAGTACTCAATACACATAATGTATAATAATTTGTTATTTTCTGCAAAGGAAATAAATTAACAACAGCAATAATAAACATGATTTAGAAATTATTGAATTCTAAAAAGAAAGAAAAAAAAAAGCAATAAAATCTTATTGGTGGTTATCTTCAGTCAATGTAAAGGTTAAATTTATTTCCTACAACAATCCATCAAAAACTTTTAATTAATGTTTATTTGCCATTGTTAACTTAATCACTGAAGTCAATTGTCTCCTTAATAATGGGTTGTTAAGAATGATGGAGTAATGTAAGGAATCGATAATCATGCATAACATTCTAAACATGAAAAGTTTACTTAAAATATTGATTTCTGAAGGTTCTTTTTAAAAATATTTTTTTTAAAATAATTGGAACAGGAATGTTTTGGTGAGCTGAAATTTGTTGGTTTTAAAACTCATGAAAATATGATATTTATTCATCATTTAATTAATATATTCATGCTGATGCACAGAATAAAACGGATGTAAAGAGCGCACAAAACTAAAAGCAAAGGCAATTTTTAATTGAAAACTCTGTCGACAGAAAAAAGAGAGCACGAAACTTTTTTATTTGAAGCAAATGGCAGTGTTATTATAAACTACATTTTTTTCCCTACATTACATTTTTAATCCTGAAAAAAAGCAAGAATTAATTTTAAAAAATCTGTGCTGTCAGATGCAGGTCATTGTAAATTATATTTTTTTTTGTAATGTTGGTTATACTGTATTATGTTTGATAAATACGTTTATGCGTTAGTCGATAACTGTGGTTTGTTTCAGGGAGTCGTGTCACGCCGCGTGGACCAAGCTCAGATTATCACCCATGTTTGGGTGCATTTGCCCAAATAATCATATGAAAAGACGATGTGACAGAATATTTAGCATGGTCAATCATAACCCATGCGTAGGTAAGTACTCGACAATCCCTGGCCTAAATTTTCAGATTTAAAATTTATTACCCAGCAAAGATTTGAGATTGAGACTTCGTCCCAAAGCAAAAATAGTAAGGAGGCATAAAAAAATACTTAAAGTAAAGAATTTCTTTTCAAGAGCTCATTTTTTTATTGATTATATTTATTAATACTTACAGTTAGTGACATGCATGGAACATGAAACAGTAAACACAAAAATAACTTTCATTTCATACATTTTTATTTGTAACGAGTGACAATTGGTTTTTTAAACCAATTTTAAAATTGGCAATTTTTTTTAAATGAGGAACGGTTGGACTAAAGAGTAGAAATAATTTCATTATTGGTATTATTTAATTAATATAATTGCTAGTAAGATTTTGCTTTTAAGTTAAATGCTCATTTCAAGAGCAAAGTACTTAATTTATCTAACCGCACTATTCAACTTACTAGCTTATAAAGCTGATTTGTTTCGAACTTCCTTAATATTATCAGTACGAAACATAAATATATTTTTTTAAACTTGTATTGAACATATTATACAAATAATTATGTATTAATAACAAATTAATGGTATGCTTACCATAATTTTCTATTTTGTTCGTTAAGTAATTATTATATATTAATATTATATAGTATTGTAACTTAACCATTGCCTTCTCATATTTCATTTTTCATTCACAATATGTATATGACTGTTTATACATAGAAAAAAACTTACATCACCATAATACCTATCTCATCATGACAGTATTAAGTTTCACAATTTATAATCAGAACTCCATCACAGTAAAATACTATATAATAAGAATAGAAAAAATAATATCAAATTTAATGAGCTTAACTATACTGTATATTCTGTTTGAAATCACATGAAAAGTTTAGTATCGTACTTAGTATAAAAGCCACGTATCTTGATAGCCGAGTAAGCTGTAACTGCTGGACACAGGCGAGAGAACTGGTGTTGTGCGCTGCCGTGGAATTCCGCATTCCTCCGCGTAACGATCAATCACAATTTCGTGACGCTACAATACAGCACTATCAAATTAGTTAAAGCGATTTGGATACTTTTTGTTTTAAAGGCTCTTGGAAAGAGAAACAGAACAATTTTTTAAATCTCAATCACCATTACAATAATGATAAAATACGATAGAAAATTAAAAATAGCTTAGAATTATTTATTTCATAGATCTTGTACAAAAAATAAATAAATAAATGAATGGAAGTGTTAAATCAAGAATGGAAGTGAAATGGAAATGATAAAGCGTCTAGACGGTTGCTCAATTCAATCCCTCTCACTCAGTGTAGCTAACTATAACATTTAACCCTGCCTTCCTCCCTCTCTCCGTCCTCCCCTCTGTGTATATGCCTCGCCATCAGGCGGTCGCCACTGCCGCGCGGTCAACAGTGGTGGTCAACTGCACGCGGGCAGGCGGCATTACAAGCAGCAGCAACACACTAGATTCGGCTCAATTGGCTTTAGGCAGGCTCTGCATGCCCAGCTGCTGCCGCCGCCGTCGCCTGCTGCCATTACTAGCTGGCAGGCAGGCAAGCCAGTCACTCGTTTGGTCAGGCAGCGTAGTAAACTGAATGAGCCGTATTGCTTGATGTTACCAGTAACACCACCAATACCAACCCTCCCTGTCGAGTCACCGAGGTGCACACATTACGTGGGCGAGTGAACGAGAGGTCGAGAAGAGAGCGAGAGAGTGAACGAATGAACGCCAACCAATACATCACATCGAGTGACATGGCCTGCTGGCTGAGCCGGCCTGCTGCCTCTACCACTGACGTGGTGGCTGCTGCTACTGCTGCTTCCCTCACACCTCTCTTGTTCAGCCCGATTAGCTTTTGCACCAACACAGGACTCGTTATCGACTCTTTTTCTCCCTCAAGTGAACGCTATATACTTTTTTGTTCTATCTCAAACCTAATTATTTTTATATTACTTGCATAATAAACTAAACATAATATACTAAATTTTCGTGGTAGTATTGTTTGTATTAGGATTCATTGAAAACTACGAACTTTTTAATATACAAAGATAATATTTTATGATACTGATAAAAAATTGTGTTTAAAATATGGTTTATTTTTGTTAATACATAATATATGCAGTTTTATATATTTTTTTTAAATATGATAATAGTTTTTGAAATATTAATTAAAATATTATTTATATACATAATAATATATTAGCCTTTAAAATCAATAAATTAGTAACAACACTTCTTACCACCTTCCACCTTCATGAAAAATTTGAAAGAAAGTTTTGTTAAAATAAAAAATACAATTGAAAAGAAGTCTGCTTAAGTTGAAACATAAAGGTGGATTTACAGGGACTTCCGGGTGATTTTCGAGACCGATGCCAAGCGATTCTTACACACGACAATATTTATTGTTAACATATTGATGATTAAACAACAATCTTGCTGTTTTGGCAATGCGAATGCAAATTAGGTTCAAAAGACATTACTGTCAGGTCTTTTCCCCGGCAAGTGTGAAATTTACGGGTTGCTTGCTGAGACTTTAAACTCATTTTTGTTAAGACAGAAATCACGGATATCCAGGTGCTTGTTTGGAATCGTAAATTCTTTTAAAAAAAGAAACAAAAGTTGTTATTGTCTTCATTTAAAATAAATATAGTTTAATATTTTTTATTTTATTTATTTTTTTTTTTTCACAAACAGTAAGAACATAAAGAATTTCCATTCTAATAAATACACAAAAATTGAAATAAGAATCATTTCCTGATATATTATTTTTGTTACGAGAACAAAATTGTTCCAATCGATTTTCTGTTTATTATAAGTATAACAGTTACCAAAATATTCATACGCCAGAATTTAATACGCTAGTTCTGCTTCCATCACCAAGCTGTGACCTATTTATAGGGCTACATTAACTATTAAATAATAATAATATACAATGCCATTTTTTTATCAGATCTTTGTATCGAATAAAAAGAATTTATCAAAAGCAACAGCTCAACAATTTCAACATCAACTGCTATTTTCATGCTGTTTTTCGATCTATATTCTTTTCTATAAAATATTATTTTACAAGTTGCAACACAATTGAGACGATTATTTTTGTCTATTAACGTGAAAGAATTTTTTTTAGGCAAAGAAAAGATTTCACCTTCTTTTTACTACAGTATTGAATATCATTAAACTAACACTCTTTCCATGAAAGTCTTACTCGCTTCACACCACATGGAGATGCGGCCGGCCTATCGCGAAGCTACTCATCTCTCTCTCTCTCTCTCTCTCTCTCTCTCTCTCTCTCTCTCTCTCTCTCTCTCTCTCTCTCTCTCTCTCTCTCTCTCTCTCTCTCTCTCTCTCTTCTTCCACCTCACAGCATTACAGAAACGAAATTTTCCGGCCGCCCTGCTTTACCCTTCACTTCCTCCTCCCCCTCTTCCCCACATCTTGAACTCTTTCTTTGCATGAGATCCTTTAAGTCCCTAAATGTCCCCGGAGAGCTCGATCCCAATTTTGCGGAACAAAGCAGAAGATGCAAGACTATTTCCAATGCCTTTTAGTATACGAGGGATTCTGTATACTTCGATAGAATAATGATCAGAATAAATTTCTTAGCTTAAACGTCACAAAAAGAAAAGGATATAAAAATTCAACAGAGCGGATACAAAAAAAAAAAAAAAAAAAAAAAAAAAGAAGAAGCAAAAACGAAACAGATATATAAATAGCGTATGTTTATAAGAAGGAAAAAATTCTCCTTTTTTTTTCGTTTGCTTCAAATAAGGCGTTTGGCGTTACAATTGTAATTACTTTTCCTCCTCTTTGATCTCAGAAACCTCTAAGCTGTCGCCCACCCGTTCTTCCATCTTGCATCTTATAGTTGGTTCATGTTTTTGTTTAATTTTGATATTCTTTATAACTTTCACTCATGTCAGAGTGCTTTTTTTCAAATGGCCTCAAGCTACTTTATTCTTTATTTCAACTTCAAAATCTAGATTTTTGTATTATGTTTCTGGAGCATATTTAATTGTCTTTTACTTTAAGATGTAATCAAAATATTATATATTATTATTTTATGAAGTTCAAAATTTTTAAGAACTTTGCATGACTTTTTTTTTTTTTTTTGCTTTAAAAATATACATGAAATAACAAAATACATGTTTAATGAGCTCCCTACCTAGCCAAGAGTTTCAAAAAAACTTTGAAACATTTAACTCAAACAATTTATTCAAACGAGCAACCTCTAGCACGCAGGATATAATATTTATCATTTTGCAAACATCGAGCCCACAGTTAAAAATTAACTTAACATTTTGAAAATACTTTTTCTGTACCGAAAGTATTGTTAAGTTTGTTTTATAATATAAATAATTAATTGTATAAAATATTATAAGAAGTCTATTGCCCTCCCCCGCCCACTACTTTTTATTTTCAGTTAAATCCAATATTAACCTTATTTAACTAAACATCATCCACAACTATGTCAATATATAATTGAATAAAAAGAAAGCATCTATGCAATGCTTTGATTCTCCCGCATTTGTGCAAACACATCCATAATTCCTAAACCTCTTTCACAATCAAACTTTTCCATAATCAAAAAATGGTTGTTCTTGCCATGCACTTCTATTTGCACTTTTAGTCAGAATTACACCGTAGGAACGAAAGTGAAATACAAAATAAATAAATCAATAAAAGGAATCACAATGGATTTACGACCTTTTTTAATCTTTCCATGTATTGCGATTCGGAGAAAATTAATATAAAATAAAGTAATTGAAAATATCATTAATTTAACAAATAATAATAATAAAAAAAGATCCTGTAATTTTTCTAAGTAAAAACATTTTCTACGAGATACTCTCATATTTTCCAAATAACTTTTTTTACAAGATTATATTTGAAATAAAATAAAATAAAATAAAATAAAATAAAATAAAATAAAATAAAATAAAATAAAATAAAATAAAATAAAATAAAATAAAATAAAATAAAATAAGCACATTTACTAAAAACTAAGAGTAAGAATAAACAATTAAAAACTCTATACTCTAGAAAAAAACCCTAATTCTTGCATTATCCTGTGTCCTGCATCTTTTATGATGTAAATGCATGCAATAACACTTTTCTTATAGTTGCATTTCTTTACATGGATTTAATCACTTGGTACTAAATATGATTTTATAATGGACTGCTACTTTTTCTATAAATATATTTTTACGCATATTAATTTTAAATTAGATGACATTACATATTTTATATTTGATTTTTTTCACATTTTATGATCGTATAGTGAGCTGTTGTCAAATAATAACCTAATAATTATCTTAATTGCAAGATTAAAACAAAATCAAATTTTAAAGTAAACTGAAATTAATGTTAACACCTTGAGGCCATTCCTCACATCAGTTAAATGAAAGTAAAATATTTGTCTTATTGTTATAAAGTGTAGCTATTACGTTACTAAAAAATATTCTACCACTTAATTTAATGAGATGATGATGATGTTCAAATTTGAATTTCAACCAAGGGTGAGTAGGGATGGTTTGATTACAGTAGAATCAGCAGCAAGTACACATAATTTTACCTATTATAACATAATCCCTTCCTAAATAATATTAGGAAATAGTACATAATCATTTTCCTTTCTTTTCCGCTCCTCTATATCCTTGTAAAGCTTGATCTTTTTTAGGCTTAGATTGCCATGGGGCATGTTGTTAGATAGAGCACAATTTGCAAAATTTAATCACCCCACTAATCAGACAAATGAGTGAATTTTCTCAAATAATTTTGTATTATCGGGAGGCAACTGACAAAAAAGTATATTTGGATCTATCACTCAACTTGAATTAATTATTTGCCTTACCGTTACTATAATTATGTTTTTTGTACGAAAGTTGAGTTCTGATAAAACCAAATAAATATTTTTTTCCAGATGACTACTGATATAATTATTAAATTTATGCATATACTAGATTGGTCTTATTTATGCTGTTAAACCAGTTTTTTTAGATATAAAATATCAATTAAATTATTCAATAAAATTTCAATAAATTAAAATTTGAATGAATTTATTTATTATTTTAGATATCAAAACAAATAACAAATTAATCATAATAAAAGCTGGTTATAAAAACTTAATATTAAACAATGCTTTTTGAAAAATTGCTGCAGAGATAATATTTGCAAGCCAAGAATTATTTCACGTTTGTGTTGGGGGAAACTACTAATGCTGCCACTCCACTGCGCTCTCATGAGAGACAAGGTGTCAGAAATGTGCCGCATTTTAGAACAGCAAGCAAGCAAACACCAAGCAGCAGCATATTTTTGCGCAACGCCGCGCTCCAACGTGATTCTAAATTTTTATCATAATACAAAAACAGAAAGTATATATAAAATAATAGCTACTCAAGTTAAAAAAAAAAAAAAAAAAAAAAAAATGTTATAACGATTATGCTAATTGTTCGTATTCGCTTACTTGTATAATAATGAATTCTTCAATGTATATTTGTTTTTGTACTCCTGTGTCTCTCATAAGACCTCTATATAGTAGCAGTTTCTTCGTGTTTGCCCCAACCTTTACCCTTCCACATGTATAGGCTGTCCTTAGAGAGCACTAACAGCATGAACTGCCTTACGACAATCACGATTTCACTGTTGAGTTTGAGCTGTTTTGCATATTATTAGTAAAATAAAATATATATATATAAAAAGAACGAAGAATTCACACACACACACTTAAAAAAAAAATCAGATATGAGTGTATTTGTACGTGTATGCCATAGATCGCTACTATATTACTGATGGCTAGGATATGAAAGTATAAAAATATTTGCCTCTATCTGCACTGCATGTCACACACTATTTTGTAAGTTGTAAGACACACCACAAATAATATGTATTAATTTTTTTTAATGATATGTTAATTTTTTTGTTTATTATTGTTATTATTTTTTGTTTATTATTATTATTATTATTATTATTATTATTACATAGCACAATGTATGGTATGTGATTGCCGCACTGACCAATTTTTTCCTTGGTGTTTTTGTTACAGACGTACTACCAGCTTTCGATTTATCAGGCACAGATTCTGCACTTTATCCGTACGATCCCGAGCAAGACAAATTCAGAGAATTTTGGTTCCCTCCTACCAGCTTGTATCCATATTTTCTATTACCTCCTACCTTACATCCACGTCTAACGCACATGTCATCATCTCACCCCCAACATCCTTACAACGTTCCCCCTTATGAGACGCACACTAACAACCACTTAACTGTGGAAGATCCCATTCTTATCCCTATAGATGCCAGTGGTGGTACCAGCAATGTTAAACTGACATCTTCCCGCTCGGGGTCAATTTCAGTTCAGGTGATATCTTCGGAAAATACATCGTTTGATGGCATTGAATCTCAGTTAGAGAATCCTTTATTCGGCATCAGAGGAGCCAATCAAAAGGATATTAACACACTAAGGCAGGAACTTCAAGGATTCAAGGATAATGTTAATACATCCGTTTTTGAGGAAGACGGAGAGGCAAGAGGCTCTAGTATCTCGCAAGTGAACCCAAAAGGGACTACAAGTATGTATCATCCTCATATAATCGTGTTTGTTATTTGTTATTGTCTTATTTCGAGCTCCTTGTGTTAAAGTTCCTGTAAATTTAATTTTGTGTTATCCTTAACTGAGTTCGTTGCTAAAAGTTTTGCACGTATATTATTATTATTATATATTTTTTACTCTATAATAATGTAAGTTATGAAAGCTTTATGGCACCCCTGAGTGCTGACTGCTGCTGCTGCACGCGTCAAAAGCAGTAGCAGCATCAAAGCATAATTATTCTTGTCGCATGTTCAGTCTTACGAATCTTGGAGCGCCCGCCCGTATATTATTATTATCCTTACTTCTAAAACTAAGGCTTAAACAAGAGAGCTCAGCATAGTATTGAGTTTTAGTAAAAGGAGATTATGCGAGTTGACTTCGGGAGAGGTAGAACGAGTAAGCGAACAAAACTAGAATAGTAGTACTCTGTTCTATGATGTAGTGTTTTAACAAACTAAATAAAGCTGGATGCATGAGCATGCATAATCACGAGTGAGTAATGAAAATATAATGTAAATGTATTTGAACTTAATTTTTTATTCTCATAAACTGAAGCACACAAGATTTTTTTAAAAGTAAAATTATAGACCTTTAAAACAATAGAGGTTTGAACCCCTTCGTTAATTCTGCATTGAAACTGTCAGAAAACATTAAATACTTCTTCGATTTGGACTGCTTCGATTAATCAAAGAACCATAAAAATAATTTTTTTGGCACTTTTACAAGAAGTTAGTCGAATTAAAGAGGGAAATGGGAAGTGGAGAATTGAGAGGAGGAAAATAAGATGAGCAGTTCAAGTGGTGGCAGGGTGCCTCGAAACTGCGGTAAAGGAAAATAGTTTTTTATGGGCGTAAATTTTTGTGTTTTTGAGCTCTATTTGCGGAAGTAATTTCCTGCAATAGATGGCTCTATTATGACATTGGCTTTTTCTGTGACAGTTAACTGTTTTAAAGATAAATTTGATTTTAGCAAAACATTTCAAATCAACAAACTACATTTTTGATCATGCTAAAAAATAAACAAATACTTCATAAATAATTGAAAATTTTTCTTGCATGAAACGAATAAAAATATGAGTAAATTTTTTTAAGAAGAAAAATAAACAAACTATTTTACTTTTATATAGAATAGTTTTTGTACGTACATAAATATCTCATGTAATTAAATTCACTGAATAATTAAAAATAAGTATAATAGTTAACAGAAATTTTAACAGAATAAGCTAAATATAAAAGTACTATTTTGCGTGTTTAATTACTAGCTATTGTAGCTATATGTGAATGATTGTGGTTATAAATGTGGCTCACAAGGACCACAGGAGATCAGAGACAGAGGGTGGGTGGATTGTAGAGCCAGCATGCAATGAGAGAAGTAATATTCGAGAAGCATGGAATAGCGTGGTTGAGGCGGTGAATGCAGCGGTGGGCGGCCTAGCAGGCCATCGTTACACTAGCTAGCTAGGCCACCCGCGCGGCCCTCCAAGTCGCAAGGAGCAGCAGCGGTGGCAGCAGCCGTACAGACACAAGGCAGACTGGCTAGGAGGGATGGAAGAGGAGGTGGCTGGTGGTGGCGGCGTACAGACAGCAAGCAGCAGCAAACCAATGTTTGTGCACCCTTCAGAGATCAAAGGAACGAAGCTGGTGCTGCCGCTGCCACCACCACGGCCTCTGTTACTGCTTCTGCTACTGCTGCTGCTGAATGTATGGAGATAGCAGGGGTGGAAAGAAAGGAGAAGGAGGCGTGTAACATCACACACACAATGAGGAAACGGTGTGGGAAACGCGGCGGAGAGCATTCATTGTGTATGCGTATGTACAGTACTACTACTCTATATACGCATATATATATATATATATATATAAATATATAATATGTATATATGTGTGTGTGTGTGTGTGTGTGTGTGTGTGTGTGTGTGTGTGTGTGTGTGTGTGTGTGTGTGTGTGTGTGTGTATGTGTGTATGTGTGTATGTATGTATGTATGTATGTATGTATGTATGTATGTATGTATGTATGTATGTATGTATGTATGTATGTATGTATGTATGTATGTTTGTATGTTTGTATGTATGTATGTATGTATGTATGTATGTATGTATGTATGTATGTATGTATGTATGTATGTATGTATGTATGTATGTATGTATGTATGTATGTATGTATGTATGTATGTATGTATGTATGTATGTATGTATGTATGTATGTATGTATGTATGTATGTATGTATGTATGTATGTATGTATGTATGTATGTATGTATGTATGTATGTATGTATGTATGTATGTATGTATGTATGTATGTATGTATGTATGTATGTATGTATGTATGTATGTATGTATGTATGTATGTACCCTTGTAAAAAAAACTTATGATTTAGTATACTTTATCATACATTAATATAGTATAATTTAATAAAAATAGTATACTTCCAGCTATAATAAAGTATACTTCAGTATATTAAAAAAAGTATAATTATTATAATTATTTCGCCTAATTCAGTATACTTATTATACTAAATTTATTATAATAAATGTTTGATATATCATTAATTTATTATACTTAATTATATTAAATTTATTATACTAAGTATACTAAAATTATTATACTTAGTATAGTCTCTATAATTAAAATAGCATAAAATTAGTAAATCGTCCCACATCCGCAATAATTATAATGAACAATACATATGTTACCAAGATCTTGTGTGAAAAATAATAAGACATCTATGTCTTCTATTTTATGTATATATGTTTGCAACAATGAGCTTTATTTTATATATTTTTCAAGCTTATTGCATTCACCTGCTATATGATATCAGAGAGGTCAGTATTGCACACAGATCATATGGTTATTATCCCCGTTTGACTTTTGTCACTTTGGCACAAAAAAATTCATTTGTCCGACAGGGTCATGAAAATTTTCAAAATTTCAGAATCTATTTTTTTGTTATTATCAGCCAAGTAACTATTCATTCGTAATTTTTTTAAAACAGCAGCTAAAAGTATTAGCAGCGTAATATAAAAAGACGGAAAAAAAATTATATAGAACAAATGAAAATTATGCACGTTAACGGAAAATATATAAGACAGATATTATATATATATGTTATAATAAATAGTAAAAGAACTACCAGCTAGATACCAGAAATTTTGAACAAGCCATCAATTAGAGCAGTTAGCAATAATAGCATCATGCAGTGTTAAATTTATAGAGCAAGCGAGCATGCAGGATCAAAGAGGTTTGGGGTGACTAAACTTGCATTGTAATCTCTCAACAATTAAATTTAAGCTCGATCTTATAAAAGAAAATCATCAAAAAGTATCCTTTTACCTTAATGAATGTAAATATTAACAAGAAGAAAAGCAATTATGGATACTTCCCGTCACTTTTCTCCATTTTCATCAAATGACGCCATCGTCGTGTTCACAGAAATTTACCATCAGCTGACTAAATTATTACAACGCTTTCTGATGCTCATTTGTTTTTAATAGTAGCCATCTTGTATAATAATAAAATTATACTTATTTATAATTTAGTATACTTATTTTATTATAATCCTGTAATATTATAATTATACAATATTATAATTTTTATGATTTAATTAGTATAATTTATCAGTAATTTATTATACTTTTTTCTATGCTTAGTATACTTCTAAAGTATAATAATATATACAAAGTTATTATAATAAAATAATTTATAATATATTATATAATATTATACTTTAGTATAATAATTATACTTTGCAAGTATACTTGAGTATAATAGTGTTTTACAAGGGTATGTATGTATGTATGTATGTATGTATGTATGTATGTATGTATGTATGTATGTATGTATGTATGTATGTATGTATGTATGTATGTATGTATGTATGTATGTATGTATGTATGTATGTATGTATGTATGTATGTATGTATGTATGTATGTATGTATGTATGTATGTATGTATGTATGTATGTATGTATGTATGTATGTATGTATGTATGTATGTATGTATGTATGTATGTATGTATGTATGTATGTATGTATGTATGTATGTATGTATGTATGGGGGGATATTCTGTGTGGCAAAATACGTTGTACAGTTTTTATTATCCTAGCTTCTTCTCCCCCCACCTCCTCCCACAACAGCAATCAATACATACGGCTTTATAAGGGCATATCAGCAGTTCTTTATCATTTTTTTTTTTGTCCGCGTCTTATATTAAAAAAAAATACACCAATTTAGAGGCTAACAAATTTAGCACACTATTTAAAAAAAGAAAAAAAAAAACATCTAATACATGTATTGTATTGTAAGTAAAAGCATGAAAAATATATTGTTATTGTTGTTATCATAATATTAATATATTATTTAAAAAATTGTTTGTTTTGTTTGAAAAAAATAACACACTTTGTTTATACCAGCCGATTATTTGATCAATACAGGCGCAGAGGGAGATGTCGAGGTGAAGAATTTTAACTTCCAAAGCACGTGCCATCTTGCTCTGGACATGTGCAATAATAATTACAACTGCCGATTGGCCCTGCAACCCGTACTGCAATACTGTGAACTCTCCCGCTGCACTCGTGACGCATGTATGGCTGCATTGCAGAATTTTTACCGATCTACAGAGCTCAAATGGAGTTTAGAGGTGGCATTCTGCCTGTGCAAGTAAGTAAATTTATTTTTTTTATATAATATATATGTCTGTGTGTGTGGTATACATTATATAATTATTTACTTTTTGTGTACCTTTGTAGTTACTACTACATAGGGAATTGGGGTGGAGTTATATATACGGGATAATAAATTAGGTCAGCAGCACTTTAAAGTACGTGACAAAGAAACTAAAATACTTAACAGAAAAATGTACTTCTACAACATCTAAATTAATTTACTGAATGAATTTTTTCTAAAATGATTTTTGAACGAATTTAAAGGTAAAGGTAATTGGTTAATCGTCGCCTCAAACTATAAGTTGTGTAATACACACAAAAAAAAAATAGTTACATATTAGAGCTATATAGATTATTAGACAACTCATATTATGAAGCAACGGAATATATATATACTGTGTATATATATATATATATATATATATATATATATATATATATATATATATATATATATATATATATATATATATATATATATATATATAGTATTTGTATGATATTGATTAATTTAGAACTTATTTAAATTTTCTACATTATTAACATCCCATATTATACCATAAAAGAATCAGTTATAAAATGAAACTGTTCTACTTTCCGTCTTGTTGTTCTTCAGTCTTGAATATTAAGAAATTTATACATTACATTTCGTGTCTTCTATTTTTGTGCTACATTAAATTTATTCAATAAATTCAAACAGCTAAAGCAAGTGTTTCATACGATCTTACTATTTAAGTATTAAGCCGGTATTACACGATACAATTTTTCTATTAATTATTGTATACAATTTTTCCATTCAAGAAAACTTTAACTCCATACAAACAAATGGAGTTCAAGTTTTCTTGAAAGAAAAAATTGTATGCAATAGTTAGAAAAATTGTATCGTGTAATACCGGCTTTAAAGAAATGAAATATTTTAAATCTACGTAAAATCAAACAAACATGTGAACAACAAAATGTGAAATCTTCACAAATACTGGAAAACTTGTATATATATATAATATATATACTTTTTCGAATCAAGCTTAAATCGTAATTTCAGTAATACAGTAATATTATTATGAGACCACTAGATGCTAATAAAAAACACATGAAATGATTTTTACGATAAATTTTACTTTTAACGTTTAAGAAATATAAATATGAAAGTGCAAAACAAGACAGTTATTAACGTTCACAATTCTTTTATTGCTTTTTCATTTTTTTTTCGTTTATTTATGTATGTGTGCGTATATATATATATAACGATTACTCTTCAAAGAAAATATTTCTTATCAGAAAGTACAGTACAATTATCGTGTTTTGCATCTGGTAGTCTCATATTTTTATATAATATAACTTTTAGTACGGCAAAGCATTTTTTTTTTATCCTTCCTTTTTGTTATTGATTTGAGTGTGTTTTTGTTTGAGTTTTTGATGTAAGAATATAAATAAATCTATTTCAGCAGTATATGAGGCAGGCAGAGAAGAAGGTATGACGTGCGTGTTGTGTGGTTTACAGGAAAACAGACAATAAACAGGACGAATGCCTGGTTGCTCAAGAAAAACTGCACCCGTTGTGCGCACAGCGGGTGGAGGGCTCCTCAATGCCCACCTGTCACTCGCTCGCGGAGACGTGTCGAGATGAACACAGCTGCAGGTAATATAAATCGCACGTCGCACCCGCCACCAGCGCCAGTCACAAAGTACAAAAATATATTATAAGAAAACAGGCTGGCAGATAAATAAACAACAAATAATGTCACAAAATAATGTTTCAAACCAATCAAAATTTTTATTTTGAAAATTGATTATAGCCTGCTTTAATTTCTTTTATATGTTCATACTCTATAAGTGACACCATTTATAGTAATAGTTTACAGCATTCATTATTTGGCTTATAGAATATCCGAGTAGGAAATTTAAGATTCAGTTGACTTTAATTAAGTAAAATGGGGAGAAAGAGCATAACAAATAGAATAGAAAATATAAATCTTGCACTTATAGCTACTACATATGTGTATAAGGGTATTCTACTATGGTGTCAATTTATACTTGTTATAAGTAAATAATAAATAAATTATAAAAAAATAAATTTTAATTATAATTTGTCATAAAATCTATAATAATCGTCCATTTAAAAAAAACATCGTCAAATTTGATTAATATTTTAATTGTTACGAATTCTATATTCATAAGTGTACTTTTACGTGACAAAATCATTATTTTGTGTACCAAAGAGTTGTACGTCTAACTTGACCCATTTTAATCACTTTTGTTCTTACGTTATGAGCTGACATGTAATCCAATTACGATACAACTCGCATGCTGCATGTATCGTGCCTTGCTGTCTGCTCTCGAGCGAACGAACCTCCTCGCGCACAGACGAAGAGGAAGGGATCACAAAGCTCTTGCAACTATTTTACGCCAAGTTTCACGAGCAAGAGTAGAAGGCTATCTTTTAAGACCTTCATTTCCTGTGATATTACAGCTTTCAAAATTAATCAAGACGTGGATAGAATAACCAGCCATGAACCAATTTCACTCAATATGACGTCATTATATTTAATAGTTAAAGACGTTCTCTCTATATAGTCTTCTAATATAAAACTTCTTATCATGTTACTTTTATCTTACTCATATTATGTGTGAAAAAAAAAATAAGAAAAGTAATCAAGAAAATGAGAAAGTAATACAATTTTATATATTTCATAATATTTTAGTCATATTATACTCTTAATAAATTTTACCCTTAAAATTTATAATAACATTTCTACGACATAACTAAAATAATCTGATGCGTTTTAACTTCAAGATAAATTCAGTTTAAGATAACGATCATATAATTATAGCTTAGTTTTTTTTTTAAACCCATCTGCATGAAAATGTAAGAAAAGTATTATAAATATATATATATATATATATATATATATATATATATAATTATATATATATATATATATATATATATATATATATATATATATATATATATATACTACATAATATATATAAATATAAAATCTTTTTATTCTTTTCTGTGCTGTTTTAAGCCTGGTAGCAGCTGGAGAGCCGTTAAACAATACAATAAATAATATAATAGAGAGCACGGCGAGTCAGCGACTATGCTCTTTTTCTCTTCGTGAAAATTCCTCTTTTTTTTTTCTTTCCTTTTTTTCCCTTCGTGTTACATATAACGTAACCAGCAGCCAGCCTATCAGCACGTTGTATACTACAGTGTATATGACGTAAGAGTCAGCAAGCTAGTAAGCGAAGGTCCTGTTATAGTTGTTCCCAATGTTCCTCCATACTTGGCGTGATTGGAAAGAGAACTCTATCGACCAGTAGAAAATGATGAGACGATCTGTACACGAACGGCATATTGATGACGTTACAACGACAAACCACCCTCATTCTTCCCTTTCCACTAACCTCCCTCTGCACCCCTCCCCCATCCCCCTCTAACATCTACCTACTACCCCTTTTTATAACCTTATGTTAGTATAGTTCACTAAACTGAAACTGTGTCAAACTATAATAAGTATGGGATTGAAAATTTTTAGACCTAACTTCATTATAAAAATACATGAAAAATTAATATTGTTTGAATTTATTAATTAATTAAAAGCAAAATATAAAAATTATTCTTTTCAATATGCATTAATTACTTTTAACACAAGCTTTGTAAGTATAGTGGTAGTTTCCCACGCTTTCGCCCCTGCGTGTAGGTAAAGTTAGGCAACTTTTTATGCTTCAAAGCAATGCGTGTTGCGTTGCAGTATTGGCAGGATCCGCAAGTTTTTAATTTATTTATCATATTTTAAGATTAATAATTAATATTTTAATAACAGAGTAAGTTGAGGTATCTGTAATATGCACTGGCCTTTATTTTCATCAATTGTCATGGTGCTGAATATATAGAGCGCTTATACTTGTTCATGTTCTAGCTTATATACTAGTTAATGGCTATGAATAAATAATAAATATGCTCTATAACCTATTCAGTCATGCTATTGGTCAGTTCACAGCAATTTATTGAACAACAAAATGCGTTGGAAATAAATTCAAACATTTTTTTTTAACTTAATATGGAGAATTATGTATCAGTGTGTAATAAAATAAATAAATCCGAGAGCCTTTTCATCAACTGCATGCTTACACCATGCAGCATAAATTATTAATTAAGATAACAACATTAATATTATTTGGAAAAAAGTGCAGGACTGTTTAATGTGAAGAATAAGTAATAAGAATAAAGAGATCGATAACCAGGAGTTTAACCAGCTTTCTCACTAGTCATGGTTAGCGTCAGCATACCTCACAATAAGTAAAACTTAACGTGGTTGCTGCTACAGCTGGTTATCAGGTTATCACCCTCGTAAACGGCACTCATTTATATTTAAAAAAAAAACCTTAAAATAGTTTTTTTTCGTAACGCTTTCTGTTTATTGAATATTAAGAAATGTGCAATTGAAAATTATTATTTAGATAAGCTTTATCCATGTTTCGGAACAGGACAACTATAGTTGATAGACTTAAATTCATTATTTCCATTATACATTAATAAATAGAGATTAAAAAAATAAAAATACATTATATGTTACTTTCTTCTCATTCCTTAAAATTATACAGTTGAAAATATCACAAGTATTACAACTATTCCTTTACCGGAAGTTTATGCAGATGGGGGGTACATATTATAAGACTATATACTTTCAATGTATGCGGAACGTTATTAGAGTTTATTACGATAACAAATTTCATTTCTAAAATAACGTTATGGATGTTCCTAAATATTTTATGAATGTAGAAGGCTTAACCTGAGAAATTTGGACGAAAAAAATCGTATCGACAGATGTTCTTGAAATTAATTCTTGACTTACAACAAGTGTGCAAATACTGCTAATTTTTTTCAGATTTTTTTAACCGTTGGTTTAATTATTATTAATTTATTCAAATGTGAATTTTGTATCCTTTCAATGTTAAATTTTTCAATCAGCATTACACAAAAATGGCTCGAGATATTTTTTTAAATTTTATGTAGATTAAAAGCTAATTTTTTGGACCATTTTTATGAATGTTTTCATATATTTCGAACCGATTGTTATTAAAACTAGATAAGAAATTTGGCAACGCTCTAAAGGGACTGTAGTCACCACCCACTCCTCCTAGAGACGCATTGCTAGTGCAACAGTGTTGCCACGTCTTTTTTATGGTGTGACCTTGACAGACAAATTCTCAGGTTGTACCTTAATTAACTTAAAATCAAAATTTAACCTTTTTAAATGTTTATTTTAAATAAACTTTTAATTAATTTTTTTTAAGTAAGTCTTATTTTTTTGGGGGAGGGGGGTAGCGTGTTCATATTTATTGTTTGTGCATGATAAATAGAAATGCAGCCCTTTCTGTCTGTGTTGTCTGTATCTTTGCCTTTATTATTGCTTGAGCTGCATAAGATAGTTTGCAAGGGAGAGAGCCAAGAGCGAGTTGAGCGAGTGAGTGAGAGAAAGAAAGAAGAGAGAGAGAGAGAAGTCACCCGTTGACTTTCTTCAAAGAAGTTTTCTTACTTCGTTAACTAAATTTAGATAACAGTGCAGACGCGTAAAGTGGAGAGTAAGCCGAGAAACCCTAAGGATGCAAATTCACATTGACAGTCTAACTCAATGTTAAAAGTTTTAGTACTACATGTAGTAATATTACTACACCACATCGTGCTAAGACTTTATACGGATAATTATGCACAGTGTTTAACTGAAGCAAAACTTATTGAAACATTAAATTTACAAAGCTTGAACAAATGCTGCAGTATGATATAATAGGTTACCTTGTATATTATGATAAACGTTTTCTTTCTTATAATATTTATTATCTACATAAAATAGAGATTAGAAATTAAACAAGTTAGTAAATTCATTAATTATTATACAATTATAAAAATTTCAACTATATATTATTATTTTTTAGCGTTATCTGTTACGTAGCTAGAACATATTTCTACAGTGACAACTGCATTTAGAGAAGCTTTACGGAAATATTTCAATATTTTAGAGTAAGTTCCAAATTTATGACGACGTTGGTGAAAAATTTAATTAACTGGACTGATGATTACATTATACTTTTTCTTTTTACGTCGGCTGCTTGAAATACACAAAATGAATTTATGAGCATGCAAACTTACTGAGTTGATATCTTCAAAGTTCTTGTTTACTTTTCCAATCCCTACAGTTATTGTGTGTATATTTATATATAATTTTTTTAGTATTTATATACAAAAAAAGTAATAAATAAAATTTATATTATATAAAATGACCATATATAAAGCCATGCAAATGTTCCTATAATAATAATATTTAATAATAATAAAAATGAGATGGTGAAATTAATGTTTCCCTTCAACGTGTCAAATTTAAATTACAGAGAATAATGATTGGTTCATCAGCTGGATGCAATACGTAATCAAATGGTGGTATTATGTTCTGAGAAAACGTGGCAGCTAACGTTATACCGCCTCTTGATGAAAACACATGATCAAATCGGCACTTCAAATTTGGTGTTTCGTGTTAAAAATAAATTTCAGCACCGTAATCAAAGACTTTTTCTTTGATGGGAAGTTTTCATGACCTTACCCTTTTCAGTGTGCAAATAAAATTGCATACAAATTTAATTATAGTATTATTCTAGTATATAGTAATACTTATTATATTATTAAAATATATAGGTACATGAAAATATTTTTGATGATAAGAAAGAGTTAATCTGAAAATAACCTTAAAATGTGCCGTGTTTAATATGTTTTTGTAGTTGCCGTTCTTAAAAAATATTTAAATAAATTTTAAAAATATATTGTTAAATATTATCAACAGTTCAGTAAATAAATGATAAAAATATTAAAAATGGTAAGGGTTTTTATGTAAGCAACAGATTTAACAATAAATTTTTTTAAAGGTTTACTGTTTTAATTATTATTTAAAATTATAAGCCCCAATAATTTAATTCTTACTTGACGCATGAAAAATATTATTTTGTAGTATTTAATGTTTTATTAGTATAAATTTAATGTTAGGACCTTAATATATATATTTTTTAATTTTATCTCTTTGCGTCAATAAAATCATCTTCATTCTGTTCCGAACGCGTTGGGTGTTTTTCTCATTGTTCACAACGCGTTGGGAGCAAATTGTTTTGATCCGAACGCTTCGGGAATTTTGCTGAAGTGCCCAACGCGTTGGGATCAAAATTGTGATGCTCTTAACGTAAGGTTCGCGTCTTGGAATTTCTGCATAAAAAATTTCGCAATTTCAAATTCGTTTCCGGACTGTAATTATGTAATATATATTTATAATATATATATATATATATATATATATATATATATATATATATATATATAAATATAAATATTAGTAATAAAAGGCCAGAGATCAATTTCATAATATGTAAATTTGTTGTTACAACATTTTATATTGTTAAAATTTAACTAATTTGCTTCTCAGTTCTCTTCACAATCTCTTTAATTGAATGAAATTAATATTATGATGTTCTTTCTTAATTACCATACTTTAATATTAATGATATCATTATAATAGCTACCATGCACCTGAATATAAAGTATTGAGTGTTGATATAAAGATGATAATACCGCTAAACAATGCGATAAATGATTAATACTATGAAATATCGATTACTTGTATTTCCCCCGCTGCACACCCTTCCCTCCTTTGCTTTCTCTCTTTCTTTTTCACCCTCCACTCTCTCTCTCTCTATAATATATTATATATATTTATGTATATAATTATATATATTCTATATATAATGATGTCACTACTCACCACCACTTGCCTATTGACTAAATCAAGTGTAGTACAGACCCTAAGGGACTATTGTGAAAGCTAAAATATAAAAATAACAGCGTGCTAGTATAGAGCAGGTCATGCATACTTCTACCCCTCATACCCTGTTTTACCAATCTCTCTTCTCTTTCTTTTTTTTTTACTCTCTCCCTCTCTCTTTGCTTAAAATATATACATAAAAAATTAAGCCACACCAATTAATTAATGCATATTATACATGCCAACATTGAATTTTGAGATAAAGTTAAAATAATTAAATATTAATGAAGTATTAATATTTTATATAACAATATAACATTTTCTGTTAAACTCTCTAAATTTTGGTGTATTTTTTTCTTCTTTTACAGAAGCAGTTTAGAATATTATGAACAATCATGTGCCGTGGACAGCGTAACCAAGAAATGCGCAGGCCCTCCGGCAGAATGTCGGAAAGCTATGCTTGGTATTTTGGGAACAAGCTTGCGTTCCAATTGTGCTTGCAAAGGCACTGACTTCTCTCAATTGTACGACTGTCTTGGATGGCAACGTTTACTTTGGGTCAACCCATGTGTAGGTTAGTACCAGTACACTTTACTTTCTTCTCTTATTATACATGTCTTGTATTCTTACCGTGTTTTGTCAGTTATATATCACAATTCCAGGAACACCATTTTATTTTAAAATAATAATACACCGTATGTATACAGCCTTATATAGAATAGACAGCAGAATAAAATATATATTTTCATTTAAATGCCAAGAATTTGTGTACCTTAATAAAAAAAAAGAAGCTCTTGTACTTAAAGCACCCATTAAATAATAATAATAATAATAATTGGTACAGGCACTTACACCTTGGCTCAATTGAGCCCGGTGTTTGTGTTATAGTAAAGAAAGTAACAAGAAATAATAATAATAATAATAATAATAATAATTTGCTGTAAAGAAAACTACATGAAGTATTTGATGTACCGTTATTTATTTTTATAAAATAATTAAACCTATGGTGTGCATTAATGTGTGTATATACAAATTCATATAAATATAGCGTAATACAAACCAAATTTGATAAGTAAAATATTAAATACTATCAAAATTTCAAAAACTTTGCAAAAAAAATGTATAAACGTTTAAATTATTGAATTTAAATTAATAATTATAAAAATGAACGCCAAAGCTATTATAAATATTATATTACATAATAATGTATATTCTATATTTAATTATGCTATTGTAATTGTACCCCGTGAGTGTATTTGTTTCAATATCATCTTATGTAAAAAGAAGTTGAAATTTGAACACTTACTGCTCGTAATATCAAAGAGTTTCATATTTAATTTGGTTTAAAATAGTAATTATAAGTGTAATTTTATATACCTTAAACTAATGTATTTGTATGACTAAGAGAGTGTTATTACATAACATCAACAGTTCAGTTTGCAGTAGTATGACTTCCCACTTTTAGGCTACAAATTAAGTGGTATTGCGCACGGCGAGTGGGCTAGCCAGCCAACGTTCCGTGTCTGCACGCCTACCGACGTGCTATCTGGCATGGCAAGAGAGCGGTCTGTGTGTGAGCTAGCGCTGCCCGGTCTCACCCCGCGTTACGTAAACACTAGTATTAGCAATGCCTTTTATCTTCACAAATTATCATTTAACTTTGCTATAACTTTTAAGATTTTGTTACTGTTATAAAATCATAATATAATATCATTAAGCTATAAAATTTCATCATTTTCATGTTGCAGTTGAATCTCAAAAGGATTTTCACGCTAAAAGAATAAGTGACGCTCAACCTCAAACGACTACCCCAGCGAGAAATTACTCGACTTGGACTCCCGCTCCCCCAGCGCCTCCCCCGGCACCGCCATCAACTACAACGACTGGGACAAGTCCGGCTACTTGGTCACCGTCGGTAGATGCTGCTGCTGCGGCGGCGGCGGCCGCGGGTTCGGGTGCAATCACTGAACCGACGATGTCTACTATGGCTGCCCCTGCTGCCCCCGCACCGGCCGTGCCCGCCCCCACCACAACCCTGGCCGAGGTGGTGACTGAGGAGCCCAGCACGTCTCCGACCACGCCCACCACGACACTGCCCACCACCACGACGGAGCCGCCACGTGAGTAGTAGCCACTCTCTTAACACGCCCCCCTCGTCCGCAACCTGCCCAAACTAGCTCAAATGAGATTCCATTGACCGTCACTACGTGAAAAAAGTCGTATTTCATTAGCTTATTTTCACAATTTATGCATTTTTTCTCTTCTCTTACGTACATTTGAAGAGGTACAAACGTACTGACACATCCGTAAATGTTGCTAAATTTATTCAGAGACAAAGAAAGCACCAAAACAATTTAAGCTTTGAACTCTATTTTAGTATAATTATAATAATAATGTACTGTATAACATAAGTCTCAAATGATCTTGAGTTAGTATTATATGACATTTTGTTATAATTTGAAATTTATTAACGGTTTGGTGAATGGTGAAAATCAATGCAAAATGTTATCCATATTAAAGTTTAAAAAAATTACTTATCTAATTTATTTTTGGAAACGATTCTCTGTTTGAGCATGTCCTTTATTCAGATTAAACTCTACGATACGTATAATTAATAAATCATACACTGCACACACCTTTCTAGACTAATGTACTATAATGTTGAATCGTAATTATATTATTTGTGACTGCATGTTTAGGAGAATTAGATAGGCGTACAGCAGAATTGTATTATAATTATCTTGCTTCATGAATGACGATCATTCATGGCCAATAGACACAGGAACAAGTACCAATCAGGAGTGGCTCAACTCCCGATGGTGCAATTCTAATCTTGATTCGATAATGGCGCATATGTGTAGGTCTCTGCAACCATGCAGCAGTTTGCAACCCGGGCTGTATATTAAACATCGTACCAAAGCATATTATTATTATATATTATTATTATTATTTTTTACAAGGATACACCCCCAAGAGCTTACAGCTCGCGGCGGGGTAATGGGTAAATGGGTAGGGATAAGGTAAGGAAAGGATATATGACGGACACGGCCTGTTACGCGTCCCAGCATTCGCTGAAGTGAGACTGAGGAAACCGTGGAAAATCTCAGTCAGGACGGACACCTCTACTTTTTTTCAATGGACCAAAGTGATGTCCAAAGCCTGGGGAACCACACATAAGTGCATTACTGCACTGGTTGGAAGCGAGACGAATTTACCCCAGGGAGAGAGCAGCGTAATTTTTACTTGAAACGGTCACCCATCCAAGTACTAACCACGCTCCTCGTAGCCTGACTTCGGTAATCTAACGAGAACCGGTCATTGCACTGCGCCACGCTCGACCTCTATACTCGACCTGTATAAAAATATAATATTTTAATATTTCATATGTATAGGTTTTGAAAATGCAATAACATTTATTGTAAATCAATCATTCACATTCGATCATTCTCTTCTCACAGTCAATTTAAGTAAAATTTTATAAATAAAGACTACTATTTATTGAATATTTATTATAAAATACAATATTAAATGATAAGAACTTAATCGTGTTTTTCTTTTGATATAATATATATATGTATGTATGTGTAAGATGTAATCGTATTGCCATTACTATAAAATCAAATGTAACTATATATAATATAGGAATATAGCTTAACTTCTCAACTACCTTGCAACTCTAACGCGCCATGACCGTTGATGATTTAAATGGAAAGCTTGGCAAAGCTCGTAAGAAATGCAGCAGCAGCAGCTTGCTGTGGTTTTGCATAAATCATGTTCATTCGAATGCTATTTAGCAACGCGGGTGGCTTGCATGCACTGCGGGTCCCGTCTCTCTCTCTCTCTCTCTCTCTCTCTCTCTCTCTCTCTCTCTCTCTCTCTCTCTCTCTCTCTCTCTCTCTCTCTCTCTCTCTCTCTCTCTCTCTCTCTCTCTCTCTCTCTCTCTCTCTCTCTCTCTCTCTCTCTCTCTCTCTCACTGCTTCTGAAGTGGTGTTTGGCCTTCTAGCTTGTCAGCAAATGTGTTTCAAATAGTCTTACATACATTATAAAGTATTTGCAGCTGAAGCCAGCAAGTACTCACCTAAAGCTATACTGGCAAAGTCTACTTTTAAAAGAAAATATCTTGTATTTATATGTATAAATAAAACTAACGTATTTATGTGGTGCGAAGTTGTAAACTTACTTTAAGTTCTTTCTTAACCTTCGTTTTCCATGCATGCAAGTTTTTTCCCCCTCTACTGTAAAGGTATCCGTCAAAAGTACATTAACTGATAAATGGTAGTAACCAAAAATACATTATTGCACTGCATAAATTCGATAAGACAATTCTTTACGTCATATTAAATATATAGACTGCCATAGTGATAAATTAGGTTACATTTCCTCTGTGGTGAATCTTCATTAAATTTAAAGCAGCGAATGGCAGACGGGCGGACAGGCAGGCAGTTTTGTGCTTTTCAACTTCTTTGCTTATAAAATGAGGTGATCAATAGAAAATCATCATAATATTCCTTTCATGAATTAAACTTTACTTTCATATAAAATAATATTTAACTTATTTTTAGTTAAAATAGAACAATGAATGAAAGCGCATGATTATAATATATATTATATACATACAAATATATATATATATATAATTATACATAAAAACATTATTTTTAAAGTTATTGTAATTTGTACTCATTTTATAATTATAGATTTTAAAGCCTAACTAACGTATGATGACGCACAATATATATATATATATATATATATATATATATATATATATATATATATATATATATATATATATATATATATATATATATATATATATATATATATATATATATATATATATATATATATGCATATATGTTACCACTGTACATTCAAAATTCACCATAATGGATTCTTTTGTAAGCAATCTCGTATAATACCATGTCTATTATATTTTCTATCATTTACACAACTTATATTATTTATACATGGCAGGCCAAATCAGACACTATATTTATGGGAGGCTGAGGCTATATAATATGTTTAATTAATAACCGTTGAAATTGAGTAAAATTTGTAAATGATAAATTTAGTTTTAATTTGAAGTAAATATTCCTCGTCAACGAGAAAATTGTGTTGTGTATTAGCCCTAAACAAAAATGCTAATTGATTTTCTTTTCAAGCTTGTATAAAAAATGAAGATGACCGTAAGATACAGACTTTAGAAAAATAGAATACATCCCGAATGCATTAGAAAAAAGTTCTTTAATTCCTTTCATAATCCTCTGTATATTAAAGATGTTGCATGATGTGTACTGGACGTATATACGTATATATTTTATATTAACACTCTATTAATCGGTACTTGCATGATCAATGAATAGCATACGCGTTGCAATCTTCACCGTTGATTTTTTATATTTGTCTTTTTCTACGCATTTCATTCAGAATTCCGAAATGTATTACTGCATGCAATAAAGTTGACAGTGACTTAGCAGGCATGAGAACAATACATTTATTGAATACCAGAAGTAAGTTAAAATTAAGCATAACAAACCTTGATTTGCTGATTTTATTTTTTCATTATTACTACTGAAAATGAGTACAAAATGTGATTGTCACTTGTTTTTAGTAAATTCAACTTAACAAAAATAACAAATTTTCAATATATCATAATATAAAAACGTTCACAATGTGCTTTTCATTCAATATCCGTATTTTATACGTAAATTTTACTAAGTTTTCGTTTGGAAGTAATAGTTTCAACGAAGAGAAGCTGCAAGCCCACTTTTTACTTCCCTTCTTTTCTCTACACATTATTCTATGCATATTCTCGAGAGGATAAGGCCTTTTTGTAAGATTTATGTTAAAAAGAAAGAACACCCTCCTTATTTTCAACTTGCATAAATCTTAAAGGAAAAATAGAAACGTAAAAATTTGGTTTTATTTTTTATACAATAAGATTCAATTTTATTAGGCCTATAAGTTTGAAATAGCAATTGTATTTTGTTTGAGTTAAACTTTTAGCAATTTTGTACTTGACTATAGATATTTTTCATCAAGTCGCGAGTATCAGTTTCTACTAAGGAGTGAAGCTAGGTGATTACTACGTGATTTATTGATCCGATAAAGTTATCTGATGCTGCTTGGACAAATTGATGTAAGAGCTAGATAATTGCACTATATAACATAGTAGTAGAAACACACTCATCGAATAGGAATGAAAGTATAAAGAAAATTGTTAGTGATTTTATATATTCTATTCAACAACTTTCTTTTTAAGAATGAAAATGATAAATTTAATGTTATTTTTATAGGCATGATTAACTTGTTTACTTTAACCCTTTTATTTAAAACAAAACAAAAACATTTATGCATGAAACAATCAAATTTTGCATGAATCTGCAACAAAAATTATATGAAGCATCCTATTCTATGTATAGCACTTTCTATTTATGGTAGTTTTATTCAGAAAATAAGGTAAAAAAAAAATTAAATTTAATATTCATAGAATTAAAGAGAAGCGATTTCTGATTCAAATATTGTGTCATTTTGCGTTCTATTATCTTTGAGATTACGCGGCAGCCTCATCGTTTCTCTGGTTGGTGGCTGCTGGGCTGAGGTTAGTTCTACCGCAACGTTGGAGACGGCCCATTGAACAGCAACGAACGCCACTTCGAATCAGCTTTATAGAATATACATAGTGGTTGTAGCAGCAGAAGCAGTAGTCTCCACTACCCTCTTCTCTCTCTCTCTCTCTCTCGCTCTCGCTCTTTTTTCTTTTTCTCCTCGACGCCGCTCTGCCTGCTGTATGCCGCCGGCCTGGCCTATAGCCACTGCTGCTGCGCTGCCCACTTGAAGAATAAACTCTGTTCTAAAGACATAAACAGAGAAACTCCCCCCCCCTAAAAAAATAAATTATTTAACTTAACTTAAACTTTACAGAAAAATGTTGAAACTTTAGTTTAAATTCTAACTTCCTTATACATGTTTCAACTTCATATCTCTTTAAGAAAATTGGAAAAATAATTAGATATAAAATTAATTTCTTATCTCACGTAAAAATGAAATTATTTTATTTTTCCATTTCATGAGTACTTGGCATGTTTAAAATATTAAAAAAAAAAGACATTTTATGCATGATACTGTATATAAATATAATGTTATATTTAATTAAAAAGGTTAGCTTAAATATATAGTTCAGTCTGCGTGACATTATATGCGTGTCTTCATATTTTATTTTCAAATAAGAGTACGATTTTTTTTTTACCTCACCGCACATAAGAAATTTTAGTAGTCATATAATACCATGAGTGTCAAATTATGTTGTAATGCTGTTCAATACCAAAGAGGTTTAAAAATAAAATAACATCTCTCACTCTCTCTCTCAATATATATATATATATATATATATATATAATATGAAAATAACTAAATAATAGGCAATTTTTTACTCTTTTGGAGATTTGATTAGTATATCATGAAAACGATCACATTTTTAATATTTTTTTTCTAGGGTTGTTATTTTAATATTACATTAGCACAACATCTTTGCAGTTTTGGGGGCTGTAAACAAAGCTTTTTATTTCAAAATATTGACGAAAAAGGTCTTGTTTTACACGCAATACTGCGTCACACAGTAGAGTCTCTTGTGAGTCGATCAATATTACCCAGGCGCCTCCCACCTCCCTTTCTACCATACATTTGGCAGCATGCTTTCCTCAGACCCGACTTCCTTAAGTAGGACAAAAATTTAGAGATAATTTTACCACTTATTGCTTTGCCGTATATATTAAATTATTATTTACGCAATAAATTTTGTTGCATAATATTACACTTGAATTTTTTTTCGTAAGTAATTTATAAATCATGTCATTTGGGAGTTAAAAAATACAGCAGAGCTGCAATGCATTTATAGATTGTTATGATACGAAGGATAAATTCAAATGACAGTACTTGATTAAATTGCAATGACATTATTTTGTAATGAAATGAAATGACTTATGAAATGAATAATTTAAATATAATAACAATACAAGGAATGGAAATTTCGATTAGTTATTCAAATAACAATAATAACTCAAGCATATACTTTCTTAAGAAAGTGTTTTATTAATTTTATTTTAAAAGTAAATAAAGTAATTTGCATTGTGAATTCTATTACAAAAGTTTGATGGTGTGTTGTTTTGCATGAAAATTTAATTATTAGTACTGACCTGTAAAAACAAGTTTTGATGATCCTAAAAGTTAATGACTGGATAAACTTTATTACAAAGCATCATCAACTGCCTGCTTGTTCAGCAAAATTAACGAGAAGACTGTTTCTGACTGTAGAAAAAGAAAAGAGCCTAAAGCGAGACATCAACAGAAAAGAAAAAAATGAGAAGCTTCCCTTCCATCCACTCGCTTGCTAACCTGTGTTTTGAATTTTTACCTAGCAACTAAACTTTTTATCTCAGTTTTTTTTAATCCTTCTTCTTCTCTTTTCCTGATATATCTTCAATAAATGAAATTGGCATAAATAAACAAAAGCTAAATATTTAATTGTTTCGTGAACTTAAATCAATAAATCCTCCGCTTTTAATCAGGAGAAATACTTTCTTTATAATGTCTTAAATGTATAAAGAGTATAAGTCTATAATATTGTTTGAAATTTTCTTCTATTTTATCACACTGTCACCCAAAAGAAAAAGAAAGAAAAAAATTCGTAAAAAACATTTCATATTTAAGAAAACAAAATCACCGTGTTAAAAAATTAATAAAACGGCGTGATGGTGGATCAAAGCCTTACGTCAATTTGGGACATTTCATTCATCCAAAGCTTTATTTAATTAATAAATCTCACTTGAGAAAACTGCGTGGTTACCTTCATTGTGACATGTAAGAAGGCTCTTAGAGTCTATATACAAAAATATTACAATTGGATCCGAGCTTTGATCTGCTATACTATGTACTAATCAGAACCAAAAAGATGTCCCTCACCTTATGAGACTTGTATGCTACTCAAGGATACACCTTTTTGAATCGTATATTAGATATAATTATATGAAAATTTATAAAAATTTGTTAACAAAATTAAACATCTAAATTTTTTTTGTTTGCTTGTTCGTTTGTGTATTTATTCATCTAGTTCCCGTATAATAAATTATTAAAATTATCCAATTAAAAGATATTATGTCGTTACAATACTTACATCTGCTGTATGTACTTCACTTTTTTATTATAGCTTTTTGTCGTCTATGAAAATATATGCATACATAATAAATGTGGGAGGTGTGGCGCAATGCGTTTGACCGGGTCTCGTCAGATTACCGAAGTCAAGCAACGCCGAGCGTGGTTGATTGGGTGACCATTTTCGACAAAAATCACATTTCCTACCCAAGGGTAAATCAGTGCACTTTTCCACCATGTTGTTTCCCTGGCTTTGGACCATTGCACTTTTGATTCATTGACAAAAGCTGTAGCGTCCGTCCTGACTGAGGTTTCCACGTTTCCCTCAGTCGCAGGCAAATGTCGGGATGAATTTGCACGGACGCGTGGCCGCCCCTGTTCCGGAAGAGTCTGCGAAACGCTTAAGTTAGGGTTTCAAACCCAATGAGTAATTAGTAAATGGAAGTACCCAATTAGGGTTTGATTTAAAAAAAATGAAAATGTTCGGTGTAGAGTACCTCGATTCGGGTTCCCGTACAATTTGTTACATCATTAATTATTATTAACGAGCATTGTAGTAATTTTTTTTACATTAAAACAATGTTGTATTAATAAAATATTCTTTTTGCTCAATCTTTACGCCGCTAAATAATTATCATGGATTTGAAATTTTATTTAAGACTTAAACACTCAACTTGAGTCACTTGCAAGCTCTCATTAAGAGCTCTAAGAGCAGATTAGTTCAAGCCACACAAGACTCGAAGTCTTAAAGTAAAACAAATTTTGGTATTGGTTAGTAGTAATCTTCTTTGTTAATTCACTCAGTAAGCAACTTACACACCGCTTAAATGTGTGTACTTGTGTACGTAAATATACATTACAGCTGCATCGTCGTTCCTTTCTCTCCCTCCATTCTCACTTCTTACAACCTTGATCTCTCTTATTTTTATCATCTCTCTCCCTCTAAAATATACTGACTGTCACATATTTTTTTATCGTTTTTATTTTATTTTTTATTTCATTAAAAAAGTTCTCCACAAATTTATCGTTACAATGAAAAAATAAAATGTCAGATAATTTTAAGAATATGGTTGCATTAATAATTGAAAGTTTTCTGATTGATTTGCAGACTACGTGAAAAGTTTGAAACTTGTAATTTATAACAAATCATGTCACTATCACTTCTTTTACAGAAATTCGTTTTTATATGCATTGGTGAAGAATTGAGTTTGCACAAAGACGTAATAGAATATATATAAAAAAAAAGTCAACAAGCTTAAGTATTACACTTATTTTGCAGTAGTTTATATTCCCGCGCAGAGTTATTTACTCGTGATCAAGAACAATATATCAATGTGACCGACACACATCAAATTTCAAGATAAGTTCAATTACGAGTACATGTGTTATTATCCATGGTTTAAAAGTAACTAGATGGAATTTGCTAATATTCGTATGAGCTTATGGCGGTTGATTTAAAACAAAAAAGTCCACTTCAATGATTTGTTAAAAGAGATATTATAACGTATTTGTAGATCGATTTCACCCTTTTAAAAGCAAGTGTTAAAGTAATTTTGATATGATTGTTTATTTATAATGTTACAGGCTACTGCATTGTCCAGAGACCTCATCAAAGTGATCAATACATTTTAGAAGGATCTGGAAAACGGGTATGTTAATTCCTTTTTACTTCATTTAAATCATTTTCCTGTTAGCATTGTTAATAATAGCACAAAACTTATAGTTTTTACTGGTGTAGATAAATTAACTATGGATGACAAAACCTCTAGAGAGTGCACTGCAAGGGACATTTTTTTATTTTATTATTATGATTTTTTTTTTAAATCAGCACAGAAGAGCGATGAGTATTGTATAGACTGCAGGGAATACAAAAAGTACCATTAATATTATTTTTTACTGCAATACCATCATTTTTTCTTTAAATTTGTCTGTATATTAACTAATCTAGAAACCATCAACACTATACATATACATGCGTGCATTATAAAACAATAGAGTTTTTCTTTTTTCTAGCTGTTAATTTAATTATTTTTTTAACTTTTTTTCAATGGACAACCGAAATGTTTTTTTTTTTTTTACAGCATTAAGTTGAATAGGGCGTAAAAATTGCTAAATATACATACGAGAGTATATTATATGTATTAAATATGTTATATATTATGATTTATGATATTTGTAATATACATTTAAATATTACATATTTTAAATATTGATCTTAGGTATAACAACCAAAGATCGAGTATCAGTTTTATTTGTTCGCAGCTGTATTAATGGCTAATTTTGTAAATTAAGGGTAAAAAAATACATAATTTTTTGGTACTTGATGTTATTTTGGTGTTACTCATACTACTGTAATGGCCAGTACCTACAATATTGTCATGTATTTTTAATGTAATATTTCATTAATTACTGATTATTTGTGCTTAATATAACTGTATAAATATTTATACGAAGTAAATAAATATATATTGTCCAAAAACATTTCCATAGCCTCGGAAAAAATGAAAAGATACCAATAAAAAATTTTATGCTCTATTCATATTCAAATATTATTACATATTTATATATATCAAAAATTCATATTTGTCTATCTCACAGTTACTCAGCTACTTTATATCATTAAAATTATTGGATGCGATGTTCGAAAGAAGATAACCAGATTTCTCACTAACAACAGTTAACTTTAGACTAATTCAATGACATGTACTAAACTCAGATTACTGAGAATCTAAAATTTTAAACTATAATAGATGTTATTGTATTATCTGATGTTATTAGAATTTATTTGAACATAATACAATATAATTGAAATATTGATAGTAAGAGGGATGGGGGGAGACAACGATGTCTAAAGATGAGAACTTTTTTTAGAAATGCTTAAGTGTATTATTCATATTCATTCCTCCAAAAAAACATAGAATGCCATAATATTTTTTTATCTATACGTGTTAATTTCAAAGAAATTTACAAAACTTGATTTGAATTCAATTCGTAAGCCCTGCCCGGTGTTACCCACCACGGAAGAAACCAGCAAGAACAGAACTAATATATTTCCATGATAATAAACTGAAGTGCATGATTGGTTTGCCCTCAGTTATACCGTGAAAATGAACCTGAGTGTTCGGAACTTTGCCAATGCAATGAAGGAGAGCAGCTTGTGTGCAATACGTTGTGCGTGGATCGAGCGCCGTGCAAGACTGATTTCGCCTTTTATAACCACGCGGCGCCGGCTTACCAGGCGTACCGAGGTCGCTGCATGTGCTACTCAGGAAAATTCATCTGTATGCGACCTAGCCCAGGTAAGTCACTTATAGTAATTGCAATTTGTAAATTCAGATAAAAACACTGCGATTGGTACCCTACTTATTTTAATACTAAAATTGTGCACTGACGGTACAAGTTATATTTTTTTAAGATATTTGAATTATAATTATATAACGATCAAATTGTTTTGTTACATTTTTTTTTTGTACGTACATAAATAATTTCCAGCACATACGATAATTCTGTTAAATATATATATTTCTAGCATTATTTAAGTTGATTTGTTTAATATCTTACCAGAATTTTTTTCCTTTTGCTAACGTTAAAACTCAATACACAAACATCATTTATAAATAAGTGTTATTTAAGTTATGTAAATTAATCAGAAATCAGTTGATAAAAATAGCCCAAATAATCGTTAACTGTAAGTTTTGTTTGTTTTACAGTAAAATATTTAGCTCAGGTATAAATCATTGGTCATTGAGCGCTTAACCACATAAACTACAGAGTTTTCTTTTTTTTTTTTAACCATACGATATTTTTATACATAATTTAATAAGCAAAAGAAATTAGATCTCTTAATCATAGTGTATTCATGAATATTTAAAACAAGTATCTTTAGGAACATAATGTAATTTGTAAAATTATTTTTCCTTGCCTAAAAATAGCAGCTTTTTCGTTTCAAAAGTTTTAAGCCAACGCTACTATATATAATTGAAATCTCTCCTTATTACAAGTGTGTTATAATTATATTATTAAAACGGACTTTACATGTGTTTATTGTTAATCGATAGACGTCAACGAAAGTACGTTAACAGAATCCAGTCATGAACAATCGAGCCAGTCAGCATCGTTTACAAAGTCCACTTGCCTCAAGGCAACACTGCATGCTAACATGTTTTCGCCATATTTTTATATTGACTGTTATTATGCAGACTATAGTTATATATATAAAAGTGTGTATTTGTAATGATATTATTGTATAATAAAAGGATAATACACATTGCACTTTGCAAGCTTAATACAAAAGCTTATTACGAAAAGAACGTTGCACGGAGGTACAAAGTTCATTTTACATTGTATTTTTATTTCAAGTACGTTTTTATTATGCATTCCCTGCCCTATACTAGATCCTTGATCAAAAGAAAGTATTTTTTGATTAGTTCCTTTATCAAGCAAGCTTAACTATAAAGAAAGTACCATGCGAAAAAGTCTTGTTTTTCAGATTATATTTTACCATTTAATTAAGGCGGATTCAGATGGCGACAACGGCGATGCGACGCGATTTCGACGTAAAAGCTGTGAAATCCTATGCGACGGCGAATTCACTGGGAATCGCGTTAATTACGATGCTCTTTTTATTTTAATCGCCAAATATGGCCGCCAATGGATGTTACAGCAAGTGCGCATTATTCGCGTCGCAGCCTGGAAATCGCCATGTGAATCCGCCTTAATGATTAAAAAAAAATGGAATAGTGTTGGCAACGATATTTTTATCAGTGTTGTCACCTTCATCTTTTGTACAGCTAGGTACGACTTTTCATCAAATAGTGTTATAATAGATAAAAGATTATTTGAGTAACAAAATGCTTGATACAAGAGCTGTTATAATATTTACACCACTTTCACATAGTTATATAAATATTATATTTCCTGAAAATTGCTTGAATAAAATAATGTTTTACTTAAATGCATCCCCATGTGATTCATGAGAATATTTATTGTTATTGAAATAAAATACAATTTTATATTGTAAAAATATAAAACATAAGGTTCTCTTAGTATTGTTATTAGAATTCATGAAATTAAAATCTGCATATTTGTTATACGGGTCTTTCACCGTATATAAAGCTTAAATAAGAAGAACCAATAGTCCAAGAATATTATGAAATAGGTTGGACAAAATTAGTTACAAGCTGATACTTGGTACACGCGTAGGTGGGACCTACCTGAAGCCACTGTAGAAAGTTTCCCAAAGTTCCGTGTGGAATAAGGTCAGAATCCGGGTTTGTCCCGGAATTCAAAAAACATTTTTTTCCCGCGTGACTAATTAACGTAGCGTTATGCACAATACCTCATTTTGAAGATCATACTATCAGTCAACTGTAAAAAATACTCATCTGCTATTAAAATTATTTTATCATGTGAATAATTAATTAAAACGCTAATTAGAATGGTTAAATAAATTTTCAAAATGGAATATCTCCAAAAGTCCTGCATGTATCGATTTTGAGTTTATTATCGAATTTAGGGACATTTAAATTTTCAATAGAATGCTTTTTGTTTCATAGTTCGAACTTTTATAGAATTTGAGTTACAGTATGCAGAAGTCCGCAATTCAAGGTCGCGCATACCCCGTCCCCGCACACTGGCTCTAGCAGGTATAGCAGCCGCGCTACCTCGTCCATGCATTGTATACGATATATCAACCTAATTTCTTGCTTGTTCTCTTGATAATTAAACTCAATTTAATTTTAGAGGTAGGAAATAAATTTCGGGGGGGGGGAGAGAACTAAAAAAATTAATAACAAATCAACGCGCAACGCCCGTATGTAAGAGCTCTATATCACATGTATGATTTTTCTGAATTTTCAAAAAAAAAAAAAAAAAAAAAATCATTAATTCTCGAGAGGGGTGGGGGTGGTATTTGAGAGGTGGTAAGTATGGACTCAAAATGTCTAATTCGTGCAATCACAATCTATTACAATATTGTAATAACTATTAAAGACATATCAGAGTAAAATCAACAGATAAGATGTCTTGGGTTCTTTGGTGATTTTAGTTTTAAAGATAACTAAGTAATTAGAAATTAATGTTAAAAAAATATGCGACTTTGTTCAGTCACTTTCAGAATGTTTCTAGAAGGTTTCGTGTTAAAACAAATGAGTATATATATTAAGATATTATTTTACTCAAGTGTTTATACAGGTAATCATATGCAACACGACGAAAACGCTTCACTATATATATATATATTATATTGGGTGTGATTCACGAAGCAGTTAGCCAGGTTCTAACCACGTTTAGCTTAACCACGTTTAAGTATTAAACCATTTAGTTAAACGTGGTTAAGCTAAACGTGGCTAAAAACCTGGCTAACTGCTTCGTGAATCGCGCCCATATATATATTTCATTTTAATATATTATCATATATTATGCGTATGATAACATTTGCAGCACAAAATATAAATGTGATGCATTCATTGCTTATAATATTTCCTACTCTACTGGCCTGGTGCGCATGTACTTTTTTTTCTCACATTTGGTCACTAAAGTATAATAAATGAAATGAATTTTGAGATAAATATTCTTAATTTACATAGACTGAATTCACTGAATAAATATCAACACCATGCCGATATATATAGTACCAACTTTTATGTTGCTGGCATAAAATTTCTCACTAATCATGCACATATATGGCATGGTTTGAAATGCCAGGTATTCAGCTGAAAACAGGCAATCATGAAGTCACCGAACAATCCTTTCCGTGGCCTATGTTGAATGACAGGGGGACAGACGTGTATTATTATTTATTTGTAGTCATTTATAATTCTAAAGTATAAATATGCGACGGGGTACCACTTTTGTCTTAATATAATATATTCTTATGTACTATAGACAACGTGTTTTGCAAATCGCAGCAACATTATTTAATTTTATAATTAAATTTCATATTTGTTACTTATTTAGTTATCGGTTTGACATCCTCAGTGGTTTGATAAGTCATATGAAACAAACATATAGTACACCTCGGGATAACACGAACTTTGTATACCCGTGATGGTTTTGGGCATCACATTACACCGTCTTATGTAATGGGGACATGGGGTGAATTTGAACATTTCTTAGATGGAGGGATGCAAATGGTGGAGAGCCTCCTATATCTTTTGGAGCTTTGGCAGCAGCATTTGAGCCAGTAGTATAATTATAAATACGATCTGTACCAAGGTATACACTGTTCAGAGGAGAGCTAACTCGGTAACATATGCTGCTGTATAATAGTTACATACCCAGAGCACAAAATTATGCATGTATGATACTTACATTTTCATTAAAAAACAACAAATAAAAATTAATATGGCTGACAATTATTATACATCTTCACCTTGCAAAAAAGTAAAAAAAGTAAGGTCTTCTTAATTAAAATGCTTTAATTAGTATCTATTTAAACATTGTAACACCACCCAATTCGTCCCCCCCCCCAAATAGTAATAAAAAATTATAATCAACAATAAAACAAAATTATGCATGGTGATATAGAGCTCTTATATACGGGCATTGCTCGTTAATTTCTTAATTTTTTAGCACCATCCCCCCCCCCCGTTCCCCCCTCCCAAATGTATTTCTCCTACCCCTGAAATTAAATTGAGTTTAAAAAAAAAATTATCAAGAGAACAAGCAAGAAATTAGGTTGATATATCGTATGCAATGCATGGACGAGGTAGCGCGGCTGCTATACCTGCTAGAGCCAGTGTGCGGGGACGGGGTATGCGCGACCTTGAATTGCGGACTTCTGCATACTGTAACTCAAATTCTATAAAAGTTCGAACTATGAAACAAAAAGCATTCTATTGAAAATTTAAATGTCCCTAAATTCGATAATAAACTCAAAATCGATACATGCAGGACTTTTGGAGATATTCCATTTTGAAAATTTATTTTACCATACTAATTAGCGTTTTAATTAATTATTCATATGATAAAATAATTTTAATAGCAGTTGAGTATTTTTTACAGGTGACTGATAGTATGATCTTCAAAATGAGGTTTTGTGCATAACGCTACGTTAATTAGTCACGCGGGAAAAAAATGTTTTTTGAATTCCGGGACAAACCCGGATTCTGACCTTATTCCACACGGAACTTTGGGGAACTTTCTACAGTGGCTTCAGGTAGGTCCCACCTACGCGTGTACCAAGTATCAGCTTGTAACTAATTTTGTCCAACCCCCCATGTATTTTTTCATAACTTTCTTGGACTACAATGCTATAGGAAAAAAAATAAATACCAAAACTATTATTAAAAAAAGAGATGTTGTGAGTTTCGTTAACCCGCACAGCATAGGTTTTAGGGTTTTCTGCCTACATCCCGAAGATCTTCGGACGGCTCCGGGCATCTCCGTACTATGCAAAAGTAAACATGGAACTCCCGTATAGGAACTCAATTTTAAGACTATCTTGCTATCTGGTATACCGTTAAATTTTTTTGTATTAAAAAAATACTTAGATTTTATGTAATATATTTATATGTATATATTTATTTATACTTATTATTTTACTCAAGTGGTTTTCTAGAAGTAAGTTTCTAAGTACGAAAATCTTGTGGTTACTGCCCAGCTTGCCCGTTTATCTGTATCTTAACGTTGCTGTAGGCACTTAAATGATGCATTGCGGGTTGCCTTCCGTGACTTGTTGGCAGACTGACTGGCAAGGCACACGTCTATCACCGTGCGCGTATGTTGCAGACACGTACAACCTACCACTTGGAGTGTTCCTGTTCCTGGGGTACAGTGAAACAGATGAGACTCTCCTGAAGCCTCATAGCAACCTCACCATCCACGATACTGTAGACGCTCTTCAGCAACTACTCCGCTTTGAGCCGAGCAAAAAGGCAAGCCGCTCATCCTCCACCACCACCTCCTCCTCTTGTTGTCTTACTCAACTTCAGCCCCTCTACTTACCTCACTGCATGCTCTGTGGCACTTGGCTCTCAGCATGCATCATCATCATAGCCATGCAGGGCTTCTCTTGTGTCTTATCTGATTGCAAGCACGTATCAAGATTGTATTATAAAAAAATACAAATATTAAGAAAAAAGAACAAAAATCCCTTTGTTTTAATTATTGAGATTTTTTTTTCTTTATAACGCATGTTTTTCTTTGTTCTTGCTAGTATTTTTTTATTATTATTTTTGTTCTTTAAGATATATACTGTTCAAGTTGTTTTCTTTGACTTTTTATTTCTTGCTTCGCAGCTTCCCTAATCTAAAACGATTTCTTTGTCTGGCATCAAGCCTTGCTCCTTCTACTCCTCACTCTCTCGCATTCTTGTCTGCTGGGTCTCGTGTCAGGAACAAAAGAGCCGTACACTGCTTCTTCTTCTCTTCTTCTCATCTGTCCGTCCGTCCTTCTTTCTCATACTGCCTAATCAATAACGTGCTCTTGTTGTGTTGTTGTTGTTCGCAGGGGGAGTGTGCGTTGTTTCTGTACAACGTGACCAAGGAGAATGTTATCATCGTGGCGAAGCTGGTCCACGAAAACTTCACATTTACCCGAGATCTCGTAAAGCGCACCTCACTTGACCAGCTCCAACACGAAAAGGTTCGTAAACTTTCTATCATGTTAGCATCATAGCTTTTTATAATCAATTTTGTTTTATTTTATTAGATTATTAAATTTTAATAATAAGATTATACATAGGCTAATACGCATGTTTGCTATGAAGTAAAAGAAAGACATTAAAAAATGATTTTGCATTAGGGTGCACATAATAAAACTATTTTTTAAAGTATAAGGTAACAGTAAATTTATTGTATTCTTATTAAAAAATTAAATATATATATTTAAAGATTATAAAGTACCTCCAGGGTGAAGTAACTTTGGAAAAATAACGACTGTTCATTTTTTAACATATGTCAGCAATTTGATTTTGCTTGGAGGCAAAAATGAGGATGAATTTATCTTAGTAGCTGATCTGTGATGCCGTGCGAAAGGATAAGAGAGCAAATTTTATGCTCGTCGGGTTTCAGTGCCCCCACCCTAACGGTACTCCCACCACTACGATCTAACAGGGGAGACAAGTGGAGAACGTACTACTCTGAGCCCACAACCCTGTCTGTCTTAGCGTTCGGGAGTAGCGAGAGAGAGAGAGGGAGAGAGATGCGGGGTGTAAGAGATGCTCCCAAGTGCTTTGACACTCATCTTGACAGCTCCAACTCCTTGTCGCTGTGCTGACATGCTCAAACTTGCACCCGCTCTGTCTGTCTACATTGCGGACCCGCTTCTCTCGCTCTCTTAACGCAATCTCTTGTAACTTCGTGATATTTTCAATCTCTAAACAAACCCTTGGTGGACTTGATCATTTGAAAACCGATATTTACTGTTGCACTACAGATTTTTTTTTTTTTTTTTAAGTTAATATGCTAGAATTTAGTTAGACTTCGTTATCAAGCACATTTCTTATTTCATTTTCTTTTAATCTCTTAATTTTTTTCTTGTTTCTCCTCCAATGCTATAAATATAAAGAAACATCATCATAAATCGTTGTGTGCATCCTGTGGCGTGTGCAGGAGGAGTGTTCCGGCCCTCTACAAGATCTAAGTGACAAGATAAACAACCAACATACCGAGTTACATTCGCATCAATTACTCTCAATCCTCAAGATGGCTGAGGTGGAAGTGAAAGTCCCTGAGAGTAATAGTGGTTCAAGGCTGTTCTGGGGTTCCCCTTGGCCCACCCCAATGTGCCTGCTGTTGCTTTTAGCACTCACTCTCCCGGTGCTGTATGCTCAGTGTTGGGGTCCCGCGCCCTCATGACCCTTTCCAAACGTAGCAGCGGCCTTGTGACCCCAACCCTCCTCCCGCTATCCTCCTCGACTCCCTCCCTGTCGTTCAAGAGCCACCACCAGCGGCACTTGTTCAAATATCCCCAGATCAGCCAGCGAGCTCCTGCAGCATACTGTTGTGTAGCGTGCTTGCGGAATGTTGCTTTACTATAAAGTGAGATTGAATTAATACAATATTATTAAATATAAATATATATATAAATATATCCTCACTCCCCCCCCCCCACAAAAAAAATACCGTCTCTAAATAAAAGTATATTATATCAAATCCCGCCAAAATTAGCTCAGCATAAACCATTTCTAAACATTCTAAACATTCTGTATGATTAACAAGAATGGAGGTAAATGCATATGTATAAATTTGTCTTGCAAAACCTTCTATCAAATATATATAAAAAAAAAACTTTTTTAACTCACTATTATTTGTTAATATTTTTGTTTATTTATTTAAAAGCTTTGGTCTTGGTGATATGTATCTGCATTCATGGATATTTTTTATTTTTGAATTAAATGAGTCCACATTGTCATTAATCCTCCTTATAGTATAAATGTTTGACCCGATAATTAAAATATTAAAACAAACAGGTTCGCCACTATAATCTTCTCACAACTCCAATCACAACGCACAGCACTGACTACTGTTGGTTGTACCAAATCAAATCGTGGTGTCATATAGTGAGTATGATGTAATTATTTAATACATATTATACGCAATATATCTTAATTTATTTTTCCCTATATTGTTTTAACCAATATTCATTCGAACACTCATACTTGATAGAAAATAGTATGTAAATTATGCCTAAAATATTCCATAAAATTAAAATTAATAAAAATATTACTTCGTAAGAAATTTTATGTTTAAAAAAAAAGTCATCTTTATCACCATTGTCTATCATACCAATGCCAATATATAGTTATTAGAAATCAATTACTTAATTGAGTGTTGCTGGGAATGTACAATATCATGGGTTGCTTCAATTAAATTATGTGATCAGTAAAAATGTTACTCCATGATTATACTACAATCTATTTATACCTGCCAATTTTCATCCTATAACAATATCTTGAAAATTCTCATTCTAGTTATATTATTCATATTTTTGTGTTACTTTATGAAGAATATAATTATAAATGTAATAAAAAAAAATACGAAAATTGATTTATATTCTGGTTTTGAGGTGAGAATTTATATTCTTGTTGTTTGTTGTGTTTAATGTTTTTAAGTTTAATGAAATGTTAGTCTAAAAGTGCAATTTAGATAAAAAAATATATTATTTCCATTTGTAATACTCCTGGTCTTTCCAGAAAAAATAACAAAATAATTCTCATGAGATGCTAAAATTTGCAAATTATGAGTGTGAGGAGGAAGGTTAAGACTTGTCATGAAGAAATATTAACTGTTACTGTTGAAATCAATGGACCACAGACCAATCAGACGTATCATAATTCAATAAAAAATAATTATGCATAAATAATCATTAAAAACAGTAAACCTAGATCTTTTGTATATCATACGTACTATGTATACCATACATGAATGCATAATATACATTCAAATTAATACTATGATATTTCTGCGAGATAAAAATTCGTCCCTCGTCATTATCCAACCTATATATTATACAAGAAGAAAAAAAATATTATATAACTCAAAATAACAATTATATAATTATTATGCTTTCTATTGTTATATTGGGCAAATTAAGGCATGCACTTGTTTGCATTTTGAATACACACTGTTAAAAAAAAATAAAAAAAAAAATAAAATTGACTAAATACTAAATTAAATTATTGTCCATGTACACACAAACACATTTCCTCTCTAGCTCATTTATACAGTATATATATATATATATATATATATATATATATATATATAAATAAATATGATAGGATTCCTCATGCATATAAAAGAGATGAGATAATATTAATGATAATATATTTCAGTTAACATTCTGCGTAAACTTTTATTTTATTTATTATTTTTTTTTTTTTTACTTTTCCACATTATCACTGACTGAGAAAATGAAATCCTAAAGCAATCGATTTGAATGTAGAGGTTTGAGATTGATATACTTATAGATTTTATTTATTTATTTATTTTTTTTTTGTATATTATCTGAGAATTCAAATAAAATGATAATAATAATCATTTCAGGTAGAATAAATTTATCAAATAATATTATATAAATTGAAAGTAATATTTTGATTCCATAAAAAATAGTTTTAAATTTTAATAACATATTTTGCGATTTGGTTTCATCAAATTGCGATGAAAAAAACATTATACTGATGCAATAATGACGTTGCCAGTCATATGACGCATTCTGCGATAACAACAAGAAAGAGTTGGCGTAACAGGAAGCACATTCTAACATTTCTTAGAATGATACGGTTCACGAAGCAACTTCGATAAATCTTATTTCATTGATAAGCACAAAAATTGGCAAACTTTTTACGCGTAAAAAAAAATGGTAACGTGGAAGTAATTTAAATGCCTATAAATAAAGTTAAAAAATGTATTCCAGATTTATTCCGCTGTACATTTCTCTACAGCTCTGCTGCAACACGAAGAACATTTTATCGAACACATAAAAGAAAAACACGAGTTAATTTTTGTTCCTTATTACAAATTAAAAAGTTATTATTAATTTTGGCTGATTTAGGATCATGTAGGTTGCCTAATAGCAAACATTTTTTTTAAATCCGAATAGTCCAAAATAAATAAGTGCATTTAATAAAATCTTGTGTCGGTTGAGACAAACTAGGGGATGAATGAATGATCTAAGAAAAATACATTTACATAATAATTATTTTTGAAAAAAATCAATAATAATTTGCTGAATTATTTTAAAATATTTGTTATTGTTATAATACTTTTTCTCTTTACTTTTGTCAGAGAGTGTACCATATACATATTATAAAGAATGAAAAAGCAGAGGCGTTTTTATTGATTGGGAATGAGTTTAAGAATAGATCCGGCAGCCTTCCTAGTGGCTTTTATATGGCTCGTGGGGTATAAGCAATGAAGTGGCTGGCACTTGCTCGCTCCCACATCGCATGCATGCTTATCACTCAACCGGCCGGCCGGCCGCTCGCCTGCTTGCCTGCTTGCTTGCTTGCCTGCTTGCTCGACCAGCAGGGTGGGAGGGAGCGAGACCAAGCGAGCAATGTGTGTAGGCCGGCCACCCTCTCTGGTGGCAGCGGGTGCGGGAGGAATAGGGGTGAGAGCACGAGCGGGAACCTCTCTATTCTATAGATTGCTGATGCGGTGACTACCACTTGCTACACTTAAAATTAAAAAATCTTACATTTAATTTTATTTTTTATTTTGCACTGTTATTGTAGAACTTGATAATTGTTAAGTATATACAACATTAAAAATAATACATGCATGGATGAAATCTATAGAAAAGCTGAAAAACCAACGCAAAAAAATCATATTTCTTGCACCCATAAGTATGGACTCATTGTTACAATGATGTAGATTATACAACCAAAGTATTGTTGTTATCATTATTATTGTTGCACGTGCAACCTCAGCCTCCGTCCCATTTCCGCCCATTTTTCCAACCTCCTTTACATAACTGTAGTCACGTTTGCTTGCAGGCTGGGAGAAATGTAATTAATAGTGAAAAAAAAAAAAAAAAATTAAAAATTGCTACACCAAATGTTAATACGCCAATTAATTATTATTAAAAAAAAAAGTTCTGCTTCTAAAATGAAGAAATATAATTATCTTATAGAAAAATATTTCCCTATTTTTCGTAATATAAAAACATAAATAAAAAATATTGAAACATGCGCATTTGCTCAATTATGAGATTTTTCAATTCTTGTTTAAAAAATATATATAAATATATATCTGCATAATTATGTTTTATGCAGAAAAGAATAAATATAACCTTAATTATTTGTAAAAAATGAAATTGTAAAATATGCCTGACTTTTTATAGAAAAGAATATTACAAGTATTCCAAAGCAACTATCTTGTAGTGAGCACTGCGAAATTTGCACCACGACTCTTCTTTGTATTTTGAGCTAAAGATACACACTCCAACAAATACTCATCATTCCTTTACATTATTTGCAATGACCAAAAAGAAGTATTTAATATTTCAACAGTCATGCGCCCATGATGCTGATTCATTAAACTTACACATTATATTGAGCTAAGTTAATTATACTTAGAGTGATATAGAAATAAGCAGGTTTGCAAAAATTCTAACTAAAAATTCATGCATATATATTATATAATATAAAAAAATCTTATGAATAGAAATAATAATAAAAATCTTTCAAACTCATGTCTTCCTCACTCTCTCTTCATGTATAATGTACTAAAGATTGCCCCCTGTTAGCGTCTGCTATAGTTGCATTGCACTGCACTGGCACACGAATGCTTCTCCAAAGTAGCCCTTACCCCTGTGATATTTAAATAAACAAAAATGTGGAAAAAAAAAAATAACAAACGAAAGCAGGTCAATTTTATACATGAAAGTTTACTGCGTGTTGGGGGTTATATGTTTCTAAAATTTAATCATATCAATGAGTATTGCATTTTAGTGCATAATGCCATAAACAGAGTAGTTTTGGCATGATGAACCTAAATGATAAGGTACCAATGTATTGTATTTGCTCCATTTTTTATGGGATAATGTGTAGAAATGGCTAATAATTAATTAATGGAATAGAAGTTGCATGTATGATTTTTGTACTACACGCTGAGAGAAAAAAAAAAAAAAAAAAAAGAAGAAGAAGAAGAAGAAGAAAGGGCCATTTCTGATTTTCATTGTTGTGCTTTGTGCAAATAATAATAATAATAACTATAACGAAATGAAATATAGATTAATTGAGATAATATGATACAAACAATAAAAAGGAGTAATAGACATTCTAACTATTTAGGACTGTTTTCACTTCAATGGTGACTGTACACTGTAGTTATTATATTAAATGAAAATTTAATATAATATATAAATAATATATAAGTATATATAAATATATATAATTATATATATATTGGAAAAAAATGCATAAAAAATGTAATGCTGACAATTTGTTGTTTTTGTTCATTGTATTGGGAAAAAAATATATAATATAAAAATAGAAATACGGAATTTGGATTGATTGATGACGTAACTTTGATGCTTGAAAGACGGATGTGTTGAATGGGCAAGAGTGTGAGTGATTATAAGTAAGTATAGAATGACTGCTACATGCTGGCTGGCTGGCGTGATCCTTGACTCGGTCGACCACCGCGTCTCCACGGCTCCACGACGCGACAGCCTGCTGCTGATATCGCGAGCAAGCAAGAGGTCGAGATCCGCTAGCCAGGAGCAGAAAGACTGACCTTTGCTTTCCATAAACTGGGCAAGCAGGCCGCGCAAGCATCTAGCCTCCCGTCAGCCTGCTGCTTATGCTGTTTATCTCTCTACGGGGTGATCAGTTTGCGTTAGCGCTTCTTTCAAGCGCCACCAGCTCTGCGTGCATACTCAGTTTTTTAGATATATATATATTTTTTTTATCACATAGTATTCATATATTTTTAAATGTTAAGAACAATTTAAAATTATTTTAAAATGTATAAATTTTTGTTAGTTCTACTTATCATCGGTTTTGGAGAACTTGTGTTTGCAAGTAAGTGGTGGTTTAAGTATATTATTATTACTTTAATAAAAAGTTATAATTTAAAACAAGTAAAAGGAATAATACGTATTAGAAAGAAAGTGTAACTAGAAATTATTTAAATTAACACAACCGTTGTTACATATTATACTAAAAGACTTCAGATGAAACCAATATTCAATTTTCAATTAAGACGTTTTACATTATCAAAGAAAAATAATTATTTTTAGGACTGTGATTCGGAAGAAAAATTTTTTACTATGCAAACGTTTGATGATATTAATTATTGATATCAATTATAACTTGATAACTTGCTCAAAAGTTGTGTAAAGATTGTAAATTTTACTTCCGAATCAATATCAGTGAATGTTCTTCAAATTAAATATATTAATCAATAGAACAGATTTCTGTACAGAAGTCCAAAAAATTATATTAAGGTGACATCATCATTTGTTTAAACGATTTTTAAGAATACGATGAAATATCGCACTTTAACGAGGTGTGAAATGTTAAGTCTTATACCTTAGTTTATACTGTGTTAAATCGTGAATGGATAACGTAATGAATGAAGGTGACGTCACTCAATACTTGAAGTTCTTCACTTCAGCTACCAATATTCTTGTTATTTGAGAAGGAAATTAGCTCTCTCTATATATATAGCAAAGTTAACAAGATGAAAAACGATAGGAACGAAGGAAAAATGGTGTAGTCTGTCTATAAAACCAAAGTTTTAATGAGTTGTGATTTCAATACTACAATTAAAGTGATAACTTCTTGATAGTATAATAATCAATCTAATTAAATCGTAGAAATCATTAATTGTTTTTGCTTAAAATATGTTATATATTTGAACAATAATACAATATAATTAGAATAATTAAGCCAGACTGCTAGAAATCCGAGATTGTAGATTACACAATCTCGCTTTTTACTGACAGTTAAGTTCACTGTGGTGCTGCAGTAAGCTGCATTAAAATTTTAATGACATCGTTAAATAATAAATAGCTGTTTAAATTTAATTGAATTAGTAACAAATCAGAGCAAATGATATACAATTAAATATAATTCACTTTCTATCCAAATGGTCTCAAGGATATCTTTGTTTTGTTTATATAATATATACACATATTATAGTAATATAATTATTCATGGAAAGAGAGTTTAGACCTAATATATATATGTGTGTGTTATAGTGTTATACTATGACATATTTATAACCAATTATTCTTGAAACTTTAGTATAATATTATAGCAAAAAGGTTCATTGTAAAGATATAATATTGTTTTGTTTTATTGAAAGTACAAACAATAACAAGCAAGCTAAATGGCAAATAGGGAGCACGATTTACGAAGGAGATAACCAGAGAGGTATCCAGCATCCAGGTTTCTCTAGTAGGTTTCTCGCTGAAGAAAACCTGGTTATCTTTCTGGTTATTTCCTACGTGAATTGCGCCCGAATGTTCAAAACAAACATCAAACTTATTGTTAGAAGTGATATATCGTACACATAAAGGTGGATTTATATGTATGAGTGAATTTCAGTGACGATTCGTAGTGCACTTAACACGCACTTGCAGTAAATTTATATAGCAACCTTATTCGATCCTGAATTTTGAAACTCTTTTTCAAAACTCAAATGCAGTCATTAATGAAATTTTCAGCACAAACGCGCCTGATTTATAATTTGTGAGCATAAATGAAAGTATATCTTTCAAGTTAATTGATTTTGAAGGTAAATTTATATGAGAGCAACAGAACGTGCAAGGGTGACGCAATTTTGACGCATGCATTTGTCGCAAAATCTTGGCAGCGTTATAATTTAAAGCAGCATTTATGCAGACGCTGTAATTACGATGCTTCCATGGAACTTTATCGGCGCAATATTCATTGCGTATCGTCCTAAAAATCACCATACATGTAAATTGACCTTTAATTTACTCTGAACTAAAATTAGTGTGCATGTAGGTGCTGGAAAAAAAAAAAAAAAAAAAGAGTAGGCTATCGCTCCATAAGCTGTGAATTCATTTCTTAGTTTTAATAACTATATTTTTCAGTTACAGAATACTACATAAAATTAAATACATAATATATATTATATAGAGAAGAGGCACCTACATTCTCCTTCATGAATATACACTTGCCAACGTGCTTGTAATATTCGTTTAAGCTAATATTATAGGTTGCGATTTGACACGATAAAGCTGCGACTATAGCAGTTAAAATTGGAACATATTGAAACAGCAAAATGTAAAACAGGACATATTATATAACATTTCACTTCTAACGTTCAGAAATAAGAAAAATGGCCGTTATTATAATAGGAAATATGATCATCTTGTTTTGCATCCAGTTGTCTCAAAATGTTAGCCTAACGTTATTGCTTCGAAAGTATAGACAGATGTTAGAAAATAAGGAAACAAAGCCTTAGTTAATACAAAGATAGTTTCTATAAACTATAACTTTCAGTTTACATGTAATTATACTAAAAGGTAAGCTAATTTTAACTTAAATAAATTGGGAAAAGTAGTCTTGTTAAATTTTTGTATATATTCATATTGTTTGTTGCAAAAATATAAATTAATTTGGAAAATGGAGTACCGACCTCAAAATTTTTTATTGCAGAAATGGATAGAGGGTGCAAAGTTATGCTACTCTGTTTTTTTTTTCAGATTATTTAGAGCCCGGCAAATATTTTTTAAAAATTATTAAAAGTACAGAAAAAGTGCCACCTCTTGCCGCCTCTCGTAATAAAAGATAGGACCCAAAAGGGACGTGGATTCGAACCCGACCTCGCCAAAACTTTTTAGCAATACTTCCCGGTCCCTAAAAAATCTGAAAAAAAATCAGAGTAGCATAACTTTGCACCCTCTATCCATTTCTGCAATAAAAAATTTTGAGGTCGGTACTCCATTCACCAAGAGTCAAGATATTGCTCCGTATTATAGAAATTAGCTAACAGTGATTATTAAAGACAAATTTATTTTATGGTCCCGGTGAAAGTAGCCGGAAATGATAGTTATGTTCATGTCTTTCTACTCAAATTTGAGTTTTGAAATTTTGCAAACAAGTGAATACTGTTATTACAAACCTCTTGACAAATTTTTAAACTTCAAATGCGAATATAAACATACAAATGACTATCACTTCCGGGCACTTCCGGCGAGAATATCAAATTAATTCTACTTTAGCTACAAGCTCGAAAGGGAATATTGTAGTTTTCATTCTTTTCGTTCAGGTCATTTAGGTCTACCTGTAGCGGGTACGTAGCACCTGCTCGCTAGTCACGTAAGATCAACATGGACCACTGAAACACCAACAAGATTTTTTTTTAACATTTTCTTTGTTTTTATTTCTTCTGGAATAGATCCTCTTCGAGACCCTGGAATATGTGGCCGACCAACATGCTCACGTAAGTACAATAAATATATGTATAATGTATATGCAAGAAGCACTAACTAGCATAATCATCGAATATTATTTTTTTTTGAGATCGATGTTTATGATTTTAATATAGATTTTTGTGATTCTTAATAGTCTCAACTTTTGTTTTAGAATAAATCGTTTGGTTATATAAATTTGATGGTAGAACAATTGCGCATTATGTAACAAGAGGATTACGATGGGATGATTGAATTGTATTGACAGTCCAGACGTAGTCGGCACAATGTGATGAAATGGAGAGAGACAGCTAGATAGGATGAGAAGGAAGGGAGGGAGGGGGGGGGGGGGGCTAGCACGTGGTGCTCGCACATCCTCGTCATTCCAACCCAAAGTACGTCACACCATGCACTGGTCTGACAAGCCACCACCGCTGTCACCGCTTATCTCTTACTAACTAAACTGGTCCAGTAACCAGCAGTTAAAACTTCAATTGCTCTTATATCAAGATCACTTGCTTACATGTAACGTAATCTAGCTAGACGCATCAACTCTTAAACCGTAGTAATAACACACATTTCGGAAGTAATAAAGATTAAATGTAAAGATATTTTACAAAATTTTCAATCTAAATGACTCTTACAAATACAATTATTATAAATTATTTTATTTAAGCGAGTTATAATTTAGTATAAGTATATCCATATCTCAAATTTTATTCATATCTATATATTTTATTTTTTTAATCTCACAAATTAATATTTTTATTTTGTTTAATTAAGAAAAATGAGCAAGACGGTACGTTTAGTATTGATTTCTGTATATTATACAATTGGCACACGGTTAGAATTAAGAAAGAATCCAGTTTCTTTGCATTTTGTTCAAGCGCAGTCCTATAGAAAGGCTCCGAACAATAGTTTTTCACATTAAATAAAACTATTAGAATTATTAGAATAACAGCACATAGTAAGCCAGTGATTTATAAATGAATATTATACTACGCTTCTTAATTGGTACAGCAATTTTGAGCTCTGATGGTAAAACCTACTTTAATTTTTTGGATAATTTAATTATGATGACAGATGACTCATTTGATGAGGAAATCATGTCCCATAAATTCATATAAAATGTGAAACTGCACTTGAAAAAAATTGAAACATATTGTTTTTTACATTTTTTTTTTTATTATTATTATTATTATTATTATTATATTTAGTTCAATTATTTAAATGCTATGATTGTATGAATGCAAATTTACCGCGGTAATATTGAATTAGCCTTAGTTTTTCTGTGATATATAATATACATTTCTATATTTTTATTCAAAATTTTCAACTCGTTGTGTATTGTACAGTAGTAGTAGCGAGAGAACATTTAATATTCATTTGGTTATTTTACGCGCTCAGTTCAAAGCAACCTCAATGAAACATGCTTCACGCCTGAATATTGTTTTTTTTATACACTATTGTTTTAATATAAATTTAATTTTAAGCTCATTGTTCATATTGTTGTTAAATGATTACTCACTAGCTACAAGTATACGTAGTCTACGGAACATATTATTAAGAATAAAGAAGATGTAATAATAAAATTATATATTAAACATAGTGGATGGGGTTGCTCTTAATACCTGTCTTAAAAAGAAACAAACTCTTTTGCAATATATTGGTAAAGAAAGAGAAGCGAGAAGGATTTACTTTACGTGCAAACAATATCGAAGAAAATACTTAAATTGTCGTACATTTAAACTTTTTAATACCGTTCTCTTGAGGAAACTTGTTCAGCACTAAAACGGATTGTTCGCATGTGATCGCTGAGAATTGCCTTCATGCTGGACAGGTTGCCTAACCTCAGAGCGAGATAAAATAGAAGAGATTTCATCGTACAATAATTAAGAGCTAAACGATACAAAACAAATACAAGAAGTATAGGTGTAATAGACACTTCGGGATGATTGAAATGTTAACCCTTTCTAAGTTTGTAAGCGTTGACATACAGGTATGATAAACTTTATGACTGTCGTTTCTGCATATGATATGCAGTGAGCACATCTATGCAGTTTAATCAACTTCTGCCCTTGGCTTAGCTGCCGTAATTACCTGTCCTATTAACATCAACAGGCTCGGGGGGCATATATGACCAAAATGTGTCAATTGCCCCAAAATACAAACCAATCAATAAATCAATCAACAGGCTCGATATTTTGACAGTTTTGATACAGGGGAAATGATAAAAGAATTTTGATTTTATAGACCACCCCTTCCCTCAATTCACTATTGCAGATTTGTACTTCACGGTTTATGGAAGCTGCTGAGTTAGAAATAAAAAAGCAGGCAAGAGATATAGGCTTCAACTTTATCTCGAAGTTTAAATTTGTTGTTCAAAGGATTCGATGCAGATTTATCAATAAAGCGTTTAGGAAGTACGTAAAAATTGCATTGAAGTTGAAATATACGTTATATATAAATTACAGAATTAGTATATTATTTAAAATTGTTCTCTGTCTTGTCAGTAGGTTCGAAAGAAATACAACTTAATTATTAAATTAAGAATAATGTACATATTTATATAATAATGATTATGAACGTGCAGAACATTATTACTAAGTATTAATCAAAACTTAATTCCATGTATCGTGTTTTAACATTCCAAAGTTTTCATAAAGTATAATTAATTTTAAAAATTAAAATTTGTTTCTCCAGAATACTTCAGTAGGAGTCTATAATAGATCGTTTTTAGAAATATAATGTATTGATAGTTCGATACTCGGGGTATTTAACTTTTCAAATGGAGCATCGTAGTGCATGTTTTGAGATTAAATTATCCACGTAGATGTTAGTATGCGTACTTATTTTCCTCCCATGTCATCAAAAGGTACCAATAATACCAATAATTCTATTTTGTTACGCCATTTAAATCTTATCGAAAAAAGTCAATTCAAATCTTCAGTATAATGAAGTCTGCTTGTGTGTATTGTACATCTCCCCGGAAAATTTTAGTCGCCAATAGCTGACGTTAGCTTCATTATTGAATGTATTGTTTGAATAATACATTGGCGCTATTGGTGTAATTTTCCTGAGTGACGGCTGCACTACAGTCAAATTATTATGACAATCTCACCGGAAGTAACCGGAAGAGACATGTGTCCGTCCTTCTAAAGGTGCATTTCCATGGAGCGAATGTAGAGCGGGGCTTAATTGGCGCGGCAAGAAAGGCGCACTTGCTTCAATATCATATTGCGGTCATGTTGGCGTGGAAAAATCGCGGCGCGATTTAATCACTGCGGGAAAGCGATTTTTCCACGCCAACATGGCCGCAATATGATATTGAAACAAGTGCGTCTTTTTTGCCACGCCAAGCCTCGCTTGACATCGCTCCATGAAAATGCACCTTTATTAGTATTCGAAGTTTTAAATTTTGCACAGAGGCTTGCAATATAAGTACTGAATTGTTTGAAGAGTCTCTAAACTCGTACATGTACAGGAAGTCTAGAAAGTATTTACTTCCAGCAACGTCGTAGCAGGAATACTAGATAAATTTTAGTGTAATGTAGCTTTGAAACCTCCTACTCTAACAGCTTGTTTGACTTTTCTGCATGCGAATTTTTCAATCTTAAATGTTTCTTACAAATCGTAAATTGGTCAAACTTTTGGAATGAATGAACTGCAAAGTGATTACCTGATCATTACATTTGCAAATAACTAATGCATTCTCTTACAATGATGATACTTAAAATATATAGAGTTTTTTTCAGATATGCATCACTACCATCCCATATAAATTTTGATGAGTCAGAAACATATCATTGGCAAACACATTTACACTATATCTTCGTTCTGTGGAAAGCCCCACCGTCCCGCAAGCCTGCTTTATAAAAATATTATTTTCACTGCAATCCATCGATATAATTTTTATTTTCTAACTGGGTATTTTTCATGATGATCTTGCAGATCAGAAAAAAAAACTGACTCCTTTTGCATTTCAGCTTTTGCAATTTAATCACAAATGCAAGTGAACACAAATGAATGAATTCTTATAATTTGAATTTAGTTTTCAGTTGAAATTATTCAAATCATTCCTTATCTACTTGGTTTTAATTAACTGAGAAACGTATATTTCTGCATCAATTGTGTGACAAAGAGAAAATTCAGCTGTCTGCATAATAATTATTATTTCACATACGTCGCCCGCTTGTTGAACATGTCGAATTAAACTGCACAAGTAAAACTCCTATATACACCTATTAGAAATATTATTTATTCTTTTTGTGTTAATATAAATTATTTTTTGTTTCTTTGTTTTTTTCAGCTAACAACAAGTTTTCATATCATTTAGAAACAGATTATGTGTATAAATATACAGCAAATGCTACAACTTCATTTTATGGAACTAACTTCAATGCATCCACTCTACGTATTGATTCCGACGTTTCATTGAAATTTTTATCACCATGTGAAGCCATTATGCAGGTATTGTTAATAATATTAAATTTAATATATAGCATTTACATATCCACAGGAAATTTCGAAATCTCTTTGCAAATATATTGCCTACAAGTTAATTTTGATTCAAGAATAATAATTAAGTTATATAGGGCGCGATTCACGAAGCATTTAGCCAGGTTTCTTAACCACATTTAACTAACAAGTAAGTGGTTTAACACGTAAAACAGGTATAGTTAAACGTGGTTAAGCTTAACGTGGTTAGAAACCTGGCTAACTGCTTCGTGAATTGCACCCATTATATCATATAATGTACCTATAATTACAATTAATATAGGCGTTGTTCTTCTAGAATTAATGAAAAACTGACTACATCTGCACTTGTTTTTACGTCTTTGTTTTCACAGTAATATATGACGTGAGAACAGGCAGTTGAAGTATGGCGATATAATCAATTAGTTATTTTCGAAAGTGATTTTATAATGGGGAAATAGATTCTAAGAAAAACCTCTTTGGTGACATGCAGCCGCTTTAGTACTGGTTACGTGGTAGAAATAAGATATTATCATGCAGTAGACTATCCTAGAAGAACAGGAAAATTAAACAGGATTATGATCGCATCTAATAGTTTAAGAAATAATAAAATGTAATGACGAGAAAAAAAAGCAATAATTTGTAATTAACACTGTCTTTAAGAAAATAGTAAGTGGCATTTTAGCAACAAAAAAAAAAAATCAACACACGGTGTATAATTATGTTGTTCTTTTCAATTCAAAACTTGCAACATAATTAAAAACATTATTTTATATATCCATATAACGTAATATTTTATACGGTTAAAATTGTTTCAAATAGATTTTTAGTGCTTAATGATATGTCAATTATAATTAATTAATGTAGTATAATTAACAATGCATTGACTAAATTGACTTGTTAATTATTATTAGTCTTATTACTAAATTTAATTTTGGAACTTGTAAGCAAAACTAATACGTATTAAATAATCATTGTTATTAAGCAGCAAGTGTGGGACGTACAGAGATTAAAATTCAAATCAAATTAAATTCAAATCAAATTAAATTTTCAAATCAAATTTTTTTATTCGTCAATTTCCACACATACAAATACAAACATTAAAAAAAATGCAAGCACTTTGAATGAGAAGGTTTGACACGTCGACAAAACAAAATATTATTATTAGAATTTACATTGTAAGTAAGCCTCCACACTGTAGAAACAACAATCAGTTAACAACAATCTCACAGATTTTTTAAAATTACTATAATTTGAAACTTGTTTGATACATATAGGTAGCTTATTATACAATCTAATACACATTGCGAGGGGACCTTTATTACAAAGTTCGAGCCTGCGATTGAAAGTACACTTTCCTTAACATAAATGTTAACATCAATAGACTGTATTACGTATATCCGTGATGTTATAACTTTTATGTTAAAGATATAGTGTACATTAATGCAACCGTGACATATATTTGTTACTGTTTAATTCATTTTGAAATTTGTCAACAATAAGACAATAATGAGAGAATAATTAAGGAGCTTTGTTTTGGTCTTGAAGTATAGAATGAACTGGAATCATTAACATTGGATTTGCTAGAATTTGCATATATCAACTTATCTTATCTTATCTGTGACCTTACAGTGTGGTTTACAAAAATACCATCTTTGCGATAAATAATTTATTCAGTGTCATTTGTCAATATATTTAAGTTTCGTAAAGTATTTTCTTTAAAAAAAAATTGTCTTTCATTCTTTTTTTTTTCTTTACCGTTCCAGTAATATTTAAATATTCAGCGCTATACTGTATAGTAGACAACATTGCAACGATGTCACTCCCTTTTCTCTCGTTTCCTTCTATTAGAACCATAATAGAAAGCTATACTGAATAGACCTTAGCCTCGTGTGCTAATCCTTTGCATTATTTACTACGGTGCAAGCAGTATACTTTCTGCATTACTTTTGGATCAACAGTCGGTACTTTTAGTCACACAGGGAGAAAAAATAGAACACGGTGTATCTCCATGTTGCCTTAAAGTTTAAATATAATTTGTTTTACATTCATATTTAGTGAAATATAGTATTAAATTCAATAAATTCAAATGTTGCGTTTTTTTTTTTTTGCAATTGTCATGTGCATAAAATAGCTTACGTGGATTTTCATGCGCGGCAACGGCGACGCGGCGCGATTTGACGTAAAAGCTTGGAAATCCTATGCGGCGGCGAATTCGCCAGTAATCGTGTTAATTACGATGCTCTTTTTTTAATCGCCAAATATGACCGCCAATGGATGTTACAGCAAGTGCGCTTTATTCGCTTCGCGTCGCAGGCTGGAAATCACTCATGAAAATCCACCTAGCCAATAACACATACTTACATGCTTACTTTTTTTAAACTATATTTTATTTAGGGAAAAATAAAAATTTATTACTCCAGCAGTAATTATATTTTTTGTATTGTTTAGCATACTGTGTGGCACACGCATTATCCATTGCATTACCCATGTTAGCTAGTTCACATAGAATAATTAAGTAAAATTGATAATAGAAGCTACATTTTTACTTATTTACCTATTTAAGTAATTGCTATATACAGTGTACAGAATTACGTTAGTCACAGTAAGAGTGCCAGAAGGAAGGGTATATATTCAAGGTGTCGTACTACTTTATACTAAAACTGCAATATTAGTACGTCTCCTATACATTTTAAAAATATATAGTTATTATAAAATATGTTGTTATTTCTGCTATTAAATTGTTATGTATACCTATATACAAACTTGTGTCCTTAGTAAAGACATGGCAAATTCAATCCCCAGATGTGATTAAAAGTCAAAATATTTGAACCGCATGCTGCTACTGCACCTGCAGGGTAATATGTTGGTGGTGGAAATTCTGTGCAATTTTGTGCCTGCATTCATAAATAATGATTTAATTTTACCAAGTAATATGGGAAAAAAATACAGTTGTTAAAAATTTAAAACAAAGTATATTGAATTGGTAACAGAATGATGAGACAGTATATTTATGAAAATGAAATATTAATTAGATTTTTCTTATTATTTTTAATGTTTATAAACTTTTTTTTTTTTAAATTGTATTATTTATACATGCAATGTTTGCATTAGCTTTTTGCTAATTAAAAAAACTTTCTATTGTATACATTTTTTTGGAAAAGCAATGCACATGTGAAAATAAAAAAAAACTTGGTAAGGTTGTTAATGCACGTAAAAAATAAATCTTGAACAGTTAGCTTGGTAGGATGTATCGAACCATTCGCAACGTTCATGAATTATGTTGTAGCTCATATATTGCTCAATTTTATACTGTATTGTCGAATATACTTTATATTTATAAGCTATGTTCTATAATGTATGTATATTTGCATACATTAAAAATTAAGACTAACTTTTAAGTTAATAATAAATGAACTGCTGTATACATATTGCTACGTTTTTCGTACATTATTTTAATTTATTCTCATTGACAAAATTTTGAGAGTTTGCTCACATGTATTGAAAACTAATCAAGCTAATGCATTTCTTGTTAACTATATTCAGTTGGACGGAACAATGTTGTATGAAAGCGCAATTATAGATGGCAAACCACTGAAAAGTGACAGCGAATCACCACATTCTGGAGATTTTGGAAATGCTGTTAATGAATTTCCACTAAGGTATTTTGTTTTTTTAAATAATATTTTTGAATAAGTATATTATCGTGATTTTTTTTACATTCAAGTATGAATGTTTATTTTATTTTGTTTAGGTTTTCTTTTCAAGACGGCTTGATTGAAGAACTCTGTCCAGAAAATGATGAACTATCGTGGGTATTGAATTTCAAACGGGGCATTCTATCAACGCTTCAAAATACAATGGAAAGATATGATGTGGACCATACATCGATTGAGGTAAGTTACTAAACATAATAATATGTCCTATCATTGATGATATGTTATATTGACCTTTATTAACGGTTGATAATTTTATTATGCTTGTTGTTGTTTTCTCATTGTCAAGTATTTCAAAATTATATATATACGTATAATGAGTAAGCCTTCACTCTAATACCAAACAGTATGGCACGTGTCGGACTTGAAATCTGGATCGTCTCCGGAGTTTGAGTTCGCCCCCGACTGCCTGTAGTTTGTGAGCGTTCTTGGGTGTGCTTGCGTGCCCGGTGGCTACAACGCGGCAAGTCAAACACTGTATTTGGGAGGTGCTTATGTTCACTAGGGTGCCGATTGCCTTCACGATGGTTTTCTGTGGTTTCTCATCGTCACTCCCAGGTGGATACTGAGTTATAACTGAACACAAGGCCACACCTTTCCTATCCTATAAGTAACCTCGACATCCAGTCACCTTACTTCTTTCGTCCTAAGGGTTGTGGGACACCCGAGGGTGTAAAAGTTCCGGTCTTTCCTGTCCGACCTCCGTCTCTGTCTATAGGTTTAATAGATAGATTAGACATGTAATACGGGGAAATATTTTTAAAAATACATAAATAACAAATATTGCATTCCAAATAAATCTAATCACATCAAAATAAATTACAAAATTCTGTAATAAAAAATATGCTCAATTTATTTTTAGTAAAAAGAAAGAGGTGTATGTTTACAATTCGATTTACATTATTTACAGTGATACTAATTTCATACATGAATTTATGGAAATTAAAAAAAAAAATTGGTTAGAATAACTTTATAATACCTAACAATTATTAATTAAAAGGGAGTAAGTAGAACATATTTAACATACATATCGAACGTTTTCTACTATGCAAAGCTTTTCATTTTGGCGCAAATCCTCATATGAAAAAAAAAAAAAAAAATTGTAGCGTATGGATAAAGCCAAATGATAAAAGTATTAAAGTAGATGATTAGTAGTAAGTGACATCAAACATTTCAGAATTGCTAATAAACTTAAATAATCCTTCTCTTGAACATTTTTCTCACTAGTGGTTTTATTAAATTTTAATTTTATAACAAGCTTTTATATTATTAGCGTTCATTCAAGTATACAATTAAGAGCTTGCTAACTAATACGAGAAGACACACTGTAACTGAAATAAACTATTGCTGTATCAACCAAGAATGACTCTTTTTCAAATTTCTATGAAATCGAGTATATTTTAATTGTTAGATATTCCGATTTGTTATCATTCATTAAGCGAACTCATTTATCATCATTCTTGTTGTTTATTAATTAAATGTACGGTATATTCTAAGTATTTTTCAATTGATGATATACATTGTGGAATATTTTTTAAATTCCTGCTTGCTTTTTATTATAATTATAAATATTGAATTATTACTATATGTGTCAACACTTTATACATTATTATCACAGCCATTTAAAAACTTTATCGTCTTCATCTTGGGTGCAATTCACGATGGAGATAATCTTTTTGACTAACGATGGTTAATAGTGTCGATAGCCTAACTCAAAGACTTGGTTATCATCATTTTTTAATCACGTCGTTTATCTTTACTATGATTTATTTATTTAAAAAAAATTAATGTCAGGTAGTCATTTTCATATAGTATATATGTTTATTTAGCATATAATTATTAAATGTTATGGCTCTGTGCATTTCATTTGTTGCACTTTATTATTTAAATGTTTTTGTTTTGTGAATACATTTTTATTTATGAATACGAAGCTGGAGAGCTCCACTTGAAAGGAGCGAGTGTGTATAGTACAGTACTTACGTCATGTGGAACTCAAATTAGCATTGCAGCATATTTGCGGAATTAACACGTGTATATATATAGAGTTTGCATATAGTGCTTTGTTGTAGAAATAACACACATTCCAAATTATAAGGTTAAATGCATATTGACTATAGTTCAATTTGTCAACAATACAATTAAATGTAAATTATGTATACATGTTATCGTAAAAAGAAACACTGTTTTAAAGCTTTAGTCATATTTTGTATTATAAATTCGTGTGATTGCATGGGCTAATATAATATTTATATATACTGTATTATAATATGTATAAAATACAAAAACTCAAATTCGGTCAAAGCTAGAAAAAAAATTGTTCACTTTTTATGTTCCCCTAATGATTTGAACAAAGACCGAAACCAGCAAATAATTCAGGCGTTTGCTCATGATAAAAATTTGATTATTTCTAGAAGAATAATTGCTCAAATCGAAAAAAGCAAAGCCTGATTAGAATCTTTATTATTTTTGGCATTTGCCCGAATTCAAGGTTTGTTGTTATATATTAGTTAGGTTATTAACAATAATGTTATTAAATGACTTTTTTGATCTTTTTTTTAACCTTTCTTATCTCCAAATCATTCCTATGTTAAAATACGCGAACATATTACATTAAAATATAGATACATTGAGTACATGCCTTTTCTACAAATATACCAAAAAGGGTCGCGATTCACGAAGGAGATATCCAGCTAGATAAGGAGTTGTTTTCTCACCAACTGCTGACTAAGTGTTCGAGTTAGGCTGAATCTAAACGTGGTTAGTAAAAAAGATTCATGACCAGTATCTCCTTCTTGAACCGCAAGGTGTTTTTGCAATATTTCTAATGTTACATAAAATATGATCTGAATATTAAAAATGCTTCTTCCAAACTTCCACTTTAAAATAGAAAGTTGGTGCTTATCTTTGTTAAATTACTAATTAATGTTTTCTTTCCAGTCAGACGTTAATGGAGATTGTGAAACAAGCTACTCATTAATAGCACCTCGTAACACAAGTTTAATTCTCAAAAAAGTAAAACGTATGTCAACGTGTACTCATAGGTACAAACAGCATTCTATCATACAAACTACACCTTATGTATTTCAATCCGTAAGTACTAAATGGTTTACATTATAATATAATTATTATTCATAAAACACTTGCTTTTGTCACTTTCGTGTATATCAAAGCTTCAAAAAAAGAACTGTACAAGAATTTAATAAAAGTTATTCTTTTAAATATTTTGTATAGGAAAAAACATTATAAACAAAAAATAAACATTATGAAAAAAAGTTGAAAAACAAAAAAAAATCCTCAATTTTTTTCTTTGATTTTCTTCCGTGTAAAAAAGTAGAGAATGTAATAAATAAAGTGCTGTGACATTTAGTGTAATTTACCGGGTCACTTTATTCTGGCAAGTCAATATCCATCTCACAATTTTGCACAAAATAGAAAAAAAAGGAAAAAACGGGAGGAGGGGGTGGGAAGCTTTGATAACGCACAGAAAGTTCTGCTGGTGGTTTAGACAATATTGTTTGCTGACGGTCGTTTGGTTGTTTGGATGCGCTGGTGCAGAAATATAAGTCGGTGCCACTGATGGGCTCAAGTAGTGAATGCGAGCTCGTGGTAGACCACAATGTATACAACGAGATAACGTGCGAAGAGAGCCATCTGTTCCAACCCTTTTCGAGCCACAACCGGGGTGCGAAAACCACCACTACGCAACGACTTATTCTGCTAGAAGAGAACAACTCCACAACACCTTTGCCAGGTAGATTAGCTTCTTTACCGCATTCGTTCAATTAACTCATTATCATTCATTATAAATACTAAATCAAGAACACCATTACTTAATAATCTTGTGAAGTATTTTTTCCATTAAATAATATGGAAATCTATATTAATTGGTACACTGAGAAAATGCAAGGATAATCTTTATCTTTCTAATGATCGTCTTTTATCAAGTTAAATATTAGACATCAAAGTCAAAGACATCATTCTCCTTAAGACTATCCACCGCTCTCATTGCTGCCCGATGACTAAAAATGGTTCAGCATGTTAAGAGTAAAATCTAACAATTTGTAAGATGACCTAGAATAAAGTAAAGATTTTCTGAGCTTTTTTTCAGTGTAAAAAGTTAAAAAAAGAGGTAAGTAATTGCGTCATGAGCTGTTAAATTGTTAACGTATGAAAGCTTAAATTTTCTAAAGTAGCAGTATTAATTATTATTTCTTCTATTTTCCCTCAGAAAATATTTACTTAAATGTAAACATTTTTATAAAGGAAGAGAGAAAGGAGGTCTTAATTAAAGTATTTTGGCTTATATGTAAATTTAAATCCATACTTATAAATCTAATGTATAAAATGATAGCTTTGCACTCAAATTATTTAAAGGAACTGAACATTCAATTTAAACAAATCGTTAAAATTATTGCTGTTTTGAGTCAAGTTTAGAATTTGATGGAAGTTTCTTTTAGAATTATTTCCTCTGGATATGTAGTTTAATTATTTATCATGTTGCTAATATTTTCTACTTCATTGTAACTTGCAAGAAACGTTTAATCAGGATTACCTTTTTCTGCCGATTATAATATATATTACATTAAATAAGGAATAAGGTTATAAAGTAAGCAAGTAAAATCTGATCTTGGAAATATTCCAAAGTACTATTTCAAGTGCGTGCACTACATAACATATTAATTTATTGTATTTGATTAGTGTACGGAATAAAATTATAGGTTTCAGATTATCTTTAAACCTGAAGAAGTTCTATAGCTGTTTCCGCACGTTTATATTTATTTTGTAAAAACACTAGCAATCATGATGAACATAGAGGGAAAAACACAGAAACACAGCGATACCAATTTGGGCTATTGTCTCATAAAAAGACGAGAGTTAGGCAACCCGCTCTGCTTCCGCGTCAAACTTGTTGCGTAATAAAGATTGTTAAGTTGCGGGGGAAAAAGGTAGGGCGAACATCAGATTCGTAAACTTTTTTTGCGGATATATTTTTTTTTTTAATTAATAAATGATTACATGGTTAATGGATATTATAAATAAGATCTCCTTTACCCTTATCGTTAGTTAATATACTCTTACCTAACTTATACAATGTTGTCAGATTAAATTGTACTTGGTGAATATAACATTCTAAGCAAAATTTATGCTTCTTTTTCTTGTGTACATAAAATTATTTAACAATATATTTTTAAATGTAAAGCATAATAGAAAAATCCTGTTTTGAGTCAACAATAAATAAAGTTTTGTTGAATTTTTGCTTCAGACATCTAATGTAAAGATATTATTATTATTTCATGATCTTAGAACTTTAAGAAAAGAAACTCGCAGTACATTTTTAAACGAGAATAAAAGAGAACAAAGCATGTAAAGAATATTATAAATATTATAATATAACATTAATAAAAAATATTACATGATAGTTTGTATAATATTATGTTATTATATGTATTGAAGTTGCAGCTATAAAAAAGTTCAATGATTAACGACCTTCTAAAAGAAAAAAACATATCTTAAGAAAGATGAAGAAACTTTGAATATAATTAATTTGTCGAAGAAAAAGTTTCTTATAACACTTCTAGAGATATTATTATTAGATACATGCTTGGGATGCTAAATATCCCCTTCTTAAATAGTATGATATTATATATATATTATATAGTACCATATTATATATTATATTTTTTATTTTAGACCAGATAACTCGACGATCCACGTTAAGGTTTGATCACCGCCAAACTCCCAAGCCGACCTCATCTGAGTTGAAGACTTCTCGCGAGCTTATCAAGTCACTGTGCCGACTGAATGCCGTAAGTAAAGGCGAGAGGAGCGGTGGAGTCTGTGGCGGCGGCTGTAGACTATGTGGCCCGCGCAGGAAAGTCAGGAAACGTACAAGCAGTACGATTCCTTCTCTAACCGGGCGCTCCTTTCCTCCCTCGTCCTTACCGCCGTACAAGCCGCTTTTCCACTGCCACTTGCTTGCTGGCTTGCTGGTTTTATCTCGTTAGTCCAATCAAGCCCTTCCCCTCCTCCCCCATCCCACTTCTCTTACTCCTCCTCTCAAATTAGCCCGCTTGATGGGCCAGCTTAGTACGCGCTTTGCTAATGATATCAAACGACTTTTACAGGACGATGTGGAAGAAGGATTTTCTTACGCCTTTAAGAAATTCATTCAAACTGCCAGAGTGTTGACTTTTCAAGCTCTTACTCAGCTCTATAACAGAGCACCATCTCACTGCACGTCTGGGAGGTATTTGTTGCACTTTTGAACTTAAAAAATAACATTAATTAAACAAAAATAATAATGGAGATAACACTATACAACTTGAATGTAAATAACTTTAACTTAACAGGTACATTATAAGAAAAAAAGTACAAGTTTTAATTAAGTTATAGGAATATTAAAAATGTGGAATAACTTAAATAACTTTATCAAGTTTAAAATAAGTTTACAATGAGTTAAAATCTTCAAGTCTTACTCTATTATATTATTTCTCTTATACTTGCTGACAATATACTGCTGCATTATAGAAATAGTAACAATTATAGAAACTTTTAATTAAATGATTTTATGACTGTCATAGAAAACATGTAAAGAACGCTCTCCCGCTACTTGGAACGAATGCTGCAATTTCTGTGATGAAAGACATTATATTAAAAAATGAATTAACAGAAATGGAAGTTAAAGATTGGCTCTTTGCAATTGCTTTGAATCCATTGTAAGTTTTTCTTTTTTATATATATATTTTTTTAACAAGATTCTTTTTGTATATACATATTGCATCAATATCAGCAGATCAATGAATGTTATAAACTTTTATCATGCATGAATATTTTTACAGACCAGATGTTAACACATTGGAAGCAGTGAGCCCTTTATTGAAATACGAAAAGTATAATACAGAAGCAATTCTCTCCGTTTCTGCAGTCGTCCATTCTTATACTCGGATCCACCAAAATGCTGAGAGCCAGCCTGAAGTTTTGGAGATTGTGTATCATTTAGAGAATATTGTTCAAACTGGGTGTAGCGTAAAATCAAAACAACCACCTGATAATATAAAAGTAAGTAAAAGTAAGTGTAAATAATTGAAAGCATCTTCTTCATTATGATCTTTGACACTTGAACAATAATGAATCAAAGTTTTATACAAGAAGAAGCTAAAAAGTATTTTTTTTTATTTACAAGTTAATAATTTAAATATAAAAAAATTGTTTGTTAATATTTCTCATCCACTATGTCCTTTGTTTTAAGGTACTTACAGCACTGAAAGCTATTGGAAACATAGGTGTATCTACTCCTAAATTAAATCACACTTTACAAATTTGTATCGAAAATGAAATGCTTCACATGGATAGTCGAATTGCAGCTATTGAAGCACACAGGTAATTTACGAGTAAAGATATATATATTTTTTAGCTAGATATACGAATAACTTTGTAGAAGGAACTAACTTTGCAACTTTGCAATTTTATGAGCTCTCCGATCTCTTTTGATGAGAAAGAACTCAGTTTATATATACAGTATAGTAGTACTCATGCTAACATATACACAACTAGAAAACTATAGTTTATTATTTATTTATTTTTTATTTCACAGACGGCTACCTTGTGACTTGGACAGAAATTACTTAACACAACTTTTTAAAGATAGTACAATTGACTCTGAATTACGTATTGCTGCATATTTAGAAGTTATGCGATGTCCATCATATAAATTAATTCGATCCATAAAGGAAATTTTACTAGAAGAAGAGGTGAATCAAGGTATGTTTAATTATGTTTAAATCTAATTTTGCTTAGTATACAATGTAAATGTTGAATGATGTTAATTAGTTTCTCTACTATATACGATGGAATGGGTGCTAAATTTGCTAACACAGTGGGTAGTTTTAAGCACTTACGGGATAAATTGGTTGCAAACTCTCCAGCTGAGAGTGTAGCGCTAGGCGGCTGCCAGCTCGCTTTGCCTCGTTCTCTGCATGTAGTCTGGCTACTTGTGGGCACCACGTGGGCATCCAATCATGTCCACACTCACATACACTCAAATTCATTTTACATTCCCGGCAGAAGTAGCCAAAAGTGAGTGTTTTCTGGCCTTTTGATTTCATGTCTGAGTTTTGAAATTTTGCCAACAAGTCAGTACTCTTTTTAAAAATTTCTCTGCAAATTTTTGAAATATGAAGGACAGAGAATCTCTTACTTCCGGGTACATTCAGCAGCAATTTTAAATTAATGTAACTGTAACATGCAATTGCACGTCCTGGTATCTCTATTTTTGTTTTACTGTTTCAATATAACACATTCCATCGTATTTACAAACGCAGTATTTTATTATGTACAAGATTTAATTGGACTCTTTTTATTTTTCAGTTGGGTCTTTTATTATGAGTCACCTGAACAACTTACAAAAATCTTCAATTCCAAGTCGAGTTGAAATCCAAGGTTTACTTACTGATGTAGATTTAAAAACAAAATTTAGTGCTGACATTAGAAAGTACTCCCAATATTTTGAAAAATCCTTGTTTCATGATGAATATAATGTTGGTAAGTCATGTAGTACTTTGTAAGATTATTTTCAATTTAAATATTTGAACATATTAATTTAAAAAAAAAATTGTTGTGCTTTTTATGTGAGAAAAAATCTATTTGACATGTGTCCATCTATGTAGAAGAATTGATTTTTCAGGTGGAAACATCGAAGGGAGTCTAGTTTTCTCGCCGAAGTCTTACATTCCGCGTTCTACATCTTTAAATCTGACATTGGATTTGTTTGGAGAATCAATAAATATGCTTGAGGTACTTTCAATCTTTCAGTCTTTTCATTTTATATCAGATAAGATTTTTTTTTCCTTTAAAATTCTTTATACTTAAGCGATTCAATGCTCATTCAGTGGAATATAATATTATTTAAAATAAAAAAATAAATATTTCAAGAGATTTGTAATTCCTCTTTGACATCAGAACAGAATATGTTTTAAAGTATATGAAATTGGTTGTTTACAGATCACAGCACGTGCTGAAGGCTTTGAGCATTACGTTGAATCTGTATTTGGACCTAATGGAACCTTCAGTAACAGGAAAGTAAATGATGTTTTACAAAATCTGAGGTACAGAAGACAGACGGCAAACAGCTTGCACAATGAAGTTCGCAAGATGGGAGGCAAAGTGTTTAATTCGCAGTTGAAACCAAAGGTACAGAAAACACAAGTAGAGCGAGAGAGAGAGAGAGAGAGAGAGAGAAAGAGAGAGAGAGAGAGAGAGAGAGAGAGAGAGAGAGAGAGAGAGAGAGAGACGAGTCGTCACTCCCCTCATTTTGCTATGCCTGCCAATTTCATCCTGCCATATTACATCACCACAAAAATTCCACGCAGCCACTGTGTCAGAAAACATGAAACAACATTCTGATATTAAATTTCTACAAGCCATATGCAGCAACTGTAGTAACTGTAGTAGCAACATTTTTTTATGAAAAAAATGAAACGAATTTTCTAGTGTGTTCGTTTTTCATTTTTATTCCCCCCCCCCTCCCTCCCACTCCGCCCCTTCCCTCCTCCTATAGTTTAGTGTATATTGATTTGTGTATACATTTTCTCAGGCATCTCTTGGATTAAGAATTTTCGGCAATGAATTAAAATATTATAATTTTATTGGTGATGAACAAGTGAGAAAATTAGCAAATACCTTGAATCCAGTGGAACAGCTTAAAAATTTACTTTCTGAAAAGGTAAGTCGTATAATATAAATATATAATATGAATCATATAATTATATTTAATGTTCTTGTTGTTTTGAACAAATTCTTTGAACATAATCTCATTTTTTTTATTTCTACCCCAGTTTTCTCACCAATTATGTTCTTGACCTTAGCTTTAATTATTTCATTTGATCTGCTTTTTTTCTGCCAATTACAACCACCTAATAAGGTCTTTGTGTTCGTCATGAAGCATAGCTAGCTTTTACCTTATGAACAGAACAAATTTGAAATGCCACACACGTTTTTATTATTATTATTATTATTTTGTAATCAGTTACAGTAAAAAATAATACATCTACTTCGCATTTAATTAATATACACTTCAATGTACTTAAAATATATACTAATGATGTATTAAAATGAAAATAGCATGTTGGTAGCCTTTGACGTTTATTGAAGTACACATGTAATTAATCCAATTTAATTGTATTATTAAATCAAAAGCTAGCAAACAGAACATATTTTATCAAGTGCTTTTGTTTTGAAATGATAACTTAATAAGTGATGCGATAACGAATCATGTCAATGACAACCATCATGCCAATGTGTGTTTTCTTTTTTTATTTTTATTATTATTATTATTATTATTATTATATATTTTTTTAAAACTTTATATCATGTATTGAAATAAATACTATGTATTTTATTTACAGGAAATCAACTATGAAAAATCTACAATGTTTTTAGATTCAAGTTATATTGTTCCAACGGGAATAGGTTTACCTATAACATTAAATGCTATTGGTACAGCAGCAATTAATTTTAAAACTACTGGTTCGTTTAAAGCTTCGGACTTTTTGAATACTGGTGAACTAGATGTGGAGGGTCACATCAAACCCAGGTAGGATGATGTTATACGTTATGTGAGTGTGTGTGTGTGTGTGTGTGTGTGTGTGTGTGTGTGTGTGTGTGTGTGAGAGAGAGAGAGAGAGAGAGAGAGAGAGAGAGAGAGAGAGAGAGAGAGAGAGAGAGAGAGAGAGAGAGAATGGTGTGGTGGTGAGAAATGGACATCAATTAAGTGAGGTTTTCACGAGCCACTATCGATTGCAGCGTGGCGGTGGACGTGATGGGCTCTATGGCAGTGGATGCTTACTATACTGAAACCAACATCAAACTAAAAACCAATGTGTACTCATCTGCAGCCATCCAATGTCAAATTAAAATACGAGGAAAAAATTTAATTAGTGCATCATTTAGTCTACCAAAAGATAAAACAGAGATATTTAGTGCAAAGTAAGTATACACAATTCTTAATTCTTTTTGTGTGTGATTTTTTTTTATTATTGTAATTTAAAGTGAAGTTATTGTAAGGTCAACTTTAAAGTTTACTATTGCAAAAAATAATGATGGTTGGAAATTTCAAGCATTTTCCTGGAGTAAATATTTTGAGTCACTAAGCCTTCGTATATATAACAAAAGTTTGATAGATATTTGTCAAAATTTGTGCATCAAAGAAGACGTATATACTTTTTAATTATTCATTGTTGAAAAGTGTTGATATCTTATCTTTTTTTCTGTTAGGCTCCAAGATATTAATTTGCAAGATGATATTGAATTTTGTACTTTTTTTTTAAGAAAAACAATTTTATGCAAACTTTTGTACTTTATTATTTATTAATGTTTGAACGATGAATAGTACCTATTAATGTTTATTTTACTTTAACTTCAATAAAATTATAATCATTGGATCTTTGATATTATTTTAGATAGCCGCCTCAACGGAAAGTAAACATGACAATTTAACACAGTACGAGTTCTAACATCAAACCAACACTTACACTCTTAGCTGCTTCTGCCGGGCACTGCAAATAAGTTTTATTTTTAGTTTTTCCTGCGCTTACTGTAAATAAAAAAGAATTAAATAGTGTGTCAAATTCATAATAATATTATATATATATATATATATATATATATATATATATATATATATATATATATATATATATATATATATATATAATATATATGTATTTGTTAAAATTATGAAAACTTATAAACGGTATTTATTTATATTTTGGTTTTTATTTATTTATTTTGGCAATTTAACGGCGTGGTGAACCACCGTAGCAAGCTTTTACACTTCTGCATAAAAAAGAAAAAAAAAAAAACAAAAAAAAAAATCACGGTTCCTGCCTTGGGAGCTGCCTTGATAAATTGTGTTATGATGGACTAGTCCTATGGGGGAATGATTTTTTTTTTTATTTATGTTTTTTATACTTAATCTCCACTATTTGTTTGAATTAGAATCCGCAGGCAAGCAATACATTACACGCTGATATTTTTTATATAAATAAACTTGATGAAAATCTTTCATTGCCTTTCCGTAATTCAATTTTAAACTGTAAAAATAATTAAAATGAAACATTAATTTTTTTAAATGCACTTTTTTTATATTTTATTCGTACCGTAATTTTAGATAAAAAGCATTTTTAACTATTTTCTCTACAATTCATGCAGTATCGGCACTTTTCTAAACTTTTACCCTTGAAAATAATTACTGATTCATTATACAAATTAAAATAATATGCAAGTATAGTGTTATTCAAAACTGAACTTCGCGTGTGTACTCACAGCACCACTATTTATAGTATTAATGATGTGCATATACACTACGTGCACACGATTATGTTTAATGATTCATTAAATTTTATTTCGATCATTGGATTTACAGCATAGGTCACGTCAATTATTATAAAAATTACATGAGGTGTCTAATTCTACATAATATTTAATTAAAATTAACACACACACACACAAACATAGAAAAACACAAATACGGTAGTTATGTTTAACAATATAACTTTATAACAATATTTATTGAGACACTACGTAATAAGAATTATATTACTGATCGCATCAAACACCGTCGTTATGTCAATGTATAGTGATTACCGGGAATTAGTTCTATTTTATTACATAAATTCATTATATTATTATTATTATTTTATTAATACAATTTTGTTGTCTGTTAAGCCGTAAAAATTGTGTGGTGATCTCAGTCAAAGTTTATTTGTTTTGAAGTAAACATTTATTGTCTGACTGAGGGCAAAGGGTATATAGTATGTGTGTGTGTATATTTAGCAGAGAAGATGTTTTTCGTTGACAGATCGGAGTTGTTGGTGCGTAAAGACGGGCAAGGCGAGCTTCAGGACGGTATCCGAGAGGGTCGCTCGGAAGGCAATCTTTGCACGTGGCCTCCAGTTGAGCAAATGTTGGGTCTACGTTTCTGCCTAGACTACCAGTTTCCCAATAGCAGTAAAAAGAATGATACACCTCCTTTCTTTCTCACCGGACCAGTTCGCTTTAATGCTTATGTTAAGAAAACGGATCCAAGTGTACAGAAATATCTCATGGAATTTATGTGGAATTCAACAGAGGTAAGTTTCTTTCATTTTTTTAAAAGAATATAATATATACACATTCTGTATATATACTGCATGATAGAAAAATAACTACATGTTTTTAAAAGAGAATTGAAACTAAAAAAGTTTGCCAAAATTTTACTGTAACATATTAGTTCCAATTAGAAATATCGGTCATATTATATAAACTATTAATTTATTATTATTTACTTTTTATCTTCAAAGTTATATATATATATATATATATATATATATATATATATATACAAAGGAGAATGAGTTTTACACAAAACTGATTTTTTTTTTAAAGAAAAATTGTAATTGTAATATATTACTGAAAAAGATGCTAAAACTTTTCTTATCAAAAGTCTGTTAACTGTTTTTTCTTTCCAGAACTCTTCTCTATTGAGTTTTATGTTCGACACTCCCGGCTCCAATACACCACGGCAGTTTAGCACTCGTTTGGAAATAAACAGTCAAAATAAGACCAGCATTCAGTTAGTGCTACAATCTGCAAATACAAAATGGGAAGCGCATGGTAAGTTTATTTCTTTATTATTTTTTTTAGCTAAGTTACAGTTGCAGAGTACTATAAGTCACTTAAGTCCTGAAACCACTCTGAACTTTAGTAACAAGTGACATTGGGCTTTAACTTGCCGGCTTGCCGTGCGGCAACCTAACCTAGAGTTGCCAATGATTTTGTGGGTCCCTTCCAAAGTAGGGTGGCCATCCATCCCAGCATTTGCCAATTTGTGACTGAAAAAACCGCAAAAACCTCAGTCAGGATAGTTGGTGATTGTTGAACATATATTTTTTTTAATAATTAGGAAGGTAATAATGCTAGTGAATAGGGAAGGGGACGCAACATATTAAAATAAAAGACAACTGACATTCAGAAAGTTTATTGTACTTATAGTTGATTTTTTAGATAAAGAAATCTTGCTTACAATTCACCAAAAGAATCTGATTGAAAGTTTACTGAAATTTCAATTTGTGTTTCAAATCTATAATACATGTAAATTTTTGTTGGAAGTACTGACTGTGAGCTAAACATTATGCAATGTAAGCAAAAACGACCGTTGGAACTTGCATTTTCAAATAATACTTGAATCTCCCGTTTGTGAGGCACTATAGGGCATGCTTTGCTACTACCAAATAATCTGGTCTGCAATCTTTAGCAAGACACTTATGTTGATTTTAGTAAATATAGAACAACACTGACCTGTAACAGCAAACTATTTTAGAACACTAGAAATCAGAATGTATATCAACATATTATTCTGACGATCTATTATTGTTGTATGCTATTAAATTAAAACATTATTATCATTGAAACCATTTGTCTGGTTTTAGAACGTCAATACTGAACATCTAAATTAAATAAATTGCGTTGAATTCATATAAATTAAAGGCCTAAAGTTCCTGTAAACTTTCTCTGCACTGAGTTTTATTAGCATTGATTCTGTGAGATAAAAAAAAAATGAGAAAACTGCTGCGTGAATATCTTAGCTAGGAGCTCTAGCATACGCACAGGACGCCGCTCCAAGCTCATTTAGCATCGTGATCGCGGCAAAATGTGCATTCGCTCTAATAACTGCAACAATGATGACGCGGTGCTTTTGTACACTATAACCCTACCTGCTTGAATTTTACCAGGGAATTCTTGAGATTATTTATTTTGTCAAATGGCCTCAGAATCGTTTGTCATTCCTCATTAGAGCCATTAGCATATATACAAATCGATTTATTATGTTATAGCAAAAAAAAAAGTGAATTTATGCACTTCTGAAGCATATAAAAAATTGACTACTGTAATAAATCCATTTTTATATACTTGCTAATGACAAAAATAATAAAAAATATAATGACAAACGATTTTCAAGCTATTAAGTATACATACTCTCATTAGTGTAAAATTTATTTTAATTAAGAAGAAAATAAGAGTTACTGTGTTTGCAGAGACAGTTAACGTACTTTTTTTTTTCTCGCAGCGATCACGTATATCTTCTCTGATGAGCGATATATGACATATTTTATTCTAAACGTATCATACTGAAACAATGCCAATAATTGACTGTGCACATAATTATGACAACGGTTTTCAGGAGCTTTAAATATTGAAGAGCGTATTGTACTAGCAACTAATATTTAGATAGTATATATATAATAAGTTATATAACTAATCCATTTTTTTTTTTTTTTTTTTTTTTTTTTTTGCCACCTTGAGGTAACGTAACATCAATACAAGAAGGAGAAGGTTGTAGAAAAGGGAAATTTCACGAATCATCAAGATTGACTAATCAAAGAATTTAATATAAAAAACTTGCACGTCCTTATTTTCATACATGATAAGCACAATACACAACTTGGATGTTTTATATATATATATATATATATATATATATATATATATATAATTATTTACATTTTGAGGATACTGTTAATTGTCAACAAAACATTTTTTTACAATTATTAGGTCTGTTCTTAAATACACAGTCAGAAAGAATCGATTATTTATGATGAACCTTCTTTCTGTACATGAAACATAAGATTCATCACAAATAATCGATTCTCTCTGATTGTGTATTTACGAACAGACCTAGTATCAATTATTTCTTGTTCTTCTATACATTTTTTTACAGTCTCAAAATTTATACTTGATCACGCATCAAGATTTTGATGCTCAATAAATAAAGAAAATTTACAATTCTCTTTTTCAGTAAAATTATGAACTTCATCTTTAATATTAAAAGTGTAACTATAATATTATAGCTTCTACTACAATAAAGCTAACGGTTCATTTAAATTTCAGGACAATATTTGAATACTCCTAATGATAAGCATATTGAATTTGGATTACTAATGAATGGTACCAAACAGTTAACAGCAGAATTAGGATTATTAAGAGAAGAAGCAAAAAATGGATTTATTTTTTCTCCTCGATTATATTTGGCATACAACAGGACAGACGTTGCCAAACTAACAGGTAAAATATGATATAATATATATCTATTATTTCTGCATTCGACCTACACTTAATTTATCAGTCTGGATATTTTTATCTACACGTTATAATATTAATATGTAAAAAATCCCCCTCAGGCAGTCTACGAAGAGAGGAGAAGAAAGGAATAGCTCAGTGGCAAGTGAATTTGAAAATAAATGTGTTATCAGTTAGTACCAACATAACAGGTTATGTGAAAAGGACTGACACATCACTGTCTGCTAATTTAACAACAAATTATCAGATAAAAACTGCAAAACCTGAAAAAGTTCGTGTAGACTTCGAAGTTAAACATAAAACAGGAAAATCTATGGAACAAGCGCAAGGAGATATAAAAGTAGAATGCACTGCTTATCCATATTTCAACATCAACGGATTGGCAAAATATACGGTAAGAAACATTATTTAAAAAAATCTTACTATAGTAGTTTCTGAAAAAAATAGTTTCAATTTACTTATATATTTATCTAAATAGTCTTATTTCTGTTTTTGGTCAGTATGCTAACTAAAAATACAAATAAATATATAATTATATATAATCTGTAGCCGCCATTATGTCTCTAACCGCCGAATGTTAGGCCAACCGCCTAGCATCATGTACCTAAAGCTGCAGTGAAATATTTATATATAGTGGCGATTAGCCTACCTAAAGCCGCTATTACACGATACAATTTTTATAACTATTGCATACAATTTTTTCTTACAAGAAAAATTGAACCCCATTTATTTGTATGGAGATGAAATTTTCTTGCAAGGAAAACTTGTATGCAAAATTGTATGGTGTAATATAGGCTTAAGCAGCATGGTGGGCAATTCAATTTTGGGGGGAGTGCAGTATGTTATTACATGTAATTATGCAATCTGGTGAGCATCAATTTTTAGGGTGGCTACAGTAGATTTTTTCACATTACATTCAACTTTGTGTTGGCTTTTATAATACAGACTGCAGCGCCTGCAGCAAATTGTCTTAATCGGAAGAAACATTCCAACTTTTCCGAGTTGTACCATCTAAATGTAGGCATTCAATATTCATCAAACTTAAACATATGATCAAATGTAACGACAAGCTATGATTGCTATGAAGATGAGTTTTGTTATTTAATGTAGATACGAAACAAATTAATTCTTCAAATCTAAAAACATTTTCTTCTAAGATTAAATTAATGAATTGCATTATTATTTTGGCTTCTGAGCTTCATATTAAAATATTCATAAATGTAACACAATAAGTGAATATATATATTTCAAGAACTTGTGTATCAAATATATCTTCACACTAATTAATTATTTCAAAGCTTATGATTATGAATTATTTACCTTTCATTGTATTTCATCAAGATGCTATATATATATATATATATATATATATATATATATATTATTATATATATATATATATATATATATATATATATATATATATATATATATATATATATATATATATATATATATATATATATATATATATATATATATATATATATATATAACACATCACATGATGAAAATTTAAATTATATTAATGTTTTGTTATTAACTAAAATATTGTAGCTAAGTTATTATATTATTGTTATTATTTTTGTAATATAAATTAACTACACTGCGTGTGTTTATGCGACTGGGTTGACGCATGTGGTTTTAATTTTGCATAACTTAAGCAGCTTATATATATGTTTTTGTATTATGTCGAGTAAAGCCGACTCATTCCGAATATGACCGAAACTGAAAGCTACTTAAAGGGCATGTCACTATAAGTTAAGCGAGAACTATTCAATCAACAATCAAAGCGTATAAAATTGTATAAATTTTATCACTTTAATTTTAGAGAATCCAAACATCAACTGATTTCAAGCTGGATTTGAGTGGAAGTCCTGATGATGAAAACAAATGGACCGTAGCCTTGGCATACACAGATCAAAGTTCTCATGAAGCGAGAAAGTTACTCTCATCAATTGAAATAATTAAAGAGAGTAAAAAAATTGATTTCAAATTAGCCTTTGACTACCATCATAAGGGAGCAGAACACGATTCCTCAGCCCGCTTAAGATATGCACAAGGTATAATAATTAAGACAATATATATAAATAACTATAGTAATAATACTATTGTTAACTTATAGTAAAAAATATAATGAAGATTATGTAAATATGATTTATCACGTCATAATTCATTGAAACTTCAATTTTGACTTGAGTGTGAGGGGAGTAAAGAAACAATTTAACAAAACCATCTACTTAATTTAAAAAATATGTAAATTTATTGATTTGTTTTACAGGCAAAGAAATATTCACTTCCCTCTATATAAAAAATCCTATCGGTAATCTTCAATTAATGGAGGGTAAACTAAACATTAGTTTACCTTCATTTACACCAATGATCATCAATGGAACGTTACATGAAAAAATTCCAAACGAATATGATGTAAGTATTAATTAATTATAAAATATTAATTATTTTACGTGAATGACATGGAGAGAGTTCTGAGTAAAATTTTCAAAGATAACTCCACAATGTTGAAAATATATGGGAATAAGATCATTAAACACATGAATATTTATTAATGGTCTCTTTGTTGTATTATTTAGATAAAATTGTAGGATAAAAATGCCTTTAAAATATAACCAATCTTGAGCTATCACTTTGAACCATAGAAATATAATTTAAATCATCAGCACATGCGTTCGTTCGAGACAAAAGAAGTGAAGTGTATAGCTTGTTTGCGGCACTTCCAACATTTAGCTTCCATATTATTGTAGCATTTAGTGATAAGTAATACCCGTTCCTTAATTCTTACTTTAAAGAATTTCCAATTTTACATTTTACATCCATGTAATATTCATGTCTTCTTTTTTTAAATTTAGGTTGAGCTGTCCGTAACATGGTTTAGTGGCTTACAATTTGGACTGAAAGGATCATACCAAGATAAAAGTACAATCAAACTATCAAATTACATTCTCAAATTAGTTCTATCCTCTGAAACGTTCGATGAAATTTCCTTCAATGCCAAATACCACCACGACAGTTCCGAGTTTCGCATCGATTTGCAGGTCAATATAAACTTTTTATAAGCTGCTATTTTCAAGATTATTTTTATGTTTTGTTATATTGACTTTTTATACTTTTTTTCAGGCTTTACAGAATAAGGACGTTTATACCATTACATTAAAACATGCAACCCAATCTGCAGACCATTTTGAAACTTTTGTAGAATTGAAATACAAAAATAGAATTTACAGTGCATCTGTAGTAGCGGATATTCAAGAACAGAAACATATAAAACTGGATTTGCACATAGACAAGTAAAGATATTCTAATAATATTCTTATTAATGTTTTTATGGCACACTTTATTAAAAAAGGAAATTTTTATTACAGATCCAGAGACATTTCAATATCTTTTGGTGGTATAAACTTGAAGACAAAAAAACAAATAGATTTTGACATAAAATGGGATGTTAATCGAGATCCAGGACAAAAACTAAACTTTGCTATTAATTATGAAAATCCTGTAGCAAAAAACTATAGCATGAATGCGTTATTATCTTACCCAGGACGTACAGTGAAATTTGATTTTAATGGAGCTGTAAAAGGTATTTAAATATCATTATACATGACCTAAAAAGACAAATAATTTTGATATATAATCAAAATTATTTATTTATTTTTTTTTAAATAATTTCAGGTTTAAATTATTTAACATTTGTTCATTTTGAGTGGAGTCCAGATAATGTGATAGAAGTTACAAGCAACTTTTTACGTGAAATTAGTGATAATGGTCAATACATTACATTAAAATCAGAACTAATATCACCATTTCATAATTGGAAGAGAACGACATTCAATACTGAGTAAGTATACATTCTAGTTTATTAATTATTGTTAACAGTAGGATGATATCTTACAAACATTTCAGATAATTTAACACTTCTAAACTGAGCTTGTGTTGCTGCAACAGCTGTTGTCCTAAGCCAAACTTTTTGTATAAAGTAATTTTAATACTCTTTGCTTTTTCCTTACAATGAGAAGCTTAATAATATCTACTCTTGTAGAATACTTATGCCGAAAACTTAAAAAAACAAAAAAAAAAACGCTATCTACGCTGAATAAAAAACGGAAAAATAATGTCAATGCGAGCACTATTAAAACTATTTTCACATAACACATAACTGTTTTATGCTAATTAGCATAAAAAAACATGGTAGTTAGCTTTTGATTTAATGTTTACGAATCTAAATAGAAATATAATACACGTCGTTAAATTATAATTTATAATAAAGTTTTTGCTTATCTTGATGTTGTAGATCATAAATTAATATACTTCATTTTAACTGTAATTATACCATGCAAATGCATCTGATTTAATTTATAATTAAATAAATAAACATTATGATCTACCTATGTGTGATACTGTATCTTTTGTCACCAACTCTTTGTTAATTTTAGTTGTTATTGAGATGGTTAAGTCCATATAACAATGAGACGCTTCATAAGCAAGCAAACTAATGTTCTGTTGACGAGGGTAAGTCTGATTAAGTATTTTACCTAGCTACTTGTGTTAACCGTGCTAACATAGCAAATAACACCGACCGGCCGCGTCTGCACCCCAGTCACCGTCCTTGTGGGGACGCAACAAACTATTATGAGAAATTAGACATTATTTATTTTCGAAGCTCAACCGCGCGCTCTCTGCTGTGCTCGCTCGCTCTACTCTGCACTGCAGCTCGTGCGAATGTATTTATTTATATCTGCATGCAGTGCTGTAAGTTGTGGAGGATGTAGCAAAGCAAGCGCTGACATTACTCATAAATAATGTGAATATTACACTCCTCGCTTTACATATATAACTCTTTGTAATGCGGAAATAATTTTGTCTACTTATAAAAACAATTTTTTTGTATAATAAAATTTATTAATGCATTTAAAATTTATTTCAGATTGAAGATTTTAAAAAATATGTTTCAAGCAGAAAGTAATGTTCACTGGCAAAAAGATCAAACCATTAAAATGAACTTATTTGGTAAATATGACAAGCGTGAAGGTCTTCTTTACTGTCAGTGCAATGGAACTTTATTAAGCACAATTGAAGGAATCCCATCAATGTCTTCAAATTTTATGCACAATCAAACTGATTCAAAATTTAGAACGGATTTACATTTGCAAGTAAGAAAATACCTTTCTTTAATGTATGACATGCATGTTATTGATTTAAATGTCAAGTGTGGACTGAAACATTGTGATATATATGCATGATACTCTTCTCAAAGTTGAAACATTTCATTTTTTTTTTTTTTACACTTTGTTTGATATTAAATCAAAACATACAATTTTTTTTTGTTTTTGTTTAAAAACTGCGGCGTGCTGTACGGATGTCAGTTCCAATATTTGTCTGTGACTTTACGTTAAACTTGGAGTCTTTCTTTGACATCGTGTACTTTTTACTCACTGGCAACGATGGCAACGAGACTCGACATCCGTACAGGACACTATTGGGACAAGTTTTAATGTACTTAAAAATCAACTTATTATCGCTTACAGAAAGGCCCAGAACAGTTGGTTTTGATCAAGAGTGATTGGAAAATAGTTCGAAACCAGGAAATTTCTGATTTGACTGGAAGAGTCGATATGATTTCCCCCTTTAAAGGATACCACAATGGCACGTTGATCAGCAAAGTAATCGTAAAAGGAGATGCAGAGATTCACGGCGTGGCGGACCTCAAGCTAGAAGATCGCAATTTTAGAATTGATTTAGATGGTAAGTCATCTGTAGTCGTCTTCATGATAAGCAGATAAAATCAATACATAAAATTTAAATATTAGAATTTATAAAAATAAATTCACATAACAAATGACAAAAATTAATTTGTACGTAATTCTTTTTTCTTTCTAGGTCGCATTGAAAGCTTTACTGAAAATATGTTGATTTTAAATGTTACAACACCTGTACCAAAAATATTTACATATACTGGTAGATTCGGGTATTCAGAAAAAAATCGACATTTTGTAGCTGAGTTGAAAGGACCGACACGTTCTCTTGGAGTAGAAATTTTACTGAACATCCAAAGTCTCAGGGAGTTTGACGTGATACTAAACTTAGCAACTCCCTTTGAAATGCTACAAAAAATCTCAATAGAAGGAAAATCAAGAAACGATTATGTAAGTGTAAAAATTAATAACTAAATATATTGTGCTCTGCTCTGCATTACACTGCATATTTTATATCTTTATTTATGACAGTCAAGTTTTTAAACACTGAATTAAAGAATGTGTTTAGTTTTCATAACAGTTTGATACTATTATTTTTATTAACAAATTTTAATTAAGAAATAATTTCCATTGCTAATTTTCAGATAAATTTAAAAGCTGGTTTGAACAACTACAGTGTTGGTTTGAGTGGGATGTGGTTTTACGAGGGTCTCACCAACTTCGAGTACAACTTCCAAATCTACACGCCGCTCCCTGGCTACGAGCGAAGTGGAGTGATCGCCAAGCTGCGCAAAAACAACGACAGCCTTGACTTCGAAGTATCTTTGAAAATTGCAGATGCCAAGGTAAGACAGGATAAAACTTTATTTGTTCACTATATGTATAAATTAATTAACTGTATATTAAGGGTAAGATAACGCCACCAATGTTAAAAAAAAATCCCTCACACGAAAAATATGAAAAAATTTTAAAATGTTCTCCTCTACACCCCCTATCAGTAGCTAAAACATCAGGTATACAAATACGATCTAGTATTTTAGTTATGAATTTTTAAAGTTGACTAATTTAACATGGAAGTTCCATTTCTCCATGTTAAAGTAGTCAACTTTAAAAATTCATAACTCAAAAACTAGATCGTATTTGTATACCTGATATTTTAGCTACTGATAGGGGGTGTAGAGGAGAACTTTTTAATTTTTGTTTTTCATAATTATCGTGTGAGGAATTATTTTTTAACATTGGTGGCGTTATCTTACCCTTAATTATTAAAGAAGAATCAATCCATGGTATTCAATAATTCACAAGCATATAACTAAATAATCAAGTTACACTGAAAATAAATAAATGCCATTAGAGCATTTAATAAGCATCATGGCCCTTGTAATTTTAAATAAGTGCAAGTATACTTATATAAATATAGAATCATATTTATTATATAATAATAAAATTAATTTAAATGAATATTCAAATATTTAATATTCACAGTTATAGAAATTATTTTTTAAAACTACTTTTAAATTAATTATTATTATTTAGTTTTTCTAAAATATATTTTCTGTTCTTATGTGTGCATTTTAAATATATTTTGTTTCGTATTTATTCAAATTCTATTTTTAAATAGTACTATCAATAACTGACAGATGGAAAAATACTAATATTTTCCACTGTGGTATCTGTACTGCTGGACCGAATGAATGCAATCCTTGCCTGCAGCTTTAAAAGGCAAAAATATTTGCAACTTTTAAGGAAAAGAGTACCCAGTCTAGCTATTCCAAAAGTGTTGACACCTCCATAGGCTGCTACGTGAAAACTAACACAAACAGAGTGGAGTTAACTTTCATGCTATCCCAAGGTGTACTGTACATCTTATTTTATTTATTTATTTATTTATTTCAAATTTAACTGTACATGTTATTTTATTTATTTTTATTTTTTCAAATTTAATTATTTCAAGAAAGTCATTTTTTTTAATCTCATTTACTTTGATTATATTACAAGTTTTATTGGTATAGATAGTACTGTATAACCCAGCAAAAAGTCAACAAATATATAATGGGGGCGATTTACGAAAGAGTTATCCAGCTTTCTCACTAACCGCGGTAAGCGCCAGCTTAATTCAATGACTTTAAACGTGGTTAGTGAGAAACCTCTCTGAATAACTCTCTTCGTGAATCGCTCTCAATATATTATATATTATAAGAATTGAATTGCGTAGATTCAAATTTTATTGAATTTTGAAACTCGTTTTCGTGTTTTGGAAATAGGTATCTGACGATCGAGATGATGTTGATATGGCTCTTGTATAGCTGATCTGTTGCCTAAAATATTCTACGTACTTGAATATACAGCCTAGCATTCAGGCAATAAATGTTGATATGTTTGCACTATACGTGTGTGTGTGTCATGTGTCGCAGCTCGGTGTCAGAGTTCAAGGAGCAACCAAGGCCCCGGAGAGCCGCGGGCTACAGAGCGTGGCGGCGGTGACATCTGCAGCGGCGGAAGAGGATGGCGAGGGAGAAGTTGTGGCACAGGACAGTCGGGAGATGGCGAGACAAAGAGATGACCAGGAAGAAGAAATTGAGGAAGAAGAAGAGGAGGAAGACGAAGAACCACCATTTTACTGGAGTGGCCGGATAGAAATAGATTCAATCATGTACCCACCTATCAGAGGCACATTGCATATTGAAGAAAAGGACTCAGTCTATGACGGAGAACTCTCATTAACATTACCAGAAGGAACTGTTGAAGTAAAAGATCAGTTGGAAGTAGTCGTAAGTTTGTCCCTCAATTTTCTTGTTTTCATTATTATTTTTTTTTAATTTTTCCAAATTATTTATTTTTTAAAGCAGGAAGCTTATATTTCTTTAAGCCACAGGGCTTTTCTTTCTTTTTTTGAATTTCTAGTCGATTATATTTTACAAGTAAATTGCCTCAAAAAACTTTACTTAGAATAAATATACAATATGACGATTTATATATGTAGATATTTCTTTTAAAATTGCATCACGTATTCTATGCGTATCGTTTTTAAAATTCCATAGCTATCTATACATGTTTTGAGGTCATTCAAAAGTTCGCAAAAAAGGAAAAAGAATGCAAAAAACAACAAAGTTGTAGCTATATATTGACTTTTCAAAGTTTTTATCCATATAAACGCTAAAGCTCTTTGTCATCAAAGCTTATGGTGAATAGAGTACATCTTTCGACAGTAAAAAAGGGGGATTTACTCTACCAAGCACGTTCATGCATAAAAAATGGCTTTAATTCAAGATAAAAAATTAATCTGTAAGCCTACTTGGAGATATAAAAATAATAATGTTACATAAATGTTTTTAACATATTTTTTTATAATATAAATATTAATAATTAGCTTCAACGCTCTGCCCTAGAATATATGCCTAAAATAATAAAAAAAACTTTGTAATTGCTATATTACATTACATATAATTATACATATTTTTGCATTACATTATACAATAAACGTATTACGCGTTTTAAAAATTATTAATTAAGAATTTTCAACTAAAACATATTTACAATAAATAATAACAAAAGTCCTAATATAATTTTGTTGCTATAAAATTTTACAAAATTTATTTATTTCCCCTTCAGCAATACGTAATAAAAGCTAATTTAATTATTGATTGAAATTAATTTGTTACAGGACTTTTTCAACATGAAAAACAACCTACATGTGAAAACACCATGGGAATCATTCAAAGAATTACATTCACATTATTATTTCCAAATTGACACAGAAGAGCAAATCTATAGCATTGATTTTAATTCTAAATATAAAAGCAAAGAGGAGTGGATTGACGTAAGTTTAAAACAATAGTATTATATATACATATCATATTGGCAAACTACAACACATTTATAACAGTATATAAAATAATGAATTTATGTATTAATTATTATTTTCAGATTGGAGTTATAGTTGGTTATAGCAGACAATTTGCAAGTAAAAAATCACTAGATATTCGTACAGCAATATTTCATGTCCATACACCATTTGAAATGCTTAAATTAGTTCATCTAAATGGGTCATTTGAAAGAGGATTAAATTTGTATGCAGCTAATTTCAGTGGAAATGCGGGAGAAAACGAGGCACAACTAGCGTTTTATTTAAAGGTAAAAAAAAAAAAGTAAAATAAATTTAAAACCTTTTTTGTAATTCATGAATAACTTTTTCACTTTCATTAATAAATTATTTTTTAATCAACACTACAGGCAGAAGAGGGATTTATAGATTTTTGGACGAATGTAAATATAACAACGAAATATTTCTACATACCAGTTTTTAAAGTTTCTCTTTTGCAAGACATGTTAAATATTGAGAAGAAGATTGCCGTATCTTTGGACCTGTACAGACCTGAGCTGCAAAGGGTAAGATTAACTGCAAAATATTTATAGTAATTGTTTTACTGGAACTGGATGTATTAGAAGGCACAGTTATATATATGATACGAGTCATACTAGTATAAATTTATATTTAAAATAGTAGTATGGGATGGTGTCATCCATGTGGATCGCAGAGCTGATAAATAGTTCCGGAAGAGAGACAGTATAATAAATTATTGCATTATGTATGCATATGGCCTTAAACGATCAAACTATTTTTATAACCATTGCAGGTAAAGGTTATAGTTTCTTTAGTTTCTTATTTCGTTCACTGTTGTATTTTTTTCACAAAACCGACATGAACAAATATTTCAGCTTTAATTTGTTCATTAAAATTTGAACAAAAGTAATTCCGATCATTTCATAAAACACGGCTGAAGTTTAAAAAATATTGCTTCAGTTGTTACATTATAGTAATTAAATTAAAAATGAAATGAAATTGCTATTGGTGAAACATTAAAATTAAATTACGAAAAGTCGAATTGGAAGTGACATCGGGTTTATTTTTTGCGATTTGACCAGAACTGGTATTGATAAAATTTTAACACTAATTAAGAGTCGAATTTAATATTTGTTTGTTTTGAATTTAGGTCAAAATACATGGCATGAACCAAAACTAGTTTTGGTCACAATTTTGTACACTGTCGGAAGTTGGTTTTCGGTCCTAAATTATAACTTTTGATTTTTTTGGCGTAATTCATGAAGGAGCTATCCAGAAAGTTATACAGCTTTTCACTAACCGCGGTCATTGATTTAAAACGGCAGTATAAACTTGGCTAGTAAGGAACCTTCCTTTATATATTCTTTTATGAATCGCACCCAATTATAAAATTATCCATTTATGTCAAAAAGTAAAAATTTTCAAGATTAGCACCATTATTTTAATTATAATAGTTAGTGCGTATACTGTTAGCTATTTGCATAATAAATAAATATAGTTACAAAAGTAGAAATAGTTGAAATCTGAACGTAACTCTGCCAAATAGTCAGTGTGATGAAACTTACAAAAGAATTTATATAGAAGGATGAGTCAATGAGTCATATATAGAGGGGGGAGTGGTGCAAAGATACAAAGGTGCCTTATAACCGGTAAAGCAGGCATGTGTGCACGCAGATCTACTGAGCAGCAATACGTACGTACAATGCATTTATACAATGTGTACATAGGTATGATGTTGTTTACTCTCCCTCGTTCGTTCACCATGTTATATGACATCCACCCAATACTAAAACCTATAAACAAGAAGAGACAAAAGTGTTACAATAAAACTAAAGTTATAAAGTTTTCATCAACATTTCTGTGAAAATAAATTATAGACAAAAATAGCTGGAGAATGGAGAGATGGTATAATAAAATAATTTTTGAACATGGTAATAATTGTAATCTTTTTACAGTACATAACTGAGCTGATGTGGCACTATGAGCAAGGAACATACCTCAATGTAAAGCTGCGTCTAGCAACTCCAGTGGAAAAAATTAAATCGTTGATCTTAAATATTTTAATAAAACGTTCAACAGAAGAAAATGGTTATCTTTATAATACTGAAATACTGTATAATGATGTGTCGAGGATTAATACCAACGGAATATTAAATTTTGACACTCAAAAATTGGAAATTGATTTTGACTCTACAATAGAATCACTAAGGTAAAACATAAATAATTAATTGATTTTTACTACTTTTTTTTTTCGTTTTTGCTAGCCAATTTTCTACTAATTTTTTTTCCTTTTTTTATTTGCCTTCTATGTAAAGTAGGGAAAAGTGAGCAAAAGTATTATGTTATGCGCTGTTTAACTTAAAAGAGCAGTTTTTCTTGCTTTAGAGATTTCTTTTTTCCCAGAAGACGACAGTGAAATCCCTATTGCACTTGACTTGAACTCCCCTATGAAATTTCCTTTTGTGGCTTACGACGAAAGCTATTTGTTTTACTTTTTCAAGATACTCATTTCATTTTTTTTAAAACCTACGTCAGCAATGTTTAACAGCCTTAACAGAATGCCATTCGTACATTCGTAACATACGGAGCATAATATATTACAATATATAGTATATATAAAAAATACATATTTTTACAGGACTATAAAATTGGTTGCCGATTACAACGATACAGAACCAAACACAAAAGCTTTTGGACTTCAACTTCATCACAATGCAAAAGCTTACTTATTTGAAGGCTGGATAAAAAATTCTACTACAGAAAATTCTTTAGAGGTTATATTTATATATTTTATAAACTTATTTTTATTTTACATCTGATTACTTTATTGTTTTTATTAAATGTTGTATCATACTGTTGTAGATATACGGAAAATTCATCTCTGGACCTAAAAACATCAAAGACCTTTTACTAGAAGTCACATTGAATGTTTTGAAAATTACCGATGGTTATAATATCACAACTTACCTAAACTATAATGCAGACAGAATTGTTTTGCAAAGTGATTTCAGAAATGTTGATAATAAACTATTTGACCTGCACTTAGATGTAAGTTAATTTTTAAAGAATTTAAACATTATTCTTTTTCAGTTTTTTTCTATGTATTTCTTTTTTAAAAAAAACTTACTTGCTAAACATTTAAAATACAAATTAAAATCACAATTGCAATAAAAAAACACATTTAACTTTTGAGGAGAGCAAATATATTTCGTGCTGTAATTAATGCACTTGTGTTATACGCTTTGTGTGTATGTGTGTGTGTATATAATTATATACACAAAAAATTTTAAATAGTAAATAAATAACAAGTTCATCTATGATTGGAACAACTTATTACGACAGTAAATTTACATTAAAATGACTATTTGTTCTAAAATTACGTGATGATAAAAATATATATATATTCTACTTTGCATTCTGCTGCAAATCCTTAGTCATGCTATGAATAATAAATGTTTTCTTCCTCCTTTAGGTAAAAACGACTCTTCCAGGACACAGTTCTTATGTTCTCAACGGAAAAGTTCAGCAGCGAAATTCTGGTAATATCACTGCGGAATTAGTGATTGAAACGCCTTTGAAGAATTATGAGAAAATAAACCTCCGAGGCTCGTGCTTGTAAGTTCAAATTATTCAATTACTATTAAAGCAGGTACAACTCAAATTGAGTAGTTCGCTTTCTACTGTTTAATGATTAATGAATGTAGGTGAAATTCTTCAAATTATTAACTTTTTATTGATTTTACAGATTGACTGGAGAAAAAGGAGCTTTAAATCTTCTTTACGCTATTTCTGATACTAATGGTTTTTTAAATATTAACTATACATTTATATTACTTGAAAATATGGAAATCAATATAAATGCTTTAATTGATTCTGAAAAGATAAAGAAACACGTAACAGGGATATTTTTTTATAAAAATAAAGATAAATCATTCAAGCAAATGTCAGCTGGATTTGATGTTAATCAGAACAAGAGAGAGTGGCAGTAAGTATCAAACATATAATATATTGATTATATTACGTTACCCATTTTCTTTTGACAACTTATCACTACACCGACAAAAGTTAATTTAATTAATTTTAATACCAAAAATTAATATAATTATTATATACTAAAAACAAAACAGGCTTAATCAAATAATAATAATGTGATTAAAAATTTTCATCTGTGTTGTTGTAAACAGTAAACATATTTTAATAAAGATGCATGAAGTTCATTTACTATGGAAGCCAAAATTATAGTGAAATTCAATCCATTTTGTAAATTAAAGCGTTTAATTGTAATTTAGATGCAGATTTGTTCACCTCTTGTGCTAACATTTGCTCAATAACACGATGCCACAAAACATATAACCGAAGGATGGAGGGAGTGTTCAAAATCGCTTTGATTTAACCTATACCGTTAGCAAACAAAGTTATGTAACACACACATATAATATATATTTAAACTGAAAACAACACAGAAATAATTGCGTATATATATTTTCTCATCAGTAAAATACGAATTGGTTTTACGTTACTCACAATGATGTGGTTTGTACAATCGAAAATAACGACACGAGTAGATGCTAATTTTACGCAGTTATTGAACTAATTTTATTTTTTGTCATGTTCAATGTTTGTTTATTAATAATAATATCCTATTTATATGCTGGTATATTTTCCATATTTATTGAAACTGTAGCTTATGAGATTATCACAATAACGTTATTGCAAAATTTGAAGGTTACAAAATGAATATATTTTTTTATGTGTACTCTTTTACAAAAATTATGATTTTTTTTTTTCTAGGTTAGGTACCAACGTGAGTTTGTCAATGACCGACTTTCTACAAGGTGACATAATCGTGAGCTTACCGCAGCCCTACAGAGAAGTGTACAAAGTTTCTGCTCGGATGAAATATCCTTTCAAACTTTCGGACTGGCTCGTAACGTTGGGTTATGACACTGTCGAGGCTCGAACGCAGTACGGTCTACATATCGAGGTACACATTGAATTTTATATTCCCTTTTTCAAAATTCTTACTCGTACATTTGTCATGTGAGACCACCTAGAGAGTTGTGCTCTCTAGTGAAAGCATTTATTATTATTATTATTTTTTTTTTTACTATCTGTAATCTCTAAATATTTAAATTATGCATTTTTCGCAAATGGCAATTATCTGGTTTTGCATATAGACGTCTAATCTCATTGATAAACAAAAATATTTATGTAAAAATTTTGTGTTTCATGATATGTGTGATCTTGTTTCAGTGCAAAAACAACGACAAAGTGTTATATGGTGTTTTAGGATTGAATTTTAAAGTCAATGATATTCCAAAAGTTTATCAAAATGTTTTAGACGCTAAAAAAGTTAAAAAGGCGTGGGATATTTTGTATAAATTGAAAACACCTTACTACACTGGAGAAACTGTAACGTTGCAAGTGAATTATGGCTTAGCAAATAGTTACTACACAGTAAGGTAAAATTATTTTTTTATATACATAAATGTGTAATGTAATACCGTGGATGTAATTTATATACATTTTGATGTCATATGATTTTATTTCATGTACTGCACTTAAATTATTACAGTGCTACTAAAGGTCTATATTTATTAAATTCGTTGCATAAATTATTATTATTATATTATTATTTTTTTACTTTAAAGTATTATAATATTTGTTTTTATTAAAGTTTGATTAGTTTAAAATCTATTAATATCTGTTACGTCTACTACTTTTAAAAACAAATTATAGGCACTATTATGTACTTTTTGTTTTCATCTTACTACACATCTTCATACCTCGGATGTACCGGCCTATGCAGGCAAAGTATTGCACAGAAATTAGCTCGCGCCATAGTAGCAGATCATTATTATTTTTTTTAAATACATATTTTATACTGTATTAAAACAACAATAATATATATATATATATATATATATATATATATATATATATATATATATATATATATATATATATATATATATATATATATATATATATATATCGGTGCGGTTATTCTGGACTAAAATAGAAGCTTTACTCTGAGTATGACAGTAAGAATACAATACTTTCAACACAGTATAAACAGTGTAAATGTTTTGTCTGTCATACAGCATATATTTAAGAACGAAAATGTGTTTTCCAGATCCTCTTTGTACTATCCTGAAACAACTTACGCCGCTGGCATTAATTTTGACTACCAAAGTTTATCCAACATGAACGGTACCATCAATAGCACAACGCCTATCCAGGGTCTACTTTACGCTGGAGTTACTGTACAAGCCATCTCACAACAGTGAGTCTGTCTGCTAGACATACCTAACGTATTCCATGTTTAACAACTTCAATAACATTTTTCTTGACTTCATTACCGGCATTCATGTTTTATCAATATTTTTATAACTTTACAAATGATTGTTATTTTTCTTATTGACTTTTTTTTTTTTTTTTTTTTTTTTTAATATTGAGAATCAATTCCTTTCTTAGCATATCAATACCACGAGTATTGTGACAGCATCTTGAGTAGAGTTCGAGCCATCTTTCTTTACATTATATTATTTGTGTGAGTGAGCACGAGCGACACTGTCAGGGCAACCAAATGAGGTTGGATTTGCTGTTTGCTAGTCACTGAACTTATCACAACTCACCAGACCTAAAGGAAATAACAATTTATTTTCTTAACATAATAATGTAACTTTTTGCATTTATGTCATATATCGATACATTTTATCTCTTTTCTGTCGGTGTATTGATGTAATATTATCGTTTATTGATTAAAAACACGAACTTTTTTTTCCAGGGATCAATTTAAACGTTATTTGAAGCTGTTTTGGCCAAATAACACTGCTATAATAAGCTCTAATGCTATTTACGACACAAGTATACCAGAGACTCAAGTAAATGGAACTTTAAGTTTTGAAATTCCAGTTTCATCAAGACACATTGGTATAATCAGCTATGAATATTATATGGTAAGAACATAAATATTTCAAATATCATTTAATTTATAATTTTTATGGTGAAATAAACTATATAATTTTAAAACTATTGTTATAAATTAATAAGGCTTAAACAGATGTTAAGGTTCTTCTTTAGTATCGAAATAATTAGAGTGGTGTGGTAATTAGCAAAAAATACATAATTATACAGAAAAATATGAAGAAAAAAAATGCATGAATTAATTTTTATTTGCTAGTAAATAAGTAAATGGTTGCTTTTGTGTTGTTGCAAGACTTATGTAAAAGCGTGTATCATACACATAAATATTTTGATATCATTTTATGAGTTTTAGTGCTATCATACTTGAATTTGATGTGTCTAAAGGAGAATCCAGAGACGCGAATAGGCCACACTTTAGTTCAATACAACCAACGCAACGTGCTGGAAGCTAAGCTGAGATCCCACGGGACAGTAGCAAGAGGTCTGGAGAAAGAAAACATTTATCTGGAAATCGAAAATCAACTAGCTCCAATTGGAATACGCTACAACCACGCTTTACAATACAACCCAGACATGCCTGGTAATAGACTTCCAAAACATGTGAGTTTATTGTTATTAGTGATAACAGAATATCCCGCAATAAATGAATATTTTAGTTTAAAAAAATTATCAAACACAAAACAAGAGTTCACGTTATTAAGTGTTCTTTTTGTAGTGTTCGTATATTATTTATATGTTACAACATAATTTAAATTTTTTTTTCAGGAAACGCAAAGGGCAGAAGTATTTAAATTACAAAACGCTGCTTCATTTAATTTAACAGGAGAGCTGGAAGTACATACAACGGAAACTGGAAAAGAAATTAAAATCACAGGTACAGAGTTAGTCGTTAGTAACTGGTGGTGTGTACGCTTTATTCCACTAAAATTGACTGCAAAATCATTTATTATCAATTCATTTTTTAGTTCTCAATAAACAAATTCATGGATTTGACAGGAAAACTAATGTTATTTTATTTTTTTTTTGTTCTAGCACATAACCCCAACAGAACAGTTCATTTGGCAACGGAATATAATATTTTAGATAAAATTTTAGAACACAAGTCAAAATTACAAGTTGACCCACAAACATGGCTTGCATACGATCTTCGCGTGGAAAACAAAACAGTGGTATGTATTCTAGTGTGTGGTTGGAAGGGTTTGGTGCTTGCTCACTGCTCCCTGCCTCCCTGCCTACGACTCCCGGAGAGTAAAATGGAAGAGGGGCGCAGGCGGTGGAGGTGGCAGCCGGGTAAAAAGTGACTGTTAGACGTGTGCGTTTTGTGCAGGACGAGGAGACAGCAGAGAAACATATGGAATTTAATCTGCGGTATCCCAAGCGAAACGTCAACCTCACTGGTTTTTACAAGCTGTCCGCTCTGAAGCTCACCTCAGAAATGATTTTTTACTGGGATAAAAACAACAAGCAAAAAAGAATTGGAGCTGGCGTAGACTGGCAAAAATTAAGCTCAAAACCCAACAAACAAATTAGTTCTATTTCCATTCGCCATCCATCACTTGAACAGGTAAAGAAACCAAACAATGCTAAGTTAAATTGTTATTAATTTTAAACTGCATTTTTTAAAAAAATTCTATCATATACATATTTAGTAATTCTAATTAAAAATAATAACTATCATTCAAAGTAATAAAATAACATCATAAAACATCGAAATATCAATGTATTGTTATATTGTAAATATAAGCTATAAGATTACTTTTGTGAAATTCGTTTTAATATAATGGGAGATTTTGTGCTTTTTACTCTGTTACAAGAGGGGAAAAAAATACAAGAACAGCAAATAGGGTGAACAAGTTTGTAAGATAAATAAAGTGTTTTTTATTTATTTTTTATTCACAGGATGTAAAATTAAGCTGCGTATTGTACCGTGATGAAAGAAAAATGTTAGATACAAAAATTGATTTAGTTTATTCTAAAGAAGAAAATAAACGTTTAACTTTATTCGGGGAATTGTTAGACGAATCACAACCAACAAATAAAGCTTACAAAATAATACTTGGAGCTCAACATAATGCTACAAGGTAAAAAATAAAATAAGTGACAACAGAAAGAGTAACAATTATTTTTTAATGTGAAAAAAAATATAATATATACGTTTATAAATATTTTTTTAATGCATTCAATCATTTACAGCCTAGACCTTAAAGTTGAAGGAAACGTGAAAACTGATAGCAACATTTACCAAACAGCAAACTATGCGCGGTATAAACGATCGTATCTTCCCTTGAAAACTGGAGAAGTGCATGCTAAGCTGCATTTGTCTGAAAAGATGTTAGAACTAGAGGTAAGTTATAATATAAAATAAAATTGCGGTTAATTATTTTGATTTTTTTTTTAAACAAGATATTTTATTTGTAATATTTACTTAGGCTGCAAATAGCAAATTTAAAGAAGTATCAATCTGTTGATATTTTGAGCTTCACAGTTATCACAATTATCACTTTGAAAGCATAATTTTGTTACGGTTTTATTCAAAGAAGCTGTCATCTATGAAGCATGAAATATGGAATTAAAATTACTTTTTCTTAAGTTTTAGACATTTTTTATAACATTTTTTTTTTTTTTTTTTTAGCATTCACTTCCAGGTGGCATTCATGTTCAGTATTATATATCCAAATCAGTGTATAGACAAACTTGACACACATAAGGTCTCGTCGAATTTAATATCAGTTGCAATGAAGTGACAGTATGATTTTCATGTATTCAAACATTTCAAACATACACTCGTTGCCTGCTGGCTGACTAGCTGGGAGGGTGGCCGGATCACATGACGCTACGAGTCTGCAGGGCATTGCGTGACGTCTGACTCCCTCTCTTACTTACTCTCTGTCTGTTTGCCCGCAGAGCAAGGCCCAGAAAGAACGACAATATTTGAAGGGTTGGTACAAGGTGGATCCCCCTTTATACACAGCAAGTTTCAATGCTATCCCCGGCAATAATCAAAATACATCGGGTAATTTCTTTGTTAACGTAAAGGAATTTGAAACTGCACTTGATATCAACTCAACAGAAGGTATAATAACATTTTTCTTTCAATATTAAATTAATATGGATTATATTTTAATATATTCCATCTATATAAATATGAAAGTAAATGTATAAATGTATGTACGTATGTATTTTTTTTCAGAGGAGGGTGCAACTAAAAATTTACATATGATTGGAAATATTCCGGATACAAGAAATGTTGTTTATAAAATATGGAGAGATTACGATGGAGTATTAATACCAGATGTATCATTTTATTTAAGATTAAATCACTCAAGATTAATAACATCAAAGTTTATCTGGCGAGCTGAACTACCTGATCAGTTGGTTGTAAGTAATTTTTGTGGACAATTTTTACAGTGAATTGAGGGGGCTGGTTGGGTGGTTGATATACGTGGCAGCGACGGGCGTTGGACAGCATATCGCCGCTGTCACGCATAACCGGCCGCCCTAGCTACCTCCGTCTTTGCTCCCGCCCCCACTGCCTAGCTGCCACCGAGGCGCGTGCTCATCTCGTTTCCTTCTAGGCGGGCTATCACGAGCTTAGCAACGCAGCCTGGGAAGGAGCGTACGGCACCATTGATTATTGGAAGCAATATATCAAATCTGAGTCGATTGATGCCGTCCATGATATCTGGGGAGACGCTCAGCCCATTGTACAACAAGCTGTAGATGACTTAAGGTGTGGCGAACTAACCACACTGCGCGAGCAGAACACATCTAATACATCACACGATACTTTAAGTTTATTTGTTTCTACCTTTTGCTTTCTCACTGGATCGCACAAAACAACAACAACAACAAAAATAAAAAGGAAAAAATAAACTTTTTTTTAAGATAGCAAAAAATTTATAAATATATATATATAATATATATATATATATATATATATATATATATATTTGCTCTATTGACCCTTTGTCATTGTGAAAATTTAGTATCAATTTCCTTCCGATTATATTTTTGAATCGTTATGTATTATTAAGAGTTTTTAAAATAAAAATATAAATATTTAAAAAAAAAAGTAATTCAAGAGGATAAATTTTATTTATTCAGGCGAAGGTTTGCTTTATCATCATCATCATCATTTTTTTTTTTTTTTTTTTCTTTTTCGCATGTTCCATATTGCTGTCACACAGAAGCCAGCCAAAACTTCAATTCGTGGGACATTATTAAAATTTTACACAATATTGAAGATATATATTTTTATATTTTACACAATAAAAAGTATATTAAAGTTGATGCTTGGTATTATATCCAAAAATAACGAACAATGTATATTTTAAAATATTTAGATTACAAGAAATAAAATGACAAAGGATTTTTTTTTTTTTGCTAAAATTAATATGTATTTTTTTCTTTTTCAGTGACATAAAAGATATAGAGAATGATATGCTCTTGCTATGTACATATTTCAACCGTTCCTATCACGATAATCAGTTCTACATCAAAGACATCGTCGGCCTAGGTGTTTTATTGATGGATGAGTTATCTTTACGGTACGTAGAATATATACGTAACAATGTAGATTTATATAGAATTACATACGACCCTCTTTTCTTTATCTCTCCAAAAGAACATAAAATATAAATTTAATGTATACATTGCTTTAACAATATATATATATATATATATATATATATATATATACGTACATATGTATATATAATATATATTTATAGCTTTAATATTTTCACGTGTTTTCAAATACCATTTATAACATTTATTTATTTATAGACGACACCTGGAAAATTTACCTGAAGTAGTAAATGAGTTGTGGGCCGTGATGGGTGAATCTGGAGAATCACTGAGAAAATCGCTCATCTGGGTCATTGAAACAGTAAGTAGCATGTAGTTTATGGTGAAGGTGATGCCTATGTAGCAATGTATGTAAATAATGTAAATAATTTACATTATGCGTCATCACACAAGTACACAATTATTGTATTGTTATAATTTGCTACAAATAAGTAACAATCACGCTTCTTTCTTTAATATTATTTAAATTCTCCCTACAACTTTAATATTGATGAGAATATGTCATTTTTCTATAAATCCTCTGTGCTTGATATGATAAAAAGTAGCTGCTGCATGTTTGCGCTCTTAGATTATACGCAGTGATAGGTAGCTTGGGGAAGCGCCGCGGGGTTCGATTTCCTTTCGTTCCCTCCCTCGGTAATTGTCCTCCAGCCCTTTTGCTTGGCACATGCAGTAATCACGTAAAGCCATTGCCAATTCACCTATGAAAGTACTTTCCTCACGTAAATTGCTACAGCAATTGATTTTTTTTTTATATGCTTGTTGGTACAAATTTTTTTAATGAAAGTTTAAATAAATACTTTTAATTAATTGCTATAAAGTATGATGTTTTTATACATATTATACTTAAATGTATATAATATTATAAAAATTCTGTAATATTGTAATGGGAACATTTAATTGAAAGGCAACAAGATAAGTGTCTGTCATCTGGATATTGTTTACATTAACGGAGGTATAGTAATAAGTGGATTAAGATTAGTTCGGATTACTAAAATGCCTTGTGTAACCCTCTGGATATATAAGACAATACCATTCAGTAAAGCTGCTATACTCTAGCACATAAAATAATGCCTACTATATAGAATACGAAAATAGTATGGTAATGAGAAATATGATGTTAGTAGTTCGGTGTAAGCCGAGCTGGTGTATAGCAGCGGATATTGCAAAGCGCAAAGCAGCAGCACCACTACGCGCGCTAACAACCAAGTAGACACCTACCAAGCAAGCATGCCGTCACTACCAAGCTTTGCCTTTTTAACTTTCTAAAAATCGAAAGAAATTTTCAGCTACACAAATATAATTATAAAGAATATAAAAGAATAATTAAATGATATGCCTTCATTCATTAATTTTCTTTTGTAACCATAGGCTCAATTTTTATAGTAATTAATTACATTTCCTTTTCAGTTAAAAAACACTTTTGAAAAAGCAGTTGAGGTTATAAATAAAATGGTTAAAGGAGAATCGACTGTGCAAATATCAAATTTATTTGATAATCTAATGGCAACTTATGATAAGGTAAGAAAATTATGAAAATTATATATTCAAGAGAACCTCTATAATTTAATTTTCATTTTTGATTTAATTTACGATTCCGAACAAACTGATGGGTTAATTATACAAAAAGGTATTATACTTAATAATTATAACAATGAAAATATATTGGAAAAAACTCAAGAAACACACATTTTGCTGCTGCTTGATTCCCCCTCCCCCCTTCTTCTTTCACATTTGAGTATTTCAACTTTAATATCAAAATATATAGGGGTGTAAAAGAAGGGGGGGGGGGAAATAAAGAAAGAGAACATTTTAATATGATAATGTTAATTTATTTTTCTTCCTTAGTACGTAAAAGACCTTCATCTGTCTTTTACAATCCGCGTGGAGGAGATTTGGAGGAACGTGTCTGACAATTTGCGTTATTACTGGGGAAAGGTACAGCAATTAATTGCACCAACGTTCGTGAAGCTGCTCCACTATGCAGAAACAGCTATGTGGCGCGCCGGAGACGAAATTCTAGGTAAGTTTATATTTATGTACAGCGCACGAAGCTTTTTTTTTAAACTTATTTTATTATCAACTAGAGCTATATATAATATAAAAAATAGACATAGTCTTTTACTTTTTGCACTGCAATATTAATTATATATAACGCATTACCTTGATTATTATAATAATTTAAAGTTGCAGTTTGTGGTTGTATTTTGGAAAGTAACTTTCTTTTGACTACATATTACTAGCTTAGTGTAGCAAGCTGGAATACATAGTTTCCGCTCGCTGACTCTACTATTCCTCCGTGTGGTTGTTACCAATAGGAGGTATTTCTCCCATACAGGCAGTATATATAACAGTTCAGTTCTCGCGTAGTTCTCTATTCCCTAGTCGTTTTCCAGTTGTAGTGATTTGAGATTTATCTCTTCACCTTTTCTGCATATTCCCACGAGTATAATGTTTCCTGTTTATTTTAATTCCTAAAATATACACCCAGGCCACTTACTTAAAAATAAATTATTTTACAACTACACTACTAAATTGTAGTGTAGCAATTCATATTATTGCGTATGAAAAAAAGGTGTTTATTACAATTTCGACCCTATTTTTCTATTGTATTGTAATAAATATTTTAATGTTTTATGTAAATTTAAAAAGCTAACAAAATATATCTATGAATCATGTATACACATGTATAATTATTTATTATTTCTTTAGATTTCTTCTATGAGAAAAAGAAAGAGATTCTGGAATCACCCCATTACAATAAATTTGCGATCTTCCTGCATGACTTAGACTACTTCTACAGAGATTTTACAGAAAATGATGCAATTACCAATATTCAAAAATATTCTGCTAAAGTATTTGAATTTTTAAAAGAAAAATATTTTACTATCGTTCCATTCGGTAAGTCAAGTATGAAAATAATAAAAAATATATTATATTATATATTATTATATATAAATATATTATACATATTACACGCTGTAAAATAAGGTTTGTTTTTAGATAACATTTCTTAAGCTTTTGTTATTACTAATTACACCATTAATAGAGTATTGAAGGGACTAGTGTGATAAAATTATAGTAGTTCTAATAGAATTAGAATTGGTGGGTCTACATGTTAATTTAAATATTTTAACGAATATTTTGAATAAGTAGCAAATTTTGGTACTTAACTATTATTAATATCAGACAATCCCGCATATTTCTAATGGGACTGCAATTGCATGGCACAACTCTTAAATTACACTTCAACACTTCAATACTGAGCTGAATCCTGACCAAAATCAATATATTTATTACATTTATTATTTATTTTATTTATTTATATCAAATGTCCACAAAAACAATAAAATAATTACCAATATTAATTTATATTCTATTTGTAACATTAAAACTATCTATTACATATAAAAATATTAAACATGAAAAATCAATTACCACTTCAATCGTATACGTATCTGAGTTAAGCTCTTTTATTTCAGGTAAAGAGTTACAGGATCTTATGAATGATCTCGTACGAGAGTTAAAAGAGCTTCAGAAACTTTCATCCGTGAGTTTCGTGTTGCAAAAGTTGAATGAAGCGTACGATAAGGTTGGTAAAATGGAACGATGAGGGAGGGTGGGCGGGCAGGCGGGGCAGCACTTTCAGGGAGGAAGCTGCAAGCAACTTGCGAGTGAGCGCAGCTACAACGTGCCAGCCTGCTTGTCTGCACCTCCCTAAGTGTGATTATATAAACACCATCATTACACTAGCGAATAATGGGACGCTTGTTTGTGCTTTCAGATTGAGTGGATTTATAAAAGATTTGACGTGGAGAGTAAACTACGGGACCTAATAGCTTTCTTCCACTTCAAAGTTCATGAAATAACACAAACTGCTTTAGCAGCTGAAAATAAGTAAGTCATGAAATTAAAAGTTAAATATGTGTTATACACATGTGTCATATAATTATAAATATATTATTATGTTTGTTTAATTATTATACATTTATTTTACAGCAATCGAGAAGCAAAAACCAAATTCATATTTGAACCTGAAAGTGGAATTATTGAACTTGAACAAAAGTTACCTATTTCTTGGCATTCCTTTAATGAAAGGCCTAATTACGAGGTAAATTTATTCCTTTCATCTGTTACACTTATTATCACTTATAAATATTAATCATGATCTCATTGCGGAGAAAAGTCCGAAATTAATTAAACTCATTTTCTTTATAATATTATTAATTCTTATTATTGATTTATTTTCATTGCTCTCATTGATTTAATTTTATTTAAATTACATCAAGTATGGTGAAAAATGGTCACTTTAAAAGCAAAAATGATAACCTTTGGTGATAAGAGCCAGTAATACGTGAATATATAACAATTAACCGTGACTTATTTATCACAAATTAGTCTGTCTAGCTTTGAAGCTGACGTTCTCATATAATCAAATAATCTTGTTTGATTAAACGTGATTACAGGAAATTCCTGAATACAAAGCATTGATTGATCTCCAAAATTACTTCGCGTCTTCAAACAAGTCTCTGTGGCATTACTACAACGAATACAAACCCTACGCTGATCCATCGAACTGGCTGCCTCCATTTAAAGGTATAATAGTTCAAGGATTTTTTTTTTTAATTATTTTATTTTATTTTTTTTTTTTTTACGTTTGAGAATAATTTGTAATTTAACAAACACAAATGTGTATAAATAACGCTTACTATATACATAATATATTAATATAATTTTTTATTGTATTAATTCTTAATTACAGCCCAGGCAATAGTAGCAGGCAACCAGCATTTCATCACATTCGACCATAAGTTGTACGGCTTTAGAGGATCCTGCTCATATCTTCTGGCTAGTGATTTTCTTGATAATAATGTTACCTTAATTATCAAATACGATGAAAATAGCAAATTTGAATTCCACAAGGTGTTAATTATTCTTGGCAGTAATGTCATAAAAGTAGACCTATTCTCAGATGTAAGTAGAGCGCATGCAAATGAATTAGTATAATCTATTGTAATCCGTAATCCCATTCCCTCACATAACTAAACACGCATCACGATAAATTCTGATTGCTACTTATAAAATGCATATATTCAAACTAGTATGTTAATGAATTTTAATTAAAATCTATGTTATCTATATAACTTTTTATCGCAAGATATTGTTACATATTCTAATTGGATGTATTATTATATACCTCAATGGAACTCTCAATTACAATAATGATTAACATTGTGTAATCATTTTATACACTAGACTTCACTATATACCTATTCATTACATGGTATAATTAGTCTCTTTTATTTTTAATTCTCCTCTTTTTACAATTTCGATGCATGGAAAAGTAATTTTCAACAAAGTCATTACAAAAAATATCGCATGAAAAAAATATAAAAAAAAAATATAAAATAAAAAACGAAACAATAATTGTATTTGAAGAGTAAAACATATTTTGATATTGTTTCAATTTGGTACACTTGTGTACATATGCTTATTTGAAGAAAAAAAAAACTAATTAAAACAAATCACTCAGAAATATTAGGTTTCAGAATACATACTTTTTAACTCAACTTACTATATATTATATGTATCAACATTTCTGTGATTATAGGCATTAATTAGCATGCACTGTATAATTATGTCAATTAAATATACTCTTAATGAATCAACAATTTTAAATTTATGTGCTTTTTGTACATTATTAATGTATATGAATATATAATTATATGTGTGTGTGTGTGTGTGTGTGGTGGTGGTGGTGGGGGGGATTGTGTTGACCTTAATCAAATGTAAATTTATTGAAGTTTGATACTTTCATGTTTACTGTATAATATGGGGAATATAAAAAGTGTTTTATTGCTGTTGGTGTCATAATTATTATCTATCGGATGAAAAACAGCAATTAAATTATAAGCCTTTATAAATTTTGTTTTACAGGCTGTTCAGCTAAACGAGAAGCCGCAAACACGATTACCGTTCATGATTGGTGACACATATGTTTATCAAGAGAACAAAATTGTGAAAATTGAAAGTGATAGAGGCTTTTCAATTTATTGTAACATGGAATTTGATATATGCACCGTAGAACTATCTGGTAAACTGAACATTTTATTACATAAAAATAAAAATAATAGGTGCGATTCACGAAGAAGTTAGTCAGGTTTCTAACCACGTTTAACTTAGCCAAGTTTAACAAAATGGTTTGACACGTAAAACAGGTATAGTTAAACGTGGTTAAGCTAAACGTGATTAGAAGCCTGGCTAATATAACTTCTTCGTGAATCATACCCAATAGCAACTAAAAAAAATATATATTATTATATATTTTTGTTTTGTTTCAGGATGGTACTTCGGTAAAACTGCAGGCCTCTTAGGTACAATAGATAATGAAGAAATAACTGATTTTATGTCATCAAATGGTTCAATAATAAATAATGTTGATACATTTGCTCATAGCTGGGCATTAAATTTACCACCTTGTAACTCACAGGAAAATTTATTAGTCAAACTGAAACAACCTGATTCCAAAATTATCAGTCGGTGTGATTCTTTCTTCTCAAGCCGCGACTCTGAGTTCCAGCCATGTTTCTCAGTGGTCAGTAACGTTACGATTGCTCTCTTTTTGTAAATCAGCATGAATTACAAGCAGCCATCGCCTCCACCTCTCCTTGTCCTTATCTCTGGTTGACTGCAGGTCGATCCCACGCCTTACAAGGAAATGTGCCTTACCAGTAGAATCTACAAAGGGTTTGAAGCGTGCACCGCAGCCATGGCCTATATGAAGACCTGTCAGTGGGAGAATTCGCCTGTCAAACTGCCGCCTGACTGTGTCCGGTGGGTAAACATTGAAAAATTATACAGTCAAATTTACATGATATTCCCTCCGGAAGTAGCCGGAAGTGTAAGGTTTCTGGTCTTCCTATTTGTATTTCAGCGTTATAATTTCACACATAGGTCAGTACTTCTACTTCTTCAAACTTTTGCAGCTCTTCTATTTGTAATTCAGTTTTGAAACTTTACAGAGTGGTTTGAACTTCAAACCACTCTGTAAAGTTTCAAAACTGATTTACAAATAGAAGAGCTGCAAACTGCACACTTCCGGCTACTTCCGGAAGGAATAACAAATTAATTTGACCGTAGTCATTTTATCTTTAGCTGGCAGTAGGAACAAAATATCTGCTGTCCTGTGTATAACTGTAGAAATTATGTTAAATGTAATACTTGATTGTTATCAGATAATTATATAGTATTCAAAAATAGTAAAATTGAAATTTTATATTAATTTTTTAAAATTTAAATTAGTAATTTAAGAAAACTTTAATCTAATTATTCTAATTTAAAATGTAACTTTTAGTATGTAAATAGATTTGTTGCTTTGAAATTAGTACAAACTAAGAAACAACGAATTATTTCTATTTTATGTCATACATGATAGTAAAAGAACACCAAAAATAGTAACAGTTTTACTGTGTTGTAAACTATCCATTGGGACAATGTAAAGGGAATTCAGTCTATATCTAATTCATTGAAGTTGAAGATTGTTTTTTTTTCCCATTTAAAATTTATATCAGGTTGAGAAAGGAGTTGGCCAGCGGTGCATATTTTTCTCAAATATGCTTCATGTTCCAATCGCCGTGCTGTCTTGATCCTTACTGCCCCATGTGGGTGCTATGAATATGCCGGACTGTATATTCCCCTATGGATGGACTGACGTTTGAGGAGGCTTTGTTTTTGGCCGCAGGTGCGAGGTGAAGGAACATCAGCTGACGGAGGGAGACTACGAGGAGGTGAAGTTCGGTGAGGAGGGAGACATCAAGTCCTCGGACGTGGTATTCATCGTCGAGGCAAAGGAGTGTAACCGAGATCTCAAGAATACAAGACACATCGGCCAGCTGCTCACCATTCTGTCTAATGAGCTTGAAGACGCGAGCATCACGAAGAGCAGGTAAGAATATATTATATGAGTCTTATTCATTCATTAATAACTAACAATTCTAAAAATAGTATATAATAGAAGTCAATTCTCGCAACTTCCAACATGGCTTTGAATATTATAATATTTAAATTTAAAGTTTCAAAGCTTAAGCTCATGCTGCGAATGTAGCAATGTCACTTTTCTTTTCTTTTTTTTTTTTTTTTTTTTTTTTTTTTTTTTTATTTTTTATTTTTTTTGCACTTTTCATTTTTCGCCTATGGCTGTATGTCCCAAACTTAACATAATTAGTTCAACTTATTACAATATTGAGAGTTCTTATACTTTTATTTTAATAATAAATATAGTACTATGTTTAACATTTTTAGGAAAAACATGAAACTTAAATATCTAGTTGTCAGTTTTTAACTCATAAAATTACAAACTTTTTGTTGTGGTAAATGAATATACCAAATATAAGTAAATTCCTTAAATTGATGGCAAGTATTGCATTTTTAAGCTACTTGTTAGTTTTAGATACTAAATACGATTTGACATTTAAAATAAAATAAAATGAACTTAAAAAAAAAAAAAAAAAAAAAAAAAAAGATTGCCGCTGAAAAAAATAATAAAAGAATAAATTTTCAATGTAGATTCTATCTAAATTGGTAAAATTTAAAAATTCCTCCGATAAGAAATAGTAAAACTTTAGGTCTGTTCGTAAATACAGAATCAGAAAAAATCGATTATTTGTGATGAACCTTCTGTACATGAAACATAAGGTTCATCACAAATAATCGATTCTTTCTGATTGTGCATTTACGAACAGACCTTTTATCTTCCAGCAAATTTTATGTCAATATAATATTATGGTCTATTCTTGTTCAAGTTTACGTATGATTAATAAAACATCATTTTTTTTTTTTTTTTTTTTTTTTTTTTTTTTTTTTTTTTGCAATGCCGTAAGAACATTATTATTATTTTACTATCTTTCGGTCAGCACTTCAAATACCTACGTAATAGAAATTTGATGAGGGAAACATTAGAATTATAGGTCAGTACGTCAAATTTCCCCTTGTAGTATTCGTATCTGAGAAGTTAGTAAAAGTTTAACTCATTGTAGATTTATGCTTGATATATATTTTATTATAGCATCGTTCCTATTATCACATTTAATACAATGTTTTCCTCAGGCTTGGAGTTGTGGTGTTTGGCGGAGACGGTGTGTTCGATGAACCTCGCAGCATTGTCGTCAACAACGAATTCTCAGACTTATTTACTCCAATTTTGTTCGACAATTTCCCTGTTGGTAAGTATTTTAGACCACCAGAAGCAAAAAAAACACGTAATATTGTCAGTAAGGTAACTTTTCAGTTATAAAGATTAAAAGCGGACAACTGCACTTTGTTCGCTGTTGCATCTATAGCACTATATGTATAATGTTTAAATATATTTTAATATTTGTCGTATTAATCGTATTATAATATGAATGAAACATAATTTTACTGTCATTACTTTTACATGTTGTGAATTTTTTTGCTTGTAACAGGTAATGGAAGTAATGATATCTTTGGAGCTCTTCGATATGCTGCGCGACTTCACTTCAGACCCGGAGTGTCCAAGACATTTATTCTTATGCCTTGCACTGAATGTAATCCAGAAGACATGTCAGTAAGTAAATACAGTATACGCACGTAACCCCGATACCCAAACAGGCGCCACAGTAATATATAATCAGAGTAGCATTATTACAACCTTACACTGTTGGTATGTATGATTTAAATTAATTTTATGCTCCAATTAAACTATTTGAAATTGCGGTATTTTACGGTTTTGTTGAATAATTATTACTGCCCTCAACTTTTTTCTCTAGAAGTGACAGAAACGATGAATTTATATATTTTTTTCTTTCATTTTTAGCTGGACTATCCTTCTGTTCATCAAATGCTTCTTGAAAATGACATTACTCTACACATTCTTATGGACGATGAATTTAGCTTCAATAAAACAAAAGCCAAGAAGTTATTGTTTGGTAAGTTTCTGATGAAGTTTTCAGTTGAGAATATTAGAACAAGAAGAACATAAAACAAATAATATTCAAAGAGACAAAAAGTTTCTTTTACTTATAGCTTACAAAACTTCTTATTTCATTCTGATCGAGTGGACTTGGTTGCTTGGTACAGATTTAATTATAATGAAACAGCTGATGAATATATTGCGTATGCGGTGTTTAATTTTTTTTGGATGTAACGTACATGACCGTATAAGAAAACCAGACATTTAATCATGTAAAATAAGAAGACTGCATGCCTTTTTTTCATCCGACTGTACATTTGAATGCTAAAAAAAAAATCTCAAGGAAATAAAATTCGAGTTAAATAATAATTTTTTTCCCTTAAGGTAGAGATAATACAGATCAGCTGGCCCAATGCTAAAAAAATCCCATTCATAAAAATTATGAAAAAAATTTAAAATGTTCTCCTCTACATCCCCTATCAGTAGGTAAAATATCAGGTATACAAAAACGAGCTAGTTTTCGAGTTATTAATTTTTAAAGTTGACCAATTTAACATGGAGAAATGGGACTTCCATGTTAAATTGGTCAACTTTGAAAATTAATAACTCGAAAACTAGCTCGTTTTTGTATACCTGATATTTTACCTACTGATAGGGGATGTAGAGGAGAACATTTTGAATTTTTTTCATAATTTTTATGAATGGGATTTTTTTAGCATTGGGCCAGCTGATCTGTATTATCTCTACCTTAAGTGTGCCTGCAGTGCAATTAGTGCACGTAGTTATTCAATTCAGCTTAATTGGGAATAAGATATGCATCATAAATATCGATCCTGGTCGTTCTAAATTTAAGGTACTCATGGAGTTTGGCCTTGAGGCAAGTTGACTTCAAGCACTTATAATAAGCTGATTTTTTAATTAACATTACATTTGTGAGCTACTGGATTGTGCATGTACCTTTTGCACGACCACGATCGGTATCATGCAGCTATCTAAGACTATATAATAAATAATTATACAGTATATTATTATTAATTTATACAGCAAACAACATAGAAGTTACAAATATACGCACTTGCTTGTTCTCTCTAAGATCAACACTTGAATTACCCTAATCGATCTTCTCGTTTACGCAAGTTGGCATAGCATCAAACTGTGTAATGTACAAACTATTAACTAAGTCCATTTCTGCAGAAAACATATTAGACACGTTCATGTGGTACTGTAGTAAGTGAAGCAAATTTTTATTTTGAAGAATCCTTCAATAAAATAAAATTAGAGTTGTTTGGCAGCGAAAAATAGCTTGTTGCGTATCCTACAGTATATTACTGTTTTTATTTTCTTTTATTTTGAAGGCATTGACGGCAAGACAGCATACACGAAGAAGGACATAAAAGAATTAAAAGGAGACGTTGATCTTGCAAGACAAGTTACAATTCCAAAACACATTTTGGGATTTTGCGTTCCTCTTGCACTTGAGACAAATGGTAAGTATCAAATAACATAACATATTTTCTGTATAATAGTAATAATTATATTCAATAACTGCATGGACACAAAAATGTTTTAAATATTTGCTGCAATACTTCTGTTCTTTAAAGTACAGTTCTTAAAATTAAAAATTGGAATCCATATTGACGTCATAAAGACAGGTATGGACATCTGGTGGATTTACCTGAGTGATTCTAAAAGTGTCATTGTTTTGATATCTGAGCTCTGCTACTGGCTAAAGTACACGTGTAGTTGAGTCATACTGATTCTATCGAGGCTGTTTTCAATGCCATCTCTTGGTGCTTTATGAGGTCAATAGGCTAGATTCTAACGCATGTATTCCAATTTTTAACTTTAAGAAGTGTACTAGATTACATATTATGTATCATAAAGTCACAAAAAAGTATATATTTTTTTAACTCAAAATACTTAATTTCTTTAACACTTTGTCTGTTACATTAAGAATTAATTTTGACAGGGAAATCAAATAAATCTATATTCTATACTAAAAGTGTTCTTTGGGATTATAGTGACTAAATATCCACGCATGCAGTAATAATAAAATGTCATTAGATACCCTATTATAATTAATGTACTGTACATAATATATATGTTGGCACCCAAAGCCGAATTCTGCCCAGGGCCGAAAAAAATGCGCAAAACTAGATTGGAGCATCGGGGAATGCTCCAAACCGAAAATGAATTCAAATTTCGGCTTTGGGTCAAACTATGATGCTCCAAACTAATTCTGGTCAAATCGCAATGCTCCAAAGCCGATGGAGACTTTTGCTTCGGCTTTGGAGCATTTTCATTTGACCAGAACTAGTTTGGAGATCGTGGCTTGACCCAATGCTGAAATGAAATTTTATTTCGGGTTTGGAGCAAAATTTGACCACATCTAGTTCTGCGCATTTTGCAGAGTTCACGTTACTTATTTATATTCTTTGATCAGTTTGAGTACTGCGCGTCAAAATAATGCTTAATATATTTACCCAAGAGACGGATTATAAGTCCAACACATTATTTACATTAAATGTACTTCAAATTTTAGAGTACAGTCATTTCTATATCGATATGTGCTCTGCGAACTGATGGACGGTGTCAAAAATTCAATCTTTATCCATGCACAAAGTTTTTCACAAGAGTTCACAGTATCATCTGAGTTTCCAATCAATTTTATTTTTCTACACCTTCTTCTGTAATAATGTTGTACTTTTATTCAATTTTCTATATTGCATCATGCTATAGAGAGAGACATGCAGTCATTCATCTCTGTAAAATAAATATTCTGCTTTTGAGAAAATATCACTTGTTTTCTACTACACTAAATTTCCAGCTTCATGCACTTAAAACTTTTATTAATATTATGTCATTTAATTGTTCTTGAGTATGTTGATACATTTTTCCGAAGGAAGAATAAATTATAAAAAATAAAATAAATAAATTATAAATTGTTCAGCTGCCACTTGGGATGGTAAAGGTTAAAGTCATTTTCTTAAATTTTTTGTCATATTTTCCACTGAAACCTATATTTTAACTCACTGCAGGGAGCACTATTTATTATAATAAAAAAATTATAACTGCAGCAAGATGACAGTTATTCAATTAGACCCTAACAATAAATTAAAAAAATTGTAGTTTTATTTTCTTACTTTTTTTAAGTGAAAAATTTGAAGTACATTTTAAATAAATAATGTGTTGCACTTATAATCCGTCTCTTGGGTAAATGTGTTAAGCATTAATTATTTTGACGCGCAGTACTCAAACTGATCAAAGAATATAAATAAGTAACGTGAACTCTGCAAAATGCGCAGAACTAGTTGTGGTCAAATTTTGCTCAAAACCCGAAATAAAATCTCATTTCGGCTTTCGGTCAAACCACGATGCTCCAAACTAGTTTTGGTCAAATGAAAATACTCCAAAGCCGAAGTAAAAGTCTCCATCGGCTTTGGAGCATTTCGATTTGACCAGAACTAGTTTGGAGCATCGTAGTTTGACCCAAAGTCAAAATTTGAATTCATTTCGGGTTTGGAGCATTCCCCGATGCTACAATCTATTTCTGCGTATTTTTTTCGGCCCTGGGCCGAATTCGGCATTGGGTGCCAACATATATACATTACATGGTGTTTCCATGAACGCCTGTACGCGTTTCCTTTGCCCCTGCAGGATTAATATTGGAGGTACAGTTAACTAAAAAATATCTCACGCTTTTTTTAGGTGATTGTGACAAAAATAATAATAATAAATTAATTAAAAATAAAATTTCAAAAATCATAAACTATAAATTATTTTTTTATTTAAGTTAATTTCCTTGAAAGAGGGTTCTAAGTTCTAATTAGTGGTTAAAAACATTTTTACCATTTTTACAGTTTTTTTTTCCAATTTCTTTTAATGTGGAGTTCCTATGCAGATTTTCAACTTTCAATTCCTCTCCCTGAAACATCTTAACAAGGGCAGTTTTTACAATTTCCTTTGTGTACCCTTCAAGTTAGTTCTTCAGCTACCCCGTGCTAGATTTTGGGGGTCGATACTTCCAATATTAACCCTGCAGAGCAAATCAAACGCGCACAGGCACTTATTAAACACTCTGTGTAGCAGTCCAGTTAGTTGCATACATGCCATGTTCAGGAGGGGGTCATTCTGATGACACATTGCTTCTAGCAGAGGTTAAAAAATATTTAACCGTATCATTATATCGAATTTAAGCTTCAGCTATTGTACGTATTAACTGTACATGGCAAAAAAATAATAATAACAATAATAAAGAAAATATCAATAAGTTACAGTGACTCTTCTCATAATATGTATATTATTTATACATATTATATTATATGCATATGATATTTTTCCCTAAAAGTGCATGAAAGCTTTTGTGAGCTTTATATGGTTTGAATTTTTCTTAACATTCTACTATGAATGTTTAAGGTACTGTGTTCACTGCAAAGAAAATGGAAACTGATAAACCACGTGGATCTAAGAATTTTGCAACTGTTTTTACGAAGAGAGTGGCCTTAACAGCCATTCCAAGTCCGTGTCAATATTGCGAGTGTGCAGTCGACTTGAACGGCGTGAGCTCCGTCTTCTGTTCACCGTGCGTCTACCCCATCATGTCGGTGAGTTCACACTGGCAGCCAGAGTTTAGGCACTTACCTTATTGCCTCAGCGGAGATAGAAGGCCAATCAATATATAAATATATGATATATATATATACACATACACATAATATATATTAATGCACTTCTGAACCAAAAATTGAATCATTATTATAAAATGTAATTAATTATGTATATTTCATAAGAATATTGCATCTTTTTTCCCCATTTACCAATCCCTCAAATGAATTGTAATTAAAATTGTGGCAATTAAAGATACATTTTAATCTTTCAATACAATAAATAAATGTAGTCTATTACTCTAAAATATGATAATATTGTTGTTATAATTATAACATATAGTATAGCTATATAAATGATCTTCCAATGCAAGATACTGCACACACACAGTATATTATGTAATTTATTTGTATGTGTATACGATCAATTTTGCTGAAAAACATAAATTACAAATTTTTACATTTGACAGATGATATTGATATCTTGCAATCTGATATCCTAGATTTAACTGAAAACAAAAAAACTACAGGAAGTGGATTTAGAATCAGTTTGTTCAAGGACGGGGGGGTGATTTTCAGTGTTACAATACCAAACAATATATATATATATATATATATATATATATATATATATATATATATATATATATATATATATATATATATATATTATATATCTTTATTAGATACAACATGTATCATACACGTACAAATTATACATATTACAGTATTAAAGCATTCGTGTATCATGCAATGCAGCAAATCTCAGAAACGACTTGTTTGTTTAGTGTTAACCATTGGTCATCGGTCTTTCTTAATATATTTGTGTACTGCATGAATTTTTCATGTTAATTAATTATATTTCATCTTGTATTAAATTTCTAAGAAAGCAAAACTGTAAACGGCAAACGGGTAAACGAGTAAATTATTAAACATTTAAAATTAAACGCTCAATACTTATTAAAGTAATATATATTTAATTATTGAGGCTATAATAAATATAATTATAGCGATAGCTAAACAATTGAATAACTGCTATTATATTTGTTGCAGGCTTATAATGAAGATGTCATTCTCTCGAAGCTACAACCGGGATATGAAGACTTCAAACAAAAAACGAAGTCGGCTATAAGCTCATTGCAAAAAGATTTAGTGTAATTATAATTCATTGTTTTTTTCCCAGTAAATATAGGTATATTGATTTTGTTTTATTATTTAACTTAAGTTTTGTAATTATATATGTTATATATTTATATATTTTTTACTGTTTCTCATTATAATTCATAATTTTTTCTTTATTAACATATTAATGTTATGATATATTTTAGTTCTATAAAAGGGATTTAAAGGTATTAAAAAACATTATTTTTTCTGTATTCTACATTGTTTTCTTTTATAGTTTTTACTTGTAAAGTTTAAATTGGAGTTTTGAATAAATTTATTTCACTCACAGTATAAAACAATGACGTGTATGTACGCAAAATTCAAGCAACTCATATCTCATATAAAGAATATAAGATATAAGGTCTGTTCGTAAATACACAATCAGAAAGAATCGATAATTTGTGATGAACCTTATGTTCCATGTACAAAAGGTTCATCACAAATAATCGATTCTTTCTGATTGTGTATTTACGAACAGACCTATAGATTATTCATATAGCATAAAAGTTGAGACATTAATTATTTGGGTCAAGATTCGAGTATATATATATCAGCCGTATAATCAGCGGATCGCGGATCGACACGCGGTATCAGCTTATAACTGAAAATGCTATCTTGCTGCATCATTATATCATACAGATGTTATATGTACAGTATAATATGATTAATTTAATTATATATATGCGTACATGTATCATTAAAAAAATACTTAGTTACTTAATTGGGATTAATGCAAGTTTGTTTGGTTAGCACAAGTCTTACAAAATTAACTCTTATATTTTTACGCAACAGTGTGGTAAAAAAAAAAAATAAATAAATAAATAATATGAGTCTATGAGACCTCTATATTTTAGTTTCAAAACTAAAAATTTGCATTTTCCTGATAAAAAGATGAGATATCTTAGTTGAATCTGCAAATTTTCGGTTTCGAAAGTAGCTAAACTTTGCGACAGTCTGTAATATGAAAATCTGCGAAGCTGCATGTGAAGTCAAAAATCAAAACGTACGTGGGGAAGAAAACATCGTTCAGTCGAACTCCATTAATTCATTGTATATATAGTTAAAAATTGGCAACGAACCAAGAAGTTTAAATGCAATGCAGAGTATTTTTTTACCTTACAATAATTTTACAACAATCAATATTTAAACATTCAATCATATTTCTCATATTTGTCAGAGTTAAAAATTAATAACATTGCAGGTAATTTGTGTAAAAAGAACTTAGTAATTAATACATAATTATAGGGTGATCACCTGATCACAAAGTTCTTGAAAATTGTAGCCGCAAATAAAACTAATAAAATCAACCTCAACGTACACTTTATATATACACATCAAATTGAAGCCCTAGCTGGATTCGACATTTTCAAAACTTGATTAAATTTTTTTTTTGGCAAAGTGGTTTTCTTACACGTTGAAACAAGATAAAAGTTACGTTTTTGCACCTCTTTTTCATGAAGGTTTAGACTGAACACCTGAAATTTAATGCATCTTGCTTGTTGATTTTTTTTTACCCAACATTTTACCTTAAGGTTTCTCCACAAAATAATCAAACAAATGTTACAAATGTAACCGCAACTCGAGCTCTCTCGCCAAAGGTCACGTAATCTTTGGCGAGAGCTCGAGGTGCGGTTACATGTATTTTGAGTTACGAATGGGGCCTATATGTGGAGAAACCTTAAGGTAATGCGTCTGAAAAAATTTAACAAGTGAGAGTTTTGATTCATTAAATTTCAGGTGCTGCAGTCCAAAACTTCAAGAAAAAGAGGCGCAAAAACACAATTTTTACCTTTTGTTTCAACTTGTAAGAAAACCACTTTGTCAAAAAAAAATTTTTTTTAATCGAGTTTTGAAAATATTGAATTCAGGGCTTCAATTTGATGCATAGAAAGTGTACATTGAGGTTAATTTTATTAGTTTTATTTGCAGCTACAATTTTCAAGAACTTTGTGATCACCCTGTATATGTCATGTCTTATAATATAATTATATTTATAATAAGTATATTGAATTAATTGAAAAATGCAGAAAGAAATGTTTTAATAATAAAAATACTATACACGCATGCATGTTAAATTTAAACGTTAATGTTAAATTTGTATATTTATCAATTATATGATATGATGATATTATATATAAATTACAACAGTTAAAACTGATTTACAGCCACACGTTTCTTAAAAGTAATAAGTTAATTTGACATCCTTATTTATACAAGAACGTTTTCTTCTTTATGCTTGATTGGAATTAATTTAATATAAAATATATGTATATATGTTGGCATCAAAGTCCGAATTCGGGCAAAACTCGAAAAAAATGCGCACACCTAGGTGTGCCCCTAGCGATTTGAGCAAAGCCCGAAATAAACAAATATTTTGGGCTTTGCTAATTTAAATTTGCTCATTTCTAGAAACTAGTGCTCAAATCAAAAAAAGCAAATCCCGACGAGAAGTTTTATTTCGGTCTTTGCTCATTTAAATTTGATAATTTCTAGAAGTGCTCAAATCGGAAAAAGAAAATCCTGACAAGAAGTTTTATTTCGAGGTTTGCTCGTTTAAATTTGATCATTTCTAAAAAGTGCTCAACTCGAAAAAAGCAAACCCCGACGAGAAGTTTTATTTCGGGCTTTGCTCACTGTTTTGATCATTTCTAGGAGTGCTCAAAGCAAAATAAAAAATAATAATTGGAAATTGTGCCGTATTATAGTAATAAATAAACAATAAAATAATGTAAATTTAATATTATTTTAATTATATCACTTTTTTAATTAATTGATAAAAAATACGAATTTAACATTATAGTATGTGTGTATATATGTTTTTTATTATTAAAGCATTAATTTTCTTTCTGTATTCTTCAAGTAATATTGAAAAATACTATTTTGTCACACTTCTTATATTAATATTGTATGCTATAGTTTATTTAAATAAATGTATTACAGCTAATATATTATAAAATCATTTTAACTTAATTTATTTTATAGAACTTGCTACGAAGCATGCAAAGAAGTCCTCAAGATAGTACCAAACCTATAACCTTTAAAAAAAAAAAAAAAAATGAAAATTTAAGCATGCAAAATAAATAATGGAGTATCGACCTCAATTTTTTTTATTGCAGAAATGGATAAAGGGTGCAAACTTGCAATGTTATGCTACCCTGATTTTTTTCAGATTTTTTAGAGCCCGGGAAGTATTTTAAAAAAATTATTGAAAGTTCTTTTGTAACGTCACGAGACGCCGCTCCTTAAGAAAAGGATAGGACTTACCGCCGCGTGACGTCACAAAAAGGACTTTCAATAATTTTTTAAAAATACTTCCCGGGCTCTAAAAAATCTGAAAAAAATCAGGGTAGCATTACTTTTCACCCTCTATCCATTTCTGCAATAAAAAAAATGAGGTTGATACTACATTATTATACCTGATCATTAACTTTACTTATTTTTGCAGGGATTATTATCATGATCGACACTTTAAATTACATATTGTTTTTTCCTTTGCACAGCAACACGCATGTTTTAGATTGACAACCTTTCTTGCAGTTACAAAACACAAATCCTTGCGTTGAATTTGCTAATGCTGCTGCTGATCTGAGACACTTTTCTTTGTCATGTGTGGTCGTCGTCTGATGAACTTAGAAATCACGCAACCTGGAAATTATTGCTAGAGTATAATTGTAATCATACCCTTTAATTATAAAAAAATGATAATAATAAAAAAATTAAAAAGTGTCTCTCAGTGTGACAAAATCGTATTTTTCAATACGACTTGAATAATACAGAAAGAAATATGTTTTAGTAAAAAAATAACTATGCACACATGCTAAAATGTTAAATTTGTCATTTCATCAATTAATTAAAAAAGTGATTTATTATTCATTACTGTAATACGGCACAATTTACAATTATTATTTTTCATTTTGCTTTGAGCACTTTCTAGAAATTATCAAATTTAAATGAGCAAAGCTCGAAATATTTGTTAATTTCAGGGTTTGCTCAAATCGCTAGGGGCACACCTAATTTAAATGTGCGTATTTTTTTCGGGCTTTGGTGCCATATAATATATATGACATTTATTAAATATTTTTTTCATTACTCAATTTCATTTCCTTTTTATATTCTTAAAGCTAGTTAAATTGAATGAGAGCTAGGGTAAAATAAAATATACAACAAACTATTTAATTTTCTGTTTGGAAAATCTCATCCTTTCTGGTGTGTAAAGCACAATTATTAATTAATTATTAACCATGCATGCAGTACACCGGCCTCTTATACTCTGTAATTGAATGTCTCCTATACTGATATGGCTGGCTCCTTTGAAAAGTGGCAAAGTATCTACTATTTTTAACGTGACAGCTAGTTCAAACAAAAGGAATGAAAAGAAGCAAAATAAAAGTATTAATGAGCTCAATTATATTTTTTCGATACATATGTGCACAATACATACGACTCTGATTTTTTTTTTCTCGTGTTTTTTATACTAGGTGCATGGGTGTTTTACTTACAGAAAATAATGAACTACAATATATAGCCTTTGCCTTGAGTGGACGCAGTGGATGCATGTATTACTAATCTCTTGGTATCCACAGTAAAAATTCACTTGTTCATATTTTTGTAACAATTGAAAAATATCTAATATAAAAAAAGTTGTTGCGAACAAGACATTCAACTTCAACTCACGGTTTACTAAACTTTTTAAAAATTAAAAACAAAAACAGATGGAACTGTTTAATGTTTAATACTCTATGCTTGAAGCAGTTAAAGTATAATTTTAAAACCTGGGAGTGAGAGGTATAGAATAAACATTTTAGACATGCAGATTAAATTAAAGTATTAATTGCAATAAATGTAATAGTTTTTTGATGGCTTGGTCAATGGAGTATTGTCCTCAATTTTTTTTATTGCAGAAATGGATAGAGGGTGAAAAGTTATGCTACCCTGATTTTTTTCCGATTTTTTAGAGCCCGGGAAGTATTTTTAAAAAATTATTGAAAGTCCTATTTGTGACGTCACGCGGCGTCAAGTCCTATCTTTTTCTTAAGGAGCGGCGTCTCGTGACGTCACAAAAAGAACTTTCAATAATTATTTAAAAATAGTTTCCGGGCTCTAAAAAATCTGAAAAAAATCAGGATAGCATAACTTTGCACGCTCTATCCATTTCTGCAATAAAAAAAATTGAGGACAATACTCCATTAAAAAGTCAGACATTTGAAATGCTCCCCCCTTGTTGAACCCTATTATCTCTATATTATTATTAACACATATATTCACTTACATCACCATTTCTTTATTTAAATTAGCTCGTTGGTTCAAATTCATTGAAATGATTGAAATTGTTGGTATACGTTGTAACATATATCTATCCAGCAAACTTGAATGTACTGTACAGATCTGATAACCTCTCAGCATGTCTTATAATATATTATGTTCTAATATTTATGGCCAAAACATTGAACTTAAAAGTTTCAGAGTATGCAGTTTCTGAAGATGTTAGAGGTCACTTCAGGGTGTCATCTGATTTGGCCAATACCTTTATATATGTGCCACACCAATTAAGTGACATTTGCGTGAATGTGGTGCTAACGTGCCAAGCCAGGAAACTGCTGATTTCTTCTTAACACTTTAGGCTTAGTTTCTGACACCGAGGTCTCCGATACTGTCTTTGATGGTTTGATCTGAGGTATTTTCCCACCTCCTCTTCCACAATATCTAAACATTCTAAACTGGTTAGGTCTGGATCTCCAACTTTAAGGGTAAGGTAACGCCACCAATGTTAAAAAAAAATCCCTCTCACAAAAATTCTGAAAAAAATTTAAAATGTTCTCCTCTATACCCCCTATCAGTACCTAAAATATCAGGTATACAAATACGATCTAGTTTTTGAGTTATAAATTTTTAAAGTTGACTACTTTAACATGGAGAAATGAAACTCCCATGTTAAATTGGTCAACTTTAAAAATTCATAACTCAAAAACTAGATCGTATTTGTATACCTGATATTTTAGCTACTGATAGGGGGTGTAGAGGAGAACATTTTAAATTTTTTTCAGAATTTTTGTGAGAGGGATTTTTTTTAACATTGGTGGCGTTACCTTACCCTTAAAACTTTTGGTTGTTATTTTTTGCATGGCAAATAGAATTATTCACCACCTGCACATTAACATTTATACAATAAATTGAAATTAAGTTACACACGTACTTAATTTTGTACATTATTTTCAAACTTAATTGCTAATTAATTCTAGTCTTCATTTAATTACCAACAGTTTTTATGTGGACAGTGTAAATTTTAGCATGAAAAGAAATTTTAAAAGAAATCATGTTTTAATTTATCATTATGGTTTTGTTTTAATTGCAATTAATAGCAAATTATTGCATAATTTTATCAAGTATCATGTTTGATACTTGCTAAATATGTATATTAATTAATTAAAATAAAACAATACCGTATTAATAATCTTATTTTAATTTAATCCTCTATTATTTTCATTTTTATATTCAACGTATAATCAAATATTATATAAATGTGTATTAGAGTGTGTATTTAAATATTACAGATAAATATGAAAAAAGCAAATATATCATTTCAATAAATTGTTGTTAATTATTTAATTTATTTGTTAATTATTCTCGTAAGAAAAATAGCTTTTATCTTAATTTCAAAAGCCTGCTTTTAATTGCATCTGGCGGTCTTGTATAATATATATCATCCCTCCTCCGGAATAATGAGATATCTGACTATACATGCAGTTATTGCATAGGCAGATAGCTGCATGATCATTATGAATATATATGAATGACTGCCTCTCTGTATAGCATGCAATATATAAGATTGAATAAAAGTACAATATCAATACAGCGGAAGGTGAAAAAAAATATACATGTATTTTCAAATATTTTCATATATCATGAAGAAAATACATATATATATATTTTTTTCACCTTCCACTGTATTAATGTTGTACTTTTATTCAATCTTCTATATTGCATGCTATAGAGAGAGGCAGTCATTCATATATATTCATAATGATCATGCAGCTATCTGCCTATGCCATAACTGCATGTATAGTCAGATATCTCATTATTCTCATTATTATACAAGACAGCCAGATGCAATTAAAAGCAGGCTTTTGACATTACGATAAAAGCTATTTTTCTTACGAGAATAATTAACAAATAAATTAAATAATTAACAACAATTTATTGAAATTATATATTTGCTTTTTTCATATCTATCTGTAATATTTAAAAAATATCTCATTATTCCGGAGAAGGGATGATATATTATACAAGACCGCCAGATGCAAAAGCAGGCTTTTGACATTGCGATAAAAGCTATTTTTCTTTTCTCTAAATATTGCCAGAAACCTTTAAAAGACCTGCACTTTTTCATTGGATACCAATGCAAGTAAATGTTGTATTTTTATCTAATTTCTTCACCTGTATTCAAAAGAAACGAAATCAAAAGGACTCTTATTTATATAAAAAATTAAACTGTTCACAATAACATTTCTATCTTTCGTAAACAGGTAACAAACAGCCTTGTACCGACCTGAAACTAAAAGAAGTGTCTTCTGGGTGACGTCATAACAGACGTTTGGCATTGAGGTATTATTGATGAAACAAGTCATATCAACTGACCTTCACTGCACAAATACAATTCACATTGCTGCAAATTTGATGTAAACAAATAAACACACTTTGTAGTTTCATATGGGTACCTGAGCAGTTTATGTTAATTTTTTATTACTAATTACTCCTATCATATTTTATTGCATTCTGGAAAACTTTTACTGTATTTTGAACTGTATATGATAAATAAAACAAAAACAAATTATTTGAACAGAGAACTATAAGTAATATTTATCAGAAAAATACACAAAATACAAAGACTTGTGGCAACATGAAATAAAGATAAACAAATGAATCCAGCAACAATCCTAAGAGGAATTATAATGGGTTTTGTGAAAAACAAGAAATAAGCAAGATGTTAACTTATGGTTGTCAACAAGCAACTTAACACATTTCTTAAATGGATTGACATGAAGACATTTTAATCAATTAACATTTTTTCAGTTCTAAAGCAAACAGTAATTTTGGGGAAAAGAGCTTACATTACATTTGCTAACCCCAAGCAATGATTTAATTAAACACAATTGTAGTTCATATCGTTAACATCACATAGAAAATTAATTACAATTAAGGTCTGTTTGAAAACTATGAAAAGTGTACAATTTTTTGCTGCAATTGATTTCCTTTTGGACAGAATGTATGAAGCGAGTGAAGGTTACCAAACAGACCTATTAAGCTACTGGACCAAAATTACATATTCAGTTCAAGTGTAGATCGCTGATAAGTATTAGTGTGTGTGTGTGTGTGGTATCTCCTGTTCAGCAATTTATTGGGGGATAAATACAAAAAAATATAATATATATAGTGGAAAAAAAGTAATTTCAGGCTTCATTAGAAACGATCAGATTATAGGTCTGTTAGTTAACACACAATCTATTCATGAATCAAAATTAACTATATGTATAGGAGACATAAGGTACACTTCATTAAAATAAAATTGTCCAATTCAGCCATGTTACAGTGCAGCAGGATTGGACATATTAATTTGAATAGTGTACATTTAATTATTGATTCCAAATTGACTATATTATACACTTGGGAACAGACTTATTAAGTGATCAAGTAGCATTAAAAGGCGAGAATTTTCAAGTAAAAAAAAAACTTTGATATTATTAAATGCCATAATACATGCTTCACTTGGGCTTTATTTGCACATTTTTCTTTAAATTTATTTTCAAATAAAATAAATGCACAGAGATGTCATTTGAAAATAAAAATTTGAGTGATACCTGTATTTTATGCAGTAAAATGTGAATAAATACTGAAATAAAGCTGCATCAGAGAAGAATAATTGGCCCAAGCAAAATATAAAATTACAATTTGGCAGATTTTAGCAACATTAAATTAGCACACTAATCACACGGAACAAAAGGGTAAAATTTAAATTATTATTTATTTCTGGCATACATTTTATAAAGCACACTAATCAATAATGAAAATTAGTTTTACTGTATAAATTTCTCTTCTTCCGAAAAATTTTCTGTGCCAATATGTCTAAAACATAACTATTGAAAAACTTTCAAATTTCTTAACTTTTTTGAACTGTCCTCAAATAAACTTTCTCATTTTTTTTTCTTTTTTATTATTATTATTATATTTTTTTTATTATTTTAGATATTTGTAATTAACATTTCACATGCAAAGAGTAGTTTACACCATATATTATCAACAAAAACGTAATTGTACAAAATACAGGGACGTACAGTTGTACAGAAATACCATATATTTGCACTGAGGTTAAATACTTAATATTTCTTTTTGCTATAAAATACTTTTTTTTATATATATATTAAATTAACAATAAATCTTTTTATCAGAGAATCTTAAATGTTCATCCCACTGATCTGTATTGAGAGGCATCAATACTTGAATAATGTCAGCAGACGATTATTTCATCACATGGCTGACTGGGTAGCTAGAGTACATGCCACTGGTAGGTCAGGTGGCGGTGATTCATCTCATCGTAGTTACGTCCAATGGCCTGTGACAGGCTGTGTGCCAGCCACTGGGTCTGCAGCTCTTTGTAGCTTTTGGGGCACAGGTAGAGGGGATTTCCACGACGTAGGCCCTCATCAGTCTCACCATATTTGTCCACGTAAGGGGGAGTCACGAAGCAACCTTTACAAGAGCACACAAAAACATTTTTACTAGGGATACATTACCCTCAACGTCAAATCAATCCTTATAGATACTAAATATTTTGATGGTGTCGTTTTACTTTAAAAAGACAATTACAAAAATTGTTGGCCAGGTGGCCACACCCGAAAGAGTAAAATGGTGTCAAGAATATTAACTTTTAATTGTTAGCAAAAAGTGCATCACATTTAAAGAGTCTTCAAGATAATTGATATCTAATAATTTTGAGAAAATTAACACTTCTAAGAGTTTGCAGGTACAACATTGTTAAAATCTAAAGTAAAAAATTATGTACTGTACTGTATTTTCCACTCTCAAATTAATTTTTATTTTTAATATTATTTATTTAAAAAGAGGATAGGAACACACATGATAGAGAAAGATTTGTTGGGAAGAGAGATAGTTTGAGCTCTTAGCCGTCATTGACCCAGCAAAAAGCTAGAACTACAAAAAATCTTTTACTATCATATCTGTTCCTACCCTCTTTTTAAATAAATAACATTGTTTTGATTTTTTCATAAATAATTATTTATTTTTAATATTAATTTTTATTTCAAATCAGTATCAAGTATTTTACTAATATTAAATAGTAATTATTATTTAATTAGTAGACGATAGAGACATGACCAAAGCTGGGGTGATAATTACCTCGATGGGGGCTGTTGAGTACGAGCGCCTCACACTCACGCACACGCAGGAAGAGTCCCACGCCGGCACCACACTGGTGCGAGTGGTTCATGCTGGGTCCCAACATCAGACCCTTCACCTTGCCCTGGCAGCAGAAGCTCTATAAAACACAGTCCAGTTAGTACTTCACAAGTAACCTTTTACTTGCAACACTCTTACCTGCAAGCACACCATTTCTCCACAAACAAGGCACATAGTAGGGTTGCGAGATTCCTCTTTGGTTAGAGGGCACGTGAAGAGGGAGACAGAATTAATGAGATCCATGAAATCTTTGGGTAAGGACACTAATTCATTAACTTGCACTGGTCCTCGAATGAAGGTATTGTCCTCCATCATTTGTTCAATGTTTTTGTGCATACACCATCTGTAACAATAATGATACTGCATATGAATGAATGAATGAATGAATGAATGAATGAATGAATGAATGAATGAATGAATGAATGAATGAATGAATGAATGAAAAACTTCATTACCGAGGAGTTAGGAAACAATGTTCAAAGACTTACCGCTTAGCCAAGTCTTTGGCCACTTGAAGTCCAAGCAGCTGCTTGCAAGACGTAGGAAGGCCGAGGAAGCGGCAAAGCTCAGTGAAAGTGTCTCCTCCAGGGGAAGTGAGAGCTGGGGCATCTGGCACGCCAGACAGGAAGCGGTAGAAGATAGCGCAACACCTCAGGAAGGGGGTACTGGAAAGAAAAAGAAAAAAACTCACTTACTAGACAACTCTTTACGATGACTTACCGGTATCAGAGTCCAAACTAAATTATCTCATCAGAACTACTGCATTATTCCACTGCACTAGATTAAAAATGTCAATCAAGTAATAACCAAGACCATTGTTAATAAAATAATTTGTACAATTGAATAAACTAACAAGAGCAAGGAAGAACATCAGAGATGAGAGTCCCTAAAGTTTAGTACAGAAATACAACTCTGATTTACCAGTCTTTGGTTAGCTTGTGCCAGAAGTGGCTTGGAGAGAGCCAGGAAGGTGGTTCAGGTAACTTAGCAGTTTTGCAGACGAGCTGCAGCAATTCCAGGGCTTCTCGTCCCTCCTCCTGCTCAGCTGGGCTCTCGTCTATGTCCATGGGAGCGTCATCGTCATCCCATGTCATGCCCAGCATCAGGCTCACCACGTGACTCAGCAACACAAGATGTAGAGTCAACAGCTCCTGTACACATTTGTTTATTGTCACACACTGCACAGTAAATGCACCAGTTATAGATATTGTATATTCATTATGAATTATGCCTTTTTGTTTCTTTTTGTGTTTGACACTTCACGTAAATGGTATAAAATGCTGTAAACTTAAGTGAATGTTTAATAAATAAATAAAATTTAAATAAAATTTTAAAGTAACTATGTACCTTTATTCGCAGAAAAGCAGAAAAAAAAAGTAATTTAACAAAAAACAAAATAACGAGGCTAATGTATCAATGCAACTGAATGTAGTGGCAGTGTTAATATTTTCATCAATTTTAACAAATAAATTAGTTAGTGTAAGTCAGTGACTGTGTAAGGTTCAAACTACTATCCTTACTGTAGTTATGAACAAGGTTGACTTTATACAGGTTAAGACAGGCGTGAATTTCATGTGTAATTTTTTCAGGACCCATTGCGAAATTTCAAATATAGCTTTGCATGATGGGCACATTCAAAGTTTCGTGACACGATGGGTCCTGAAATACTTGAATCTGATTGGCTAAAAGCTTTAACATTGCTCAAATCGGTGGCATAACCTGATATAAAGCCAACCTTGGTTATGAAGCTTTTTCTATTTTATTTTTAGATAAAACTTTTTATTTAAAATTTAAATTCTTATTTTCAGATAAAAACAATTGGATGTAGGCTATTTTATGGTCAGATTGTTCTTCTATTTATATACGACTGTCAGCAAAAAAGTTCTATGATTGTATTATTGTACCTTGACTGCACATGATGGAAGGAACATACTGACGCGCTCCATGAACAAATAAGGCATTGACATGGTGAGACACACCACTAGGCCAAGAGGATCCCACTCCAAGATGCATGGAGGGATGTCAGAGTGGGGCTGTACCAGAGTGTGAATCATGCCGACAGCGATGTTACGCATGAGCTGCAATGTAACAACCATATTAAAACTTATGATAAACAATATTTTTTTTATCGACGTCTTACTTTTATTTGCATCTGAGCTGGATGCAGTGCACCAGTAAGGAGCAGGGCACGTAGCATCTCTTCCTGACGGGAAGTAAACTGGCCCAACAGAGCCTTGCCTGGCTCTCGCTGAATCCACTCCATGGCGTGGATTGTGTATGCACAGGTCTGCCACAGGTAGCCCAGGCGTGCAGTGTTTTCTCCTAGCATCGGGTAACCTGTTGCGGCCTGTATACAACCATTACACTTGAAAACACTTTCGGGAATTGAATGTTTGTTAATCTTACCAGTATGACACTGTTGGTAAACTTTTCCACAAAGTACCATGTTTCATTGGGCAGTGCATTCATTGGGATCTGCTTCTCCTCAGGGAACAGATTGAAGAGCTTCTCTCCAATCTCAGGGCTCAGCTGACGGCATACCTGCCACAACAAAACAAATCATATATTACCATGACAAGAAGGAACGTAATTATGTATGCCAGTAGCTCAACACTTTTATTAAAGGATATTCAGTGATCAAATAGAAGTTGAGAGTGATTGCATATTATTCATTTATAAATTCCATCTGCAGGTAACACTGAGTATCTGCCCCTTCAGTAGTCCCAAGTTTTCTGCAGTCCTTAAAATTTGCTGTCTGCTTTAAGATCTTTATTGTGATTTACCTCACGAATATTAATTGCAGTAATTATGGTTCGAGTAAAGCATCATTTTGTCTAACCACAGTAAATATTAATTATTTTTTGTTTTCTATACATCATATTTTAAATTCTTGTAAGTGTAAGTATTGAAAGTATTGACTGTCAAGTCTGACTGTAACTGCTCAATTAATTAATATCAATATACCTATTGTTATACTACTAAGTAATGTATTTCAACATAACATTCTTGTTGTCAATAGTGCAATTTCTGCATTTACTTCATTTTCCTTAAAGGACTATTCCAGAATAAAAAATTGAAAAAAAGATAAGGCATTTGCTGATGTTTTTGGTGTTTGTCCCATCTGTATCTGCGGCCCTGTTCTCGAGATAAAGCGGAGAGAGTAAGAGTAGTTTATTTGAGTGTCAGCATCCGGTAGTGGTTTCTGCTTTCCAAGAATTTAAAGGGGTGATTTCAACAATGCCTGACAAGAGAGCAATAAAAATATCAAGGCAGCGGCTGCCTGGCTTTTGTACTCAATCACACCGAGCATGATGTGGAAAAGTGGTAGGAGGTGTGGTCCTCATACTATCTCAAGAAAGGAGCTGCAGGTACGACAAACCTCAAAAACATCAGCAGGTGCCATCTTTCTTCAATTTTTGATTCCGAAGTAATCCTTTACAATGAAACGGAAACTTTTTTCATCAAAAAATGTTTATTGATGCAATAACTTCAAACCTGTTATAAAAAATAAATATAATAAAATACAAATAAGAAGTGAATAAGATTTAAATCAAAGTAAGTGGCTAGTAATGTTAAAGTTTGGATACTCACTCTCACCTTCCTCCTCTCGCCCCTATATAGACTAACTTAAGGCCATTACATAGTTAATGTCAAGGGGAGGAGGTCAGGGTCAGTTACAAGACTACAATATGTTAATGGTTACTTTGAGGCACGTGGACTTTGCAAAGAAAGTTTTCAATTAATATTTCAAACCATGAACTTTTTTCCTTGCAGTACATAGCACGAAAACTAACCTCAGTGATGGAGGGAGGGCTGAACAACGATGTGTATGTCTGAGCAGCAAATACACTTGTCTTGCTTTCCCGATAGCCCTACAAAAACAAACAAAGGATATTAAAACAAACAAAATATCACTAATGTTGTGGAGAGAAAAATCAAAACAAAGATTATACCATTAACGTTGAAACATTCTCCAAGATGGTAAACCACTCTTCCAGGCTCACATCTACTTTTGATTCTTCTTCTGAGTAGGGTGAGAATGTTTCTATAGGTTGGATGACTGGAAGAGCACTATTACTCAAGTTGTTGCACAAAGGGCACATGAACTCCTGACGCTCAATATCAAATGGAGGGGCAAGTCGCCGGAAAGATCTGCGAGATTCCTTGGCAACAGCGTTCTCATAGTACTTGTTGAAGCACTCAGTGTGCATCTTGTGTCCACACGAGCTTGCATGTGGGGCAGGTCCCAAATTTGTGGTGAGGCAGAGGCTCTTGCTTGCAGCACAGGGCATTGGGGCAGTGATATCATCATCATCAAAGATCGGCATTTTAGCTTTCTCTCTTCTACGGCACAGGACAGTTGACTGTTGAACCAGAGTTGCCATCACCATGGGACGAGAGTCATAAGCACCCACCAGCTCTGTGGCTTGACAGAGAATGCATGTGAACCTGCAACATTTTTTTTCAATCTTACAAATCATTTAACACATAATTCATAACTACAGAGGAGTTCTTACCGGCAGACCTCTAAGAACTTTAAATACGTGTGACTAATTTACTAGTGCATTAAAGCAAATTATTTTAAAGGCCTTGAATTAGCAAGATGGGAGGAAGTTATTTTTTAGTTTGAAAATTATTGAATAGGCATAGACAAGTATTTAACAAAAAGTCAAATAATTAGTGCCAGGTTAGTACAATAGGCAACTACTTTGTTGTATGAGAAAAGAAGTAAATGCTGTACAGTGATAAATGGTTGATAGTCTTTTGACCTTCAGATTGTATTCAAAATATTAAAATACAAAATGTAATCTCTACATATACAGAGAAAGCACAGTAAATATGTAAATGGAAAAATAATTCTATGTATCAAACAGCCAAAATTTATGATTTTCTGCCAAATAGTCTTACAAATATAACCATTAACAATTATTTTAAACACAGTCTACGAAAATTTTAATTAATAAGGGGGGACATTCACAAAGCACTTTAGCCCCGATTTTTAACCCTGGTGCTAAACATGGTACTAAACCAGGGGCTAACCATGTTAAGCTCATAGCTTAGCACCATGTTTAGCACCAGGGTTAAAAATCGGGGCTAAATTGGAGGTTAAAGTGCTCTGTGAATGTCCCCCAAGGAGTATTATTTAGTATAATCATTTTTGAGTAGTAAATTGACTGAAAATATTGTATGAAGTTAGTTTATTTGTCATTTTTATTGTTAATTGTTGAATAATTTTATTAGGTAGGTTGTGTTTTATTTTGTCCTTGTATACATCAAGTATATTTTAATTTTAGTTATATAATAAGGTTTTGACTTGATCAATGTTTGTCTCTGTACAAGCCAAATGATTTAAAATAAATAAATAAAAATAAATATATTTAAATTAATATTTCAGCAATTTTAACAGAATATGCTATATTCAACTAAAACCTGGAGTTAATGAGTTAATACCATCTTAATGACCATGACCATTAAGATGATATTAATATATACATATATATTTCTATATTTATTTTGAACTTTGCTTCCATATAAATGGACATTAAAATATTAAAAATAAAGGGAAAGGCAGGGGAAGGATTGAGACCCCCCCCCCCCCTCCTTTAAATATCACTGTTAATCAGAATAATGACTGTTTAAAAGTTGTATTCATCATGCAAGAGGCCAAGTTTCTCTTTTTGAATCGAAAATCAATGGAATATTATGACTTATGCCAACTGACCTGGCCTCCAGAGGGGCAGGGGCTGCTCGCTTGGGGCCCACAGCCACAGGTGGCCCAACACCTGGCTCATCAGACACATACTGCACCGAGCAGCTGTCCTCCGATTTCATTTCAGCTTCTGAAAAGTAATGAAAGTTACTGTCAGTGTCAATAAAAACAACAGAAATTATGCAAATAAAGTTAATAAACGCATCTCTAGTTTATGCTTACAATAGTGGTAATATACACTTACCAACACTAGCAAGAAGTTGGGCATTCTCCTTCATAAAATTTGCTTGCATGGCCTGCATCTGTTGGAGGGTTTTTGCTCGGTGTTTTGCCACCCATTCTGAGCGAGACTCCTTCGCCTTCTATAAGATTGCAGAGCAAACTAGTGTTAACAAGAAGACACTACGCAAGTGAGTTTGCTACTGACCTTGGCAGCTTCCTCATCCTGTGAAGTTCCAGCTTTGGGATTGTCTCCTTCTTCAACCATCTGCTCTGAGGTGAGGTCTCGAAGTCTCAGAATGTGACGGTACTTGCCTGTGAACAAACCAACGTTATAAGGCACAAGTTAAAATTTTCTTCTACAGCATTAATACATACAGAGAATCCAAGTGATTAGAGGAATCTGTCCCTGAGCCTCAACACGTGGGCACTTGAGCAAATACTCCAGCATGCCAGGAAGGATTCGAGTCTCCTCAGCTCGGGTACTGAACTTCATATTCACTTCACTTGGAGGATTTGTGCTCTTGGCAGCTTTCAGTTGGCGCTCTTCCTCCAGTAGGGCATAACCCATCAGATACAATGTTTCTTGTAACTGAAGCTCCGAAAAGCAACTGTTGCGTAAATTCAATGTCCTAGAAATATATTACAAATTAACAGATGTAAGAATTGTAAATTATGACAGCATATTAGTAAATTAGATGATTTTAATTTGACACTTACCTGCCAATCACATTCTCTATAATAGCAAACATGACATCACAGTGCAGCAGGTCTGCCACCTTGGCATAGGCAGGTGTGAAGGGAGGAGGGAGGGGCGGAGGGCAACACTCCAGCTCCTTAGCAAGTTTATGTTGTTTCCGTTGATTCTCTTCAGCTTTACTACGATCCTCTCTTGTGAAATGATAGAAGAACAGGTTGAATTCCTGATTGTGTTCTACAAAGAGAGGTAATTACAAATATTACAGTGAAACAAACATAAAGCATTTTTCTTCTTTACCTGACTTCAGTTCATACAACTTTTTGCCATGTGACTGTTCTTTGAGTGTTGCCACCAAGTCAACAACATTCTCCAGACCAGTTTCATGGTTAAAGTCTTTATGCAGGGACTGGTTGAGCTCAGAGTGGGTCATAGGCTTGATGCAAAGTTGCTGCACAATCTCATGGCACAGGCACTGCTCAGCGGTCACTTGACCTACCCCTGGCTTGAAGCGTTCTCCTACCACTGTGATCAGCACCCCCAACAGCTCTTCAGCAAGTGTGATTACTTGGCGCAGACTGTCATCTTCTGGACCCTGCAGCATTACACCACTTAACACTCCGTTGACAATGGACAATCTATATGAAATTTTTTTTATTGCACAAATGAATAGAGGGCACTTAATTATGCTACTCTGAATTTTTTCAGATTTTTTTGAGACCCGGAACTATTTTTAAATAATTATTTAAAGTTCTGTAAGTTGGCACCCTTGAATCCTTAATAAAAAGGATAAGACCAAGACGCCTATTGACGCCTCCAGGGGGAGTGGCCGCACTTTCAATAATCATTAAAAATAGTTCTGGTTTTCAAAAAAATCTTAAAAAATTAAGAGTAGCATAACTTGGTACCCTCTATTCATTTCTGCAATAGAAAATTTTCATGTAGGTTTCCATTTAGCACATTTTGGACTCTTTATTTCTATAAAAATTAGACACTCACATTATGAACAACTTTACAAGTAAAATTGTGCACCCTGAACTAATAATTAAATGAAAGGACAGCTGGAAGGCTCCTTCATTTTATGCATGATGGAAAAAGAAAAGTTTGGCAACTTTCTTCCTCAATATAAGTTATAAACAATAGTACTTCGTGCCCCCTAGGTGGCAATTTGTGGTAGGAGCATAAAGGCTTCAAGTCAGCTGATTTTTTAGTGTTTCAACTGTCCTAACTAAACTTATATTTTATATAAGAAGATATTAAATGGCTGTTTCAACATTAAAGCACGGTTTTTGAGGAAAAAAGTTCTGGATTCAAAATACAAACTCCTGAATGGTCCGGTAGGACCATGATGGCTTCTGAAGAAACATTTTGTGCCAGGAAACACTTGAAGCCTCCAGTAACGTTCTTTCTTTTCAGTGCCGTTATTATTATTATAATAATATTGATATATAATATGTATATAATTATATATTTATAATTTATAATGAATATATATTTATAATACTATGTTGTATGTACACTTTTTGTGTTTAATAAAAGACTAATAATAATATAATTATATATGAGGGCCAAGCTATCCGAACGGGAATAAAAGCCATTGCAGGTAAAGTTCAGTTTCATATCTCGTTCCACTGATAACAACCTGCAGTAAATATGACGTTTATGAGTGACTGACGGTTTATCACCGTTTGATTGCTGGGCTCTCATACAGTACATTATACAGTAAATACAGTATACATATTGTTGATTCAGAAATAGAGAGTGCTCTAAGCACCACAAGGTGTTGTTGTAATTATAGACTGTAATGCTCATATAGCATAAGGTCTAAATTTGCAACAAAACCTTGTTGAGCTTAAAGCACTCACATATTGAGGCGATGATATACTGTATTATACAAAAAAAATAAATAGTCCCTTCATTTCTAAAAAATAAACTAAAAAAATTAATAGTTGACGCAATTAACCGAGTTTTAACAAATGATTTATCTTAAACAGATATTTCGTTTTCACTAGACTTATTTAGATGTACCTGAAAATTAAAAAGTTTTGTGAATGATGAACAATGAGTATACCTGAAGTTCGTGACAGTAGTCGTCTTGAGCCCAGTTTACCAGATTGAACCGATTCAGCAGTGTGATGATAAATTCATCAGGACCCATGACAGAGGCAGCTGTTTGCATCATGACAATGTCGCAGTCTAGCATCTCATTACGACACTTGCTGTTAGCATACCATTGCAACTGGTTGGGCAGATTCATTCCATTGCGACGCCACATGTTAGCATGAACCTGCAATTCAAACTTACATTCAAACCTCTGAAACAAACAGCGTCTCTTTGAGAACAGAATGAGGGTTAATTCTACTCTCTCAAACTCTTAAAATTTGTAAAACTGGACCTTAAAGAAGGTTGGTTACCTGGGCAATAAGGGCTTGTTGACGCAGTACAGGCTCCAGCACTTGGTCAATGCGGGGTCGTTGCATGAACTGCAACTCTGAAGAATTGAAGTCAAGGCCAAACTTTTGCAAGTGCAAGTGCAAAGCAGCCAGAATCCGAGTCAGAGGCATGTGAATAGACACACTCTTCCTCGATACATCATACTCCAAGCACATGGCACTGTGGCCCGCAACAGTGCATTCCTTTGGTGGCTTTTCCATTCCGGGAAAAGGATTTTCTTGGATCCTCCTCAGAGTTGCCCTAGGGTCACAAAAAATGTAAAACTGATTGCAAACACTCAATACTTTTATACCCATAACTTACTTGTAAGCCTTTATGAGTACAGTTTTGTCTTCTCCACACCACTCGTGCATCAGAGAGATGACAAAAGCCATCTTGCAGTGCAGGTAGAAGGCAGACTCCCACTCTTGCTCGTACTCAGCATGTTCATAGAGACACCTTGCAAATGTCTCCATACCCTGAATCAACACAAACATTAGATCCCCTCTCAGTATTCAAAAGTTGAAAATGACTGAATTGAATTTATTGATGTATTGGCTTTGAGTCTGTGGACCAAGCAGTCATTGCCAGTAAAAAGTTGAAACTGACCTGCATCAGGGCGATCACCCTGAGGAATATGGTAAAGCCACGCAGAAAGCCGCGGCGGAGTGTGTCGCTCCATGCACTTGGCTTGAAACTCAGAAGGTAGCGCAGGTCATAGAGCACGTAGTGAGACCGTTTGAACTGCTGCACAAGGGGGTTGCGTCCCAGCACCAGCTTCAGGTCTAAAACAAACTCACTTGTGTCATGCCTACAGACCACATCACTCAATAACATGGGACAATTCAGCACATGAAACAACGCAAGAGGCAAATTTCATAATACAATTAAAATATGAAAAGGGTAATACACACCAACATAAACTTCTTTCTTTCCTCCATTGTCAATTAAATATTCAATTCATTAATTTATTATTCAGTTTATCACATTTGAAGTGCTTTAGATTAGATTACCCCTGGAAATTGATGGAAATGATCATGCTGATTCAATTTTTTTCTCACATTTTTCAGAACCCAGAAACTACAGTATTTATAAATATTCTTTGAAAGAGTGGTGGATGACACCCCTTGGAGGCATTTGGTCTTTTAAGGGCAAGGTAACACGCTCAATGTGAAACACACACACACACACACACACATGAAAATTATGAAAACAACAACAACAACAACAAAACAATGTTCTCCACTGCACCTCTACACCCCTTATCAGTAGCTAAAGTATCAGGTCCTGTATACAAATTTGAGCTAGTTCTTAAGTTATGAACTCTTAAAGTTTACTAATTTAACATGGAAGTTCCATCTCTTCATATTAAAGTAGTCAACTTTAAAAGTTCATAACTCAAAAACTAGCGGGGGCATACATGACCAAAATGTGTCAATTGCCCCAAAATACCAACCAACCAACCATAAAAAACTAGCTCGAATTTGTATACCTGATATTTTAGCTACTGATAGAGATGTAAAGAACATTTTAAATATTAGTAAATGTGGTTGGTCGGTTACCAACGGCGGAACTTGTTTTTCAACATTGTTCACAGTGTTCTTTCTGGGGCTCCTAATACCCAGTCTGCACGCCAGACAGTTAAGTACTGATTCTAAGTGGGGCACATATGTTGTTTGCATAACATTCCGCAGTCTTAATCACTCCAGCAAAGTATAGACAGCTCTAAGTTGCATTCCTCCTACCAACTCCTTCATCTAGTAGCCAGTCACACTCATCCCAAGTCACGAAAAGTCTGCCGTGCTCGGGATTTGAACCGGGGACCTCTCGGACGAGAGCAGAGCGTACTAGCCACTACACCAAAGAGCTGGTTATTAATAAATGTTTAATTTTTTTGCAGAGTTCAATTTTACAGCATCAATGAAATTTTAAACCAACGACTTATAACACGAAACAGCTGATTTTGTAGTCCCATTTGATTAACATGTAACCTTAGCAACCTCATAATAATTCTCATTTTTTTTTTTTTTTTTTTTTTTTTTTTTATAGACAGTCTTTAGCGCCAAGAAGTTGCAGAAAAAATTTCAAAACACTAGGACGAGACAATTTTTTTAAATTAAGTTTTTAAGTTTTCAGTATAGGGCTTTCCCATGGAGAGCTAAACTAAAACATCAGATTGTTTTGAAATTTTTTCTGCAACTTCTTAGTGCTAAGGACTGTCTCTAAAAAAAGATTCAGAATTATTATGAGGTTGCTAAGTTTTACATGCTAATCAAATGGGACTACAAAATCAGCTGTTTCATGTTACCTTACTCTTAAGGTGATAAGGAGGGTTGAGATAAGGATTGTAATGCTTCTATGAAAATAAAAACATTAAATACAGCACAATTTTTTGTTTCTTATCCCTCCCTCCCTCCTCAAGATTCACACCTGGTTAGGTGTATAGAAAGGGTGGGTAGAACTTCGTAGGGATTACTCTAATTATCACGCAAAATACAATAATGTAATAATTACTTATTGCTTTTTTCATGATAATTCTAGAGCAAAAAACAGATTACGTAATCTGACAAAGATTAACTTCTTGTTACATGAAACCAACTATCCGGCAAATTGTGGAAAAAAGTTCAAAATTATCATTATTTTTTATACATGGCTATGAAGATTTTGCACATTATACACAGCATATCTCATGTAATTTCTATCATGTTGGTTCAAAATTGAATGTTAATTGACAGTTAAAATCCTGTAAAATTTTAAAAAGCCGAACAGATCAACTTCATCAAGACAGGTATGGACATCTGGTGGATTTTACCGGAGTGATTCTAAAAGTGGCATTGTGTTGATATCAGAACTTTGCTACTGGCCAAAGTACATGTGTAGTCGAGTCATACTAATTCTATCGAGGAGGTTTTCAATGCCATCTCTTGATGTTTTATGAGGTAAATTACCACTGATTGACGACATAAATAATATCAAATATGTAATAATACATTTTTTATTGTTTTTTTTTTGCTTTAACTGAACCCTGTTGTAGGTTAATGGTCACAACTGACTAAATTTAACTTCCTGGCTCTTCGTGAACCCGACCTAGCATATTGCTTAGGGTTTAGTGGGTCCCTTCTAAACTGGCGTGGCCACGGCCTATATCAATCCATCCCAGCATTCGTCTGGTTTTGACTGAGGAAACCATGGAAACCTCAGTCAGGATGTTGGCAATTGATGAAAGGTGCCATGAGTCACTTCTTGGATGCATGAAAAGTTTTTTTTTAGCAACCACCATTTGTGAAAAGTTTGTCGGTGCCTGGAATCGAACTCACGACCATCAGATTATGAATCAGATGTGTTTACCACTACGTAAAGTACCTGTATTTTATTAATACTACAGCAGAACCTAGCATGTGTAATACCATTTTTATTTTTTTACTGTTATCATTCTGCTTAATTATTATATGGCTTTTTTGCCATATAATTAATTAATTAATTTTGCAATTATTATTGTTATTTACAGCTTACCAGCATTGCACAAGCGAACACACTCCGAGTAAAACACGTTGACCAAGTTGTACAGTACTTCTTCGTGTTCAATCAAGTACAGAGCCAGTGAAGGTACAGTGTACACTTGCACAGAGAGAGATGCTATGGAGAATGAGTGGTCGTGATCATCGGTTAGAAATTCTTTCAGAATGGAGCCATAATTCAGGGTAAGAATCTAGAAAAATAATAAAGAAATTAATTACTGTAAAGATTATCATTGCACTAAAATGTCATGGTACATACTCTAGCAAAGGATTTCTTTGTTTCATACTCCATTAGTAGACCATTGAAGAACAGACGGTTGAACTGCATTCTAGCTAACTTCCACATCCTTGAATCACGCTTCATGATTCCTTCCAAGATACTGTATGGAATTTGAGGCTGTTAAAAAGAAAGACACCAATCTGAGTATGCTCCAACCACAATCAAGTTTCATCCTTTGAAAAATTTAATAATACAGTATATTGACGTGGCAGCGCCCATTTGTCATATCTGCATTCATAATGGATAGGAAAAATAATTTTTTTAACCCATGCAGAGCCCTTATTTTTGCATAAAATTAGTAGCTCCATCTATTGGTGCATTATTGCATATCGTCGTTGTAGCGCGTTTTTGGCCGATCTTCCAGTTGTAAGTTATGACTCTTTGGCCGATCTATATATTGTAAGTTATAACTCTCTGGCTGATCTGCATATTGTAAGTTATGGCCTTCTGGCTGATCTGCAATTTTTCTAATTGTTCAGGAGAAGCAAAAAACTGATTATCTCCGGAAATATTAATTGGAAATTAAAATCCTGTATACAGCACTTTTATAATGTAAATACGATAAAAAATACGTATAAAAGTCCGTCGGTCATCTTTAAAAAAAATAATAATTAATAAATAAAATTTACCATGATCTGACTGGGCTTGAAAATGCATGTAATAATCCTCTCTCACGTTAATTGTTAACTCGGCTAGAAATTAAAAACACGATGTAATAGAATTACAGAATTAATTAAAATTAATGAAACGCGCTCGTCTTCAATATTTTATATACGTTGCGTATGCATATATGATACCCGTATTTTTTTCAGCTACTTAAACATTTTCATGGTTCGTTTTCTAGCTGACAAATGAAAATGCATGGGTAAGACATAAAATTACTGTGTATTACTATAATATTATTTCATGTTTATCATTATTTTAATTTTAAGGAAAAAAAAGGCTGTGCAGGGACTATTAAAAAAAATTATTTATTAAAAATAGAATCGAACACAGCCGAGTTTGGGTGATTTTAGCATCGTCGATCGCTGATAATGTTGATTTTTTTTTTTTTTTTGTGTAATAAATAACAGCAATGCAATAGGCAATTATAAGTTCATTAATTGCAATTGATGCAAAAAAATTAGCTTAATTAGCATGCTACTTGTTTTACAGGTCTGCACATAAATGCGGAAATTAAAATAAATGTAATCAATTAAGACGATTAAATATCACAGCGAGTTATGCTCGATCAAAGAATACTTTGTTAACTGCATGCATTATTTATGTATATATTATAGACGCGTAGCAGAATTCCATTGCTGAATTAATCATAAAAATATATATAGTAAATATATTTACGCTATTTTATAATTTATTTATGCTAAATTTTATTTATAACAACAAATATTAATATGGTACGTCGATCACTATAATTCTATCATGGGTACGTATATATATAATGGGCGCGATTCACGAAGCCGGAAGTGAGTGTTGTGCTTCGCGGTATCTTGCGATTTTTTTTTTTTTTTTTTTCGTCTTTTCAGGTTCATACGATAATAATATAATATATCAATATTATAATAGTATAATATTGATAGCACACGTTGGACCATCAATGAATTAACAAAAGTTATGTACGTGTCTGCTAGAAGAGACCTACTGTATTAGCTGTCGCACTTCGACTCTTTCAAGCCATGCAGCATAAAAACATGTTTTTAGAAACTTTTTTAACATCCCACAATATATTATTATACGCAGCGATATATGGTAAAAAAATATAAAATAACTTGCAAAAAAATAATAATAATAATACAATTTTATTTGCTAATTTTTCCTAGTTATATAAGAACGTCCTAGTATATTATAATTTCTAAAAAAAAATGTAATACTATACCAGCTATATATCGTAAAATAATAATTTTATTTAAATACTGGTATTTTTTATCTACATATTATAGTTATTACGACACTCTACAATATATGCATGCAAGTTACAGATCTTTGTGACGCCTTTTAATTATTGTGGTTAGTTGCAATATTTTCCCCCACAGGCAGATGTGTATCAAAATTAACATACTAAAAGCTTAATTATTTCTTTCCGATATATATACTGTAGGGCGCGCGCCGCAATAACAAAATAATATTTATAACAACAAAATCACAACAATTTTGAAAAAATCACATTTAATTATTAAGTTAATTATTATACACGTAGCTGAACCATATAATTACGAGTTATTCAATCGTTTCATGCATGATTCCAGATTTTAGAGATCACCCGATGCAATCTGGAGAGATATTTTGTTACTTGATTGATTAAATGTTAATTGGCTGTTAGGAAAATTATTCCTTGCAGCCAGAAGAAGTAAATAACTGGATTGAATAAATATATGATTTAAGTTTTTGCTCTGTGTTGATATTTTGTTACGTGTTATTTGGAAACAGCTGTTTTCGCGGGCCTCGCCCCTTTTTTTATAATTTTTCTAGCATTTAAATGAAAATTATTAGGAAAATACCACTAGTGCCATCTTGTGTCAAATTTTGCACTCTTTCGAATGGCGCAATAAAACAAAAGTTGTAACTTTTGACATTTCGGCCACTCGTCCCTGGCAAAAATAAAGCTGATCAGCCAGAGAGTCATAACTTACAATATATAGATCGGCCAAGGAGTCATAACTTACAACTGGAAGATCGGCCAAAAACGCGCTACAACGACGATATATTTGAATACCTACTAAATTTACTCAAAAGAGGGCTTTATATGGGGTAAAAAAATTATATCCCAATTTATTACGAATGCAGATACGACAAATGGGAGCTGCCACATCGATATGTATTGTATAGAAGAATTTCAACAATCAAATGGATATTTAAAACATCTACACGTAATGGACAAGTTCTTGTCTCATTTCACCAACCTGTAGCGAATGTCTTTTTAAACTCGTTTGATTGCCTGGCCTTCATACATCCATTGATAGTAAAAATTGTGCTACTTACTTTCATGGCGAGGCGAGAAAAGATAAGTCTCAGAGCTCTATTGCGCTTCACCATCTTTTCAATCCACACCAGCAAATCCAATGCAAAGTTCTGATGTCCAACTGTAGCACTGTGCAGAATCAGAGTCTTCAAGGGTGTGTGACCAAAACGTGTCAAGTAACGTTGCACTTCTTCATGGACTTGGTGGCACGTCTGGAAATATGTACAAATATAAAACACTCTTCATGTTTTATGCCAATAAAACACTCTTCATGTTTTATGCCATCTCTTTTAGTTTAATACAGTACTAGAGAACTGCTATGATGCAAGTTCCCAGCTCCAACCACAACCAAGTTTAAATCCTTTAAAAAAATGTGCTAGCAGATATATACCTGAAAATCTCCATATTTGATAAGTGCCCTGCCATCTCTGTCGACTTGGGTCACCAAGTCCATGGCAGTTTTCTGAGGGCACGAGATGACACGAACCACAGCATTGGTCACCTGCTCATAAGTGTGTGACTCATCGTTGTACAAAATGGTGCAGTAAGTGTTGGGAGGATTTTGGTCATCATCAAAGAGACCTGGCAGGATTGACGACTGTGGATTTAATCCTTCAGGAATGAGCTGGTAGTTGTAGTACGTCAAGGTGTCATAAGCATAGCTACCACAAACAAAAGAACTTTATGTAAGTAACACTCTTACTCTTAAATGGTATGGTATAAATTTAATTCCCAAACCTTGTAGACTTGAAATGTATAGAACAGGGCCCTTCATGAGTTGTTTAAGAATATATAATAAATTACCATGTTCTTTAAAAGTATATACGTGATGTAAAAGTGTTCTCTATTAAGCTTAAAGTAAATGGTCTACTACAAAAAATACAGCAAAAAAAAAACGAGTTAGTATTTTTTAAAGATAGTTCCAGTGCTCCTACATACAGAACCGAAATCCAAAAGATTCCATCTCACATAAGTTCTTCAGAAAAAAATTACAAAATAAGAGAGAAAGCGTCATTTAACATGGGGCCTTACCTGAAAAAACAACCTCGAATATCTCGAAAAAATACACCGTTAGGTGGTATGAAAAAAATATAGCCATGTTCTATGGCTCGAGCTCTAACCAAAAGTTGTTTAAAAAACATACATTCTCGAATCCGTTTTCCCGTCATAAAATCAAGAAAAACTCTTATGGAAATTAACATGGGAAATTTTCTTGATTTTTTTTTCGGAAAAATGGATTCGAGCGAAATTTTTTTATTCGTTTTTCTGTTAAAACTCGGGTCATAGAACATCGTCATATTTTTTGTATACCACTTAACGGTGTATTTTTTCGAGATATTCGAGGGTCTTTTTTAGGTAAGGCCCCATGTTAAGCGACGCATTCACTCTGACTTTGGAAACTTTTTCTGGAGAATCTATGTGAGATGGAATTTTTTGGATTTCGGTTACATATGTAGGAGCACTGAAACTATTTTAAAAAAATACTAACTCAGTTTTCATTTTTTGACATCAGCTGATAGGAACTCTACTTTAAAGAGTTTCTTGTTGATAAGTGTTATTATTCAGTGGCAACATTTATGACTGACAATTTTTAGTGTTTTTGTTTTTAATGTTATATGTCTTGTGTTGTGTATCATATTTGATGTTTCTGGAACCTCAAGATATTGTATTATTGTATAATACTTTCGATTGTAGGAGATTATGGAAATAAAAACTATTAAAAAAAAAACTTAAATTTTATATTCAGATAATTAATATCACCCTTGTTCATTCCATTTAAAAGAAATTAAACTTATTATTCAGAAATTAAGGGTAAGGTAACACGGATCAGCTGACCCAATGCTAAAAAAATCCCACACATGAAAACTATGAAAAAAAAAATAAAAATGTTCTCCTCTACATCCCCTATCAGTGGCTAAATTATTAGAATATTAGTAGGCGAGGAAGCGATCGAGAAATTTAGAGGGTAACTGGCAAGTGCCGTACTACAAGCTGGATTTATTTTTAATCGATAATAGGTATTTTCAGAAGTCCCCAAAAAAAAGTTTTCCAAAATCGGACCATGGCATCCATCCCGAATTTACGGGTTTTTGAATAAAGAGATCGTTTAATTAAAAAAATTATTATCTCAAAAACCAAAATACTTGCAAAGTTTTTGAACATACTATTAAAAAGCCCACATTTCACGCTTTTTGGAAATGTACCTTTATATAAAGTTTGTTGAAAATTTTGTCCCGAAAACCGGGTTTCATTCCATTTTGGATATTTTTTCACTCCCTCAATTAAGAATAACTCAAAAAACTAAAGATTTTTGAGAAAAATGTTTCAAGTATTTCTTGTTACCCACATTGTTGCTAACATTTTGACATATAAAACGTCATGATTGGAAACACCAAACTCAAAATATCGGGACGACCATGCGTTAAGATGGCATGTTTTCATGCATGTTCGCATGCTGTAACGTTAAAACCATTGAGGTATTTCGTTTGCATTCCACGCTAAAATATCGAATAAAATGTTTTTATGCAACAATGCCATAACTATTTGGTTTTTGAAACAGAATTTTTCAAAAATTAAAAAATCCCGGGACACTCAAAAAACCCGATTTTTTTTTTTTTTTTTTTAAATAATTAGCAAATAAGCATACTTGTTCAAATTAACAATACTACAATAACTCAAATTTCGTCGCACTTTTGTCCTGAATTTTGGAACTCGAAAGAATAAATTATCATTCAATTTTCTTTAATTTGATAAAATTATTGGTTTAATTTTGTTCTCCAATGGATTGAATTGCAATAATAATTTATTATTTTCATTTATAAGACTAACGTGTCGATCGTTACAAAATACTTACAAACAATTTGTTTTAACATTTTATTAAATCGTTTTCACAGCATAATTATATTAATTGAGTATATACGAAAGACATATAATATATTTTGCACGTAACGAAAGACTAGTAAGTATAAATGCATGGGTCCCAAAATAATTAAGGCTATTAAATTTATTTGCTATTTGATTTGTCCTAATACTAAAAAGTAAGATTAGGACCAAGGGTATGTATTAGTCATACATTAGTGCAGAAACAGGCATTTATTTTAACAAATGTATTACTAAATCAGGTGCTTGTGAGAATGTTGACAAAAAGTATATATATATATATAGTGTACCTCCAAGGATACAGGCTTTAATGATGATGCACCCACATTCAGGAACATTAATTTACTAGCTTATATTGCAGTACATAAAATATATTATATAATTTAATAGTATAATATACCAATAGTATAATTATACAGTACATTTAATACTTATAAATACTATTATAAAGACAAACGCGAGAGAAATAATACATAATTATATTTCAATATTTATTAATTGTGCACTCTTTCCAAAAAATATAGAAATAGAAATATCGTCGCCTCAGAATGCAAATCACGTAACTACAAAAAAAATTGATGGAACTTTGACCCTTATGTTCTAGTGAGATAAGGTTTATAGTTGCATCAAATTTTTTTGTAGTTACGTGATTTGCATTCTGAGGCGACGATATGTATTATTTCTCTCGCGTTTGTCTTTATAATAGTATTTACAAGCATTAAAAGTACTGTATCATTATACTATTGGTATATTGTATATACTATTGAATTCTTTATAATCGGATTACCTAACCTGTAGTCTCTTTTCTGAATAAATAAATAAGTACTATTAAATTATATAATATATGTACTGCAATATAAGCTAGTAAATTAATGTTCCTGAATGTGGGTGCATCATCATTAAAGCCTGTATCCTTGGAGGTACACTATATACTTTTTGTCAACATTCTCACAAGCACCTGATTTAGTAATACATTGTTAAAATAAATGCCTGTTTCTGCACTAATGTGTGACTAATACATACCCTTGGTCCTAATTTTACTTTTTAGTATTAGGACAAATCAAATAGCAAATAAATTAAATAGCCTTAATTAATTTGGGACCCATGCATTTATAGTCTTTCGTTACGTGCAAAATATATTATATGTCTTTCATATATACTCAATTATTAAAATTATGCTGTGAAAACGATTTAATAATTCCGATAATTCAGATAGGTATGATTTACCTGATGTGTGATATGCTTTTGCATATATCAATTTTGTGTTTGTTATTTTATTAATAGTTTACTTTTTATTTTATGTATTTTGACGAAGTAGTTCGATATTATTGTCTGATTTATATTATTTTCTTTGGGTGAATGTACGCATTTTGTGTATGGACTTTCGTTTTTTACATTCATCAATTGGGTTTTGTGTATTTATTTATTATTATTTTTCCATCCAAACTATGTATTTTTAACCCAATAAACAATTATTATCATTAATAAAATGTTAAAACAAATTGTTTGTAAGTATTTTGTAACGATCGACACGTTAGTCTTATAAATGAAAATAATAAATTATTATTGCAATTCAATCCATTGGAGAACAAAATTAAACCAATAATATTATCAAATTAAAGAAAATTGAATAATAATTTATTCTTTTGAGTTCCAAAATTCAGGACAAAAGTGCGACGAAATTTGAGTTATTGTAGTATTGTTAATTTGAACAAGTATGCTTATTTGGTAATTATTTAAAAAAAAAAAATAGGGTTTTTTGGGTGTCCCGGACTTTTGAATTTTTGAAAAATTCTGTTTCAAAAGCCAAATAGTTATGGCATTGTTGCATAAAAACATTTTATTCAATATTATAGCGTGGAATGCAAACGAAATACCTCAATGGTTTTAACGTTATAGCATGCGAACATGCATGAAAACATGCCATCTTAACGCATAGTCGTCCCGATATTTTGAGTTTGGTGTTTCCAATCATGACGTTTTATATGTCAAAATGTTAGCAACAATGTGGGTAACAAGAAATACTTGAAACATTTTTCTCAAAAATCTTTAGTTTTTTAGTTATTCTTAAAAGAGGGAGTGAAAAAATATCCAAAATAGAATGAAACCCGGTTTTTGGGACAAAATTTTCAACAAACTTTATATAAAGGTACATTTCCAAAAAGCGTGAAATGTGGGCTTTTTAATAGTATGTTCAAAAACTTTTCAAGTATTTTGGTTTTTGAGATAATAATTTTTTAATTAAACGATCTCTTTATTCAAAAACCCGTAAATTCGGGATGGATGCCATGGTCCGATTTTGGAAAACTTTTTTTTGGGGACTTCTGAAAATACCTATTATCGATTAAAAATAAATTCAGCTTGTAGTACGGCACTTGCCAGTTACTCGCTTAATTTAACAGCTAGCGTCGATCGCTTCCTCGCCTATAGGTGTACAAATTCATAACTCAAAAACTAGCTCGAATTTGCATACCTGATATTATACCTACTGATAGGGGATGTACAGGAGAAAATTTTAATTTTTTTTTTATTATTTTCATCTGTGGGATTATTTTAATATTGCGTCAGCTGATCCGTGTTACCTTACCATTAAACCATTTAGGTTGTAATAATCTTCTTTGAAAGTTTTTTTTTTAAAAGCAAAGGATATATTATATCAAGAACCAGCACGGTCTCACCAATAAAAATAAAGTTACAACAGGTGAAAAACTTGTAGCCCTAGGTTCACTCAAAAATTATTTACAAAACATTTAAAGATTAATTCCAATATGCTTTTTCCGTGATCGGAATACTTGATAAACCTAATTTCCTGCATCCCTTGACTTAACGTAATAAAGGCGGATTCACATGGCGATTTCTAGCCTGCGACGCGAAACGAATGATGCGCACTTGCTGTAACATCCATTGGCGGCAATATTTGGCGATTAAAAAAAGGGCATAATAATCTAACATGATATTCGCCGCCGCAATGGCGAATTTGCTTCCGCATAGGATTTCACAGCTTGTGTGACAAAATCGCTTCGCATAGCCATTGTCACCATCTGAATCCGTCTTAACAAGTACGTTTTTACTGTATATATTGAAATATAATTATTATTTAACTGCAGTACCAGTACAGTAATGTATATTACTGTTATTATGTATTTTTTTTTACTTTTCAGACATTTTGTTACTTTCAAAGTCTTTATATATTTTAAAAGAAAGGATAGGAATAACCAGCAAGGCCTTACTCGAAAAATAGTTAAATATCTACATTTTGAATGTAGATATTTAACTATTTTTCGAGTGAACCTGTAACCGCAAGATTTTCTCCTTCCGTGACTTCTTGATCGGTAAGGCCTTGCTGGTTATTCCTATCCTTTCCTTTAAAATATATATCACAACCGAAATGGTTTATTTTCCTTAAATTTAATATTTATCGCCTAGACGATTTCAAAGTCTTTAAGAGAATAAAACACTTTTTTTAAAATTCTAATACCTCAGAGCAGCATCAAAAACCAATTCCACTCTCTTCACAAGAGCTTGATCCAGCACGTCCAGCATAGGGTAATTTTGAAGCTGTAACATAATTACAACACTGAAACTCATATTGTTACAGATATATGTTTTTTAACACAAAAATAGCACTGTGCATCAACCCCACAGCATAACAAATACTTGCTAGAGAGGTATTTTTTTAGTTGCAGACAACAAGAATTGCCTAAAAATGCAGGAATGTATTTACTAACCTGAGGTTTGCCAAGCTCTGCAGCTGACAGGTTCTCTGTTGGTCCTGCCCCTGCCTCTATCAGCTCAGCATCACTCCCCTTGTGAATGGTACACCATGGCTCGGTTTTCCAGGCTTCATTGTCACCACAGTCGCAGCAGCCTCCTCCAATAGACGATCCCATTTTGTACCTACAGCAGTCAACATCATTATTAGAGACCAGGTAAGTAATAAGTGAAACAATGAATAAGAGAAAAGGGGTAAGGGCTACATTGGCCCACCAGTTTAGAAAATTATAATATTTTTTGAAATAAAAGTTAATGAATAAAAAATATGAAGAGAAATGTGCAGGGGGAAAAAAATAGTTAGCTGAAAAATAAGTTCTCCTCCAATAAATATGTTGCAAAGAAATATTATAAATTGGCCAACCTGTGGTGACGATGGACAGAATACTTGAAGCAGTCAACACACAGGACACATGTTGAGTCCATGGCACAGTCACGGCATGTGTATGTGGATTCTCCATAGCGGAACACATGACCACAGGCAGTTGTTGATGATTCAAGTTTGTTCAGTTCCTGAAAAATTCACCATTAATATCATGAATGAAAGTATGCATTACAGTGTTCATCAGACAACAAAGAGTAAAAATCTGCAATGTTGAAATCAATCATGAGAAATTCCAATCAGCAATCATCTCAACTACCAAATCTGTTAGTTCAGGTTCCATTTATGATCAATTTAATTCTCCTGGTATTGACTTTATCTTCCCTTACTTGAAGCAAAGGTTGCAAGCCAAGAATTGCTGAGAAAAGAAAGTCCATTGGCATCAACCATCAAGTGAGCTGGCCATTGTGAGTAGCGTAAGCAGGGAACTAACAGAATGAATAGCTGTAATGAAGACCAGCTGAGAAGATACAAATGATATTTTTTCACTTTCAAATTTGTAGTTTCCTAGTTTTCTTTTTCAATGTCTTTATGTTTAATGTTTATACAGTACTTTTAGCACTCACTTTTAAGGTAGCTTTTGATTTCTTTGTAAAAATGAACTCTTCCAAGGGCTGGAAAAGCAACATATTGTTTGTTCCTTCATCGATAATGTTTTTGGGGACTCCCTCTGGACTAGTTGCAATCTTATATAAAATAGGAACAATTGACTTCCAGAAAGTCTGCAATCATAAAATCATACATAGTTACAGTGTATATTAAAGTATTCACAAATTATACAGTTCTACACATCCACAGCTTACAATGCTGAATAAAAATACAAGGATAATTATGATATTTTATGTGTCTCTACTCTGTAGTTTGTCAATTCAAAATTAAATTTAAATACCGTAAATATTTAGGCAGGACTTTTCATCTTGTCAGATGTAATAAAGTATGAAAACTTCTAACACATTTTCTCACATTTACTTAACTTCAATTCTGAGAAGACGACATTGACATCCACATAATCAATACAAAAATTATACACAATTTGAAAATAATTCTGACCTTGAAGCAGTCAGGTGTGAGTTGGTCCTCTTCAAACTTTTTTTGCCATGATTCAATGAGTTCGCTATGGCTCACAAAATCCCCATCCATGGTTACCAGACAGAACTCTGATGCTGCAATCTGATGGCCTCTTGATGTCATGAAGCGGCGTCTGAAACAAAAATATAAAGATATAATAATATATATTTTCAAATGAAAATTGAATAGTGAGTGGATTAACAATTTAACATTAACATATAAGCTTGTTAAATCTTTATTATTAATAAAAATAGTCACAAAAAAAAAAAAAAAGTCTTTCGACTATTTTCAATTTTGAGACTATAATTGATGCTTTTATTGAGGATGTCCACAGAACTCCTGTAACTGAACCAATTGAGCATATAAAAAAAAAAATACTATTTTTGACAGGGTTCCCTTATAACTATGCTCATTATATTATCGGCGGTGGGTAGATATTATTCAATTATACAACTAGAACTTGATGTGATATCATTTATTGTTGTCTATTCCTTTACATGGGCCAGTGGTACTATACACCTACCACCGACCCGACACAGTTCTGTTTCATAGCTCTGTCTCAATCTATCTGTCCTCTTGCTTGCTGGCGTGCTAGCGTCATCCTCCCCTAACCTGTGAGCGTCCTTCTCTCTCTCTCTCTCTTTACCCGATAACCAAAGGGTGGCCTCGAAGAGAGAGGGAGAGCGCCGAAGACGCATACAATACACTATCTTCAGGGCTAAGTTGGGCTACGTTTTTTTATTCCTCAGCTCAATATCAGGAACTTTCCCGCGTTACCCTCCCTCCTTTTGCTATGCGCATGCTCAGACTCCCCCTTGAGATTGTCCATATTGCACCCTCAAATCGGTCTCCATACTCCAACATTGGCCTGAGATCTCCGAGGTCAAGGGAGTGGTGGAGGAAGCAAAACGGCTTCGGAATATAAAAACGTAACCTTGCTTGCTAGCCAGCTAATATGCTGCTAAAAGGCGCATTTATATGCAGCGTGAAAAGCGAGGCTTGGCGCGGCGAGAAAGGCGCACTTGCTTCAATGTCATATGGCGGCCATGTTGGCGTGGAAAAATCGCGGCGCGTTTTAATCGCTGCGGGAAAGCGATTTTTCCACGCCAACATGGCCGCCATATGACATTGAAGCAAGTGCGCCTTTCTCGCCGCGTCAAGCCTCTCGCTTTCCACGCTCCATGGAAATGCGCCTATATGCACCTATTTCTCTCCAGCATCAACATATTTGTTACATTAGCCCCTCCTGTTCAAATGAAGACCAACTTTATTTGTCTCCAAGTGGACATACGATCAAATTGTAACTTATGTTGATGCCTTCATAAGAAAACAATTATAAGTGAACCAATTAAATAGCATTAATTTTAAATTGAAGTCAACATTGATTTAACAACATTTACAAACTGTCATTTTTCTTATTATGGTAGAGATAACGCCGAACAGCTGTTTGACGTAATCCCCTTTGATTAACATGTAAACCTTAGCAAATTCACAAAAATTCTGAAATTTTTTTGAGAGGCAGATATTAGTGCCTAAAAGCCACTGAAAAAGTTTCGAAACAATTTAACGAGCCAATTTTTTAAAATTAAGTTCTTAGTTTGTCTCTCCATGGGAAAGCCCTATGATGAAAATTAAAAAAATAATAATAATTTTAAAAAATTGGCTCATTAAATTGTATTGAAATGTTTTCTATGGATTTCATTTAGGTACCAATTTCTGTCTCTCAAAAAAATTTCAGAATTTTTGTGAATTTGCTAAGGTTTACATGTTAATCAAAGGAGAGCACGTCGAACAGCTGTTCGGCGTTATCTCTACCTTAAGTTGCAATCCAAAAACAATTTTCGTGAAATTTTTATTTACTGTAATTACTTTTTTTTTTCTCAATTGATATTTTTAAACAGATTTATTTCTTTGATAAATATACATCACATTTTTTCTTTTACAATTTTTTTTTTCCATAGACTTAATTATCGCTAATTTTGCTGCCTGCTTTCTGATGTTATCATGTTATTTTCTTGAAAATAAGAAAAACTAGGTTAAAACCAAGACTACTCAATTAGGAAATGGACGAGGTTAATAGATTTTGATGAATTTCACATATGTTACACATATAACCTAGGTTAATGAGGTTTGGATATTATTTTTTCAAATTTAAAAAAAAAAAAAAACGAATTTCGGAATTTTTCAAAAAATCAATGAAGAGGGCAATCTCGAAAGATAAAAAAAAATTGTATCTCAAATTCTGGTTGACATAGAATTATAATTTAAATTTCTGTAAATTTGTAGTAGATTTGCTAAAATTTTTTGCATTGACAATGTTGACCTTGAAATTTTATTTAGGTCAAAGGTCAGAGGTCAAACCACAAAAAGCGTATATTTTCAATTCAAAGCACCTAGCTAAAAAAATTCGAGATATAGGTTTTGAAGAAGGCCTATTCTTGTATAATATACCGTTTTCAAATTTATGGCAAAATTCAAAATTTTTTAAGTTACGATTTTTTTAATTAATTATTCCGAGGTTTTTGGAAAAAATTTGTAATTTTTTTCCCCAAAATTTCACGTACGTTAACAATCTGACCAAGGTCGATAAGGTTTGAGTATTATTTTTTCAAATTTCAAAAAAAAACACGAAATTCAAAATTCCAAGTTTTGAAAAAAAGCTCGGACTAATTAATAAAAAAAATTGTAACTTAAATTTTTTGAATTTTGCCATAAATTTGAAAACAAGATATTATACAAGGATAGGCCTTCTTCAAAACCTATATCTCAAATTTTTTTAGCTAGGTGCTTTGAATTGAAAATATACGCTTTTTTTAGTTTGACCTCTGACCTAAATAAAATTTCAAGGTCAACATTGTCAATTAATGCAAAAAAATTTAGCATTTCTGCTACAAACTTATAGAAATTTAAATTATAATTCTATATCAACCAGAATTTGAAATACGATTTTTTTTTTTTTTTTATCTTTCAAGATTGCTCACTTTATTGATTCTTTGAAAAGTTCTGAAATTCGTTTTTTTTTTTAAATTTGAAAAAATAATATCTAAACCTCATCAACCTAGGTCAGATGTGCAACATATGTGAAATTCATCAAAATCTATTGACCCCCTCCATTTCCTTATTGAGTAGTCTTGGTTTTAACCTTAGTCTTTTTTTTTTTCTCTCTCTCTTCTGTGTGACATATTTGTACCTGCAAAGATGACTTTGCAACACTGTACTCGCCAACTCTTAGGGGCTGTTTGTTTATCAGAATCCTGCGACCATGAGAGATGAGAGGAGACTAAAAAAAAATTACTTGTGGGAAATTCACATCTCGAATCTTCCCCTTCAAACAAATTTTTTTAGACAGCAAAATTTTATTCTAAATTTTTATAAAATTGATACAATTTTTTTTCTTCAAATTTTGACAATGTTTCAAACATTTTTTTATTACTTTTTTTTTATTGTTTATTTACTACTGAAATTATAATTAAACGTGATCATAAGTTTACTTGCCACAGCATTTTATGATAAAATCTTGTGATTTCATTATAACTCCTCCAAGCTCACTTCACATACCACTGCTTCATCTTCAGACCTAACACTATTTCACATACTATAAATTACCACTTTTGTAATTACTGCACAATTTTTTTACTTTCTACCTGCAACTTTTAACACACACATTTTTTTTTTTTTTCTTAACAAGATTGCCTTGCAGGTTTGCTGCAATCAATATTTTAACTACAAAATATGATTAAATTATATTCAGAATCAATTCTAACTGGATCGGAATCATTGTAATTTGATACATATAATTTTACACCACTGAAAATCAAAACATCAAATATTGAGTTCATATTGCAAATTTACTGTAAACAATGCTTATATTATGAATATGATACTGGCAAAAATTATACGTATTATATTTCACCAAGTAACATTTATCTTGTGCTTTCAGATTATAAATTTTTAATTTAATAAACTTAATGAACCTGCCCCTATGATGCACATGCATCAACATTTTTGTATTATGTATCACATGTTAAGCTCTATTGAAGCTTAATTTCTGCACATACAACATATAAAATACACTCTGCACTATTCACCTTTTCTTGTGCGTGACACAAACAGCTTGCCTTGCAAATATACCAAATAGAGATTTACAATGGACATTTTTTTGTATAATACCACGCATTGACCGATGAGACAATGCATGCAATCAAAGCTCATCAATGCAGCAACATGCCCTAAAGCATTTCTTTAAGGCCAATCGGTACACTGCATGCAACGACCGTTCCTCACGGAACATCAAACTTGCGGCTTTTATATTGCCGTTCCCATTTCATGTCCAACTATGTGAGACTGTCACACTCCAGCTGGATCATTAAGAACAAAACGCCTAGCAACCAGCGTTTACGTTATTATTGGGACCAAAATTACTTTTTTATTTTTATATATTGGGCGCGATTCATGAAGCAGTTAGCCACATTTCTAACCACGTTTAGCTTAACCACAATTAAATTTAACACGTAAAACAGGTATAGTTAAACGTGGTTAGAAACCTGGCTAACTTCTTCGTGAATCGCACCCATTTATTATTATTATTGTTATTACGGGAGTCCCTCCAGTCTTTGACGTGGTCCAGTTGGTCTTATGCCAACATCTCACAAAGATAAGCATGTTGTCCTCGAACAACATGAGCAGCAAGGGCATCTTTATTTGAAGGACAATAAATTAAACATTAATTTAATCCCTTAATTACATCCATTGCTTTTACGTTACTTGTTTTGTTTTTTTAAATTTCTATTATTTATCTATCAGTCACAATCAAATAACAGACCAACTTGATTGAGACTTGACCAACCATTTTTCTTTTATGATTTTTATTTGCCTTTGATTATATACGTTACTCATTGGACACCGAAAATTTTTATTGACAAATTTGCAGCATTTCAACAATTGCGACAAAGCAAAGTCATGATAATACCCAAGTCATACGTCTAGCACGTCAAATTATTTGGCATTTTAAGTGTCAAGCACCACAAATAATATCGACTGCACGTCCGGAAAATCAAACCGAAATTCAACGCTATAAAAATCACAGCAAAGTTTTGAAATTATTTTATCTTGAATCTTATTCCATCATTAGGATGTGGTAGAAAAAATTAAATTGTGATCATGGTATTACAAATCTGTTAATTAATTTATATTTAATTTAGTCAATATTAATCTGCAGAACTTTTATTCCTTTTTTTTTTTTTTAAGGAAATACAATTATTATTTATCATTTCACCATGATATATCATTTTTTTTTTCCAAAACTCAGCCTAAAAAACAATAACGAGACCTGTGATAATTTTTTATTTAATTTTAATATTATTATTTTTTTGTTTACTTAATTAATGCAATTAATTAATTTTGTGTTAACTCCGCAGAAAAATAAAACTGTTTGCTCTATTTTAAGTTTAAGTCTACAACTTAAATGTACTATTATGTCCATATGCGCACGTCAAATTATTAACTCACATCGCCATTTGCCGTGTGATGAACTGCGATGGGTTCTGCATACTTCCATCATCCAAAATTGTAATGTTGTAGAAACTTCCGCTTCCCACCTCGCCGCTGCATTGCTGCGCCATGGCCGGCGCAGGGCTGGAAGTTGCTTGCACCCGGTCCTCTAGCAGCAAACGTCGCCGCTACCACGAGCTCTCGCGGTATGGCATCAGCACCACTTTCAGCATGCCCCTCACGGTCGCCTCAGCCTCTATGAACCCGCAGGAAACATCACAAGCTGCCTCCATGTTCCCGCTGCCAACCATCACTCTCATGGCTACTTTTTTTTATTATTTAAAATAAAATAGAGTACCCCTTTGGTGATGAGTTACCATTCGTAACCTCACTATTTCGAATTTTAGTTTACAGTTCACGTACAGTATTACAAATGCACGGCTCACTTTTAGATGCCACTCCAAAAGCGTTGCACCATATCATGAAAAATTCACTACATCTTCGCGCCAAATTTCTCCAGTCGTTGAAGTCAAAGATGGCTTGATGCACACTTTATCACTGGTTAAAAAAAAATCTAGCCCCACATAGGCGCCAAATATAACTATGCTCGTTATATTATCAGCGGTGGGTAGATATTATTCAATTATACACCAAAAACATGGTGTGATATTATTGTTGTCTATTCCTTTACATGGGCCAGTAATACTATACACCTACCACCGACCCGACACAGTTCTGTTTTCTAGCTCTGTCTCAATCTATCTGTCCTCTTGTTTGCTGGCGTGCTAGCGTCATCCTCCCCTAACCTGTGAGCGTCCTCCTCTCTCTCTCTCTTCACCCGCTAACCAGAGGGTTGCCTTGAAGAGAGAGGGAGAGCGCCGAAGACGCGTACAATACACTATCTTCAGGGCTAAGCTGCTTGCTAGCCAGCTAATATGCTGCTATATGCACCCATTTCTCTCATGTATCAACATATTTGTTACACCCTCGAAAAAAAAAAAAAAAAAACTTGAAAAACCCACTAGAAAAAATCCTGAAAAAAACTGAAAAAGCCCTGGAAAAAAAAAAACACCTTTTATTTTCAATTTAAACAAAAAATTAATGCACATTTCTTTATTTTCATAAATTCTAATGCCTATTTAATGTATAGAAATAGAGAATTTTCCCTCCAACTTACATTCCCTTATCCATCAGAGACGCTATATATAGAGACCTCCGTGACACATGGCCAGGAATTTGAATGATCTTGTTACAGTTTCGCCAGAATTAAGAGTGATACCGTCACTGTCACAACCAATCAGTGTGGTTTTATCATCAATGACATCATTGAAGCTGACCAATCAGCATTCGTGATCAGCGATTGGCCAACTTGGATGACGTCATTGATGATGAAACCACACTGATTGGTTGTGACAGTAGCGGTGCCACTCTTAATTCCGGCAAAACCAAAGACGTCAAGGTCAGTCAAATACCTGGCCACATGTCACGGAGGTCTCTATAGCATCTGTGCTTATCCCTTTTACTCTTCATTTCAAATTTTATGCCGCAAAAAACAATTAATCATCAGATAATATCAGAGAAGTTGCATTTTTTTATTTCTTTATAAATAGCTAGGCATAAGAAATTAAATAGGCATGATTGGAATTTGTTGGTCTTAAATCTTTTCAATAGTATTTAAAAGAATTTTGTGGCAATTTTATAAAAAAAAATCGAAAAAAACATAAAAAGTCCAGTAAATTTGAAAAAAAAAAAAATGTAAAAAACCTACCCACTGGGTTTTTTCAAAATTTGTGACTATTTTCCTACTTCACGACTATTTTAGAAAAACTAGACTATTTTGCGAATTTTCAAGTCTTTTCCTGGATTTTACTACCATTTCCATGCCTAAATTCCTAAAACCTTCTATTGTCCTGTCAAACCCTGAGTCTATGTATACACTATACAAGTATTTCAGAAATTCTAAAAAAGGAAGGGGGGAGAGGGGGGGGGGGGGGAGGAAAGCAACATCAACCCCCCCCCCCTTTACCCCTGCAAGACGAAAGAAGACTATTGCTTCCACATATTTCAAGTAAAAAGTAAAATTTTAAGTAAAATTACTTGATTCACGGCTCTATAAACGTCCCAATTCAGTTTCACAAAATTCTATATACCGAAATCATTATCAAAAATAATAATTTTTGGTTCAACTATTAGAGAGACTATTTTATGAAAAATAAGCTATTTTAATACAAACAAAATTTACTATGCATGTACTGATGAAGTGACCAGATGAGCCAAATTGCTGCTACCGGTACTGAATCATTATTAACCCTTAGGTCTACAGCAATGTTTTGTCACAGAGGTTATGCCATGTGGAATTTGTGCATCACTGCATAAAATTTCTGAAGGCCCATGAACCACAAAATTTTAACAAAATAGCATTACAGGGGGTTGACACAGTGGAAAATTTGCAGTACAATGAATTCTGATTGTCACTTGACTCCTTCTGATTGGTGGATCTTTTTTATTGCAACTTACAACTTACAGTATTACAGATCTTAATTTACATGTAGATTCGACTGCATGCGGCGATCGTCTTTTGCTTTATCTCATCCAGACATACGGCTAGACAGTCTGAAAGCTAGGCACCATAGCGTCTACAGGTAATCTAAGATCTGTTAGACTGTAGTGAGTTTGAAATGCTAGCCACTTAGATTGATTGGAAAAAATTGCGGCATTACTAGTATGAAGGAATGCTCGTCTTCAGTACAAGAGATGGCAATAGTATTGTTCAAACAATACTCAATGTTTCATGTGCTAACTATGTACTGTAAATTACAAATACTGTACCAAGCTTTCCTTATTAATTAATATTTGACTTTTTTTTCAATCAGACATTATTATTATTATTATTTTTTTTTTTCCCCCGGAGTGCCAGACTTTCGGCCACGGTGAAACCCAGCCTCCACGGAATCACACCCGTAGGACCCGGGTCTATTACCCCGAGCATGACGTACGAATAGTGTCACCGCAATGACCATCAGCCCCACCGCGACCGAGCTTTGCACCCTATTATTATTATTATTACGTTATTTTTTTTTTTTTTAAATATGACTTTAATTTTTTGCAAATATCTTTTAATTTAATATTATTTGCATATCTGGCACTATAGCTTAATCGTAGCATTGTAGCACCAGCACAAAAGAACAAAAAAAAAAAAAAAAAAAAAATAGATACAGTGTATCTGTAGATTGACCTTGAACTAGTATTTGATAGGTGAGAAAAAAAGTAAAAAATGTGAGACCTATATTATTCCATTACACTTTGGCAGTTACAAATACAAATTGCAGCTTGCACACAAAATCTGTTCATATTGTATGGTAATTGTACTAGTTACCGGCCACACTATGTTATCGGCCACCCCACTTTTGAGGCACTTCGCGTCATTTGACGGAGTTTCACCCATTTGACCGCTAGATGGCGTTAGTGGTCCGAACACGCACAGAAAATTACAGAACGATCGGACTATTTTAGCTTTTTTTTTAACATGGTGGCCGATAACCGCGACACCCCCTAAAAAATGATTTTCTCATAAGAATAACATGTAAAAATTCCTTAACATGACGGTAACTAGTACAGTTACCATAATGAAACTTTATATAGATATTAAAATATAATTAAATGTAATATCATATACAGTTAAACAAATCTAAGATTACGCCTGACTTGGCGCCAACATAGTCTAGACAGGCTGGCGCCCCCTATCTTAACCATGTTATAGACGTCCAAGATGGCCACCGCGCGTAGTCGAATCTCACGTAAACCAAGATCTGTTATACTGTATGATATAAAATGCATACCGGTATTGTATAAATATACAGTATGCATACATTTGATTGTGTATTTGTAAACAGACCTCACATCAATTGCACCGTGATGGTACTGTACTTATCAGTCTTTCAGTTCAAAAATCAACTGCACATTTATCAAGAGAACAACCTTTTCATCTAGCTTCTATGTTTCTCATTAACTGCAGTTACGTACTAGATAGACATTTAAATACCGTTAATATCTTTAGTCTCTCACCAATTTTTTCCTTACTAATGCACAACAAACACAATTCATTCGGTATGCATATACAGTCTAACAGATCTTAGAATACCTGTAGACACTATGGCGCCTAGCTTTCCAAACTGTTGCCATCCTATCCTGGCTGACATAAAAAGCAAAAGACGATCACCGCGCATGGTCGAATCTACACGTAAACCAAGATTTGTAATACTGTACCGGTACAGTTTACAGAACATGATGTACTTTGAATTCTTTGATCCATTATTAGAACTGCTAGATGGATGGATGCATTTTCATCAACTTTTTACATAAGAAGTTGAAATCCGTCATGTATGTTAGCCTATGGTCCGTTACTTGGTTGTGATGGATGTGAATTTTTGAGGATACGGACCTACCGGTAACCAAACAAATTGGATGGCAACAGACGAAACAACCAACATTGCTTTTAAAGTTTCCCTCCAAACGTGACTTGGCTGTGACGAGTTGTGAGAATTTTTCCCAGCCACTCGCAACCGGAAGTACTCCCCCTCTACTTCATTTTGGGAGCGCGCGAGTTTCAATTGGCCGTGGCTGGCAACCATCACAACCAGGTTACAAACCCATCGACAGCCATTCACAACCAGGTAACGGACCATAGCTTTAGATGCGCTTGCAACTTGCAATATGCATAGTCATCATAAACAAGTATAGCGCATTGGATGAATGCGGATTGAATACCTGCGTAAACAAGTGTCTAAAGTGGATCTGTTAAATGCGCGTTTGTCAAAATACAGATCAGACTATTCGTGTCAATGTATGTACTGAATCTACTGATTGTGAAAATTTTAATTCACCTAGATTCCCCTCAAAGCTTCTCGACTAATAGAATTGATTCTACTTGTTCGCTGAAATGGCTGCTGTGATGCCATGAACCTGTTGAGGTTAGATCCGTGGGACCCTATGTACTGGTAGTTTTCGTTTATTTAAATTAAATCACATGGCTTAAATTATATTTAATATACCATGCATACTGTAATGCACTGAACTTCCAACAATTATATTAGTTTACGAATACAGAAGCAAGTGTGAATTCAGCTCGGGCGTTGCTAAAGCGAGACAATACTTTACAATCATCTAGATCGAGATCCCATTACTTTATAGACAACCTTGCATGCAAGGCCACAAAAAAGTTGAGCCTCTACATAAAATTTACGCACAAACTTCAATAATACTCATGTATTTTCCTATAGTATGCATATTTTGTTATTACGCATACGTGTGCATACAAACCAAAGCACTTAGCTACGAAGCAATCGGAAATATCGTTTAATAAAAAAGCAGCGCGTCAAAAACCTGCATGTCAAATCAAGTATGCATACCCACATGTCTCACGAAGATGAGAAAATCAAATTCATAACAAGCCCACCAAAGAACGCAAACGCCCAAGAGAAATGACAAAAATGCGACGAACAGTACCAAATATAATAAAACATAATTTGTAAATTTCTACTGTATCACCTATTCAAGTCGAGAAGGCTAACAAACTTTTCAAGTCTACGCAATAACTGTAGAGAACCATTGGCTCATCAGCTGACAACATGCCCTTTCAAGAGTTTCAAGTCGCACTTGCACCTAAAACTGCAGTAACCCCCGACCAAAGTTATTTCTAGGCAGTGCTTTACTTGCAATCAACCTTAAAAAATCTTAGTTTTTTAATACCACGCAATAAATTACCAACAAATAGCGAAGAAAACTACAATTCTTCTGAATCGAATCTTCAACACATTCTTCTCGTTGTGTTGGGAGCCAGTTACCAATGACGAGTTAAGACTTACAATGACCGTGGATTTCGTGAAACTAATGTAAAATAAAGGAATCGAGGGGAAGGTAGATGGCAGCACGATAGAATGATCATCTCAAGAAGGCTACAGTTAGGAGGTGCCACGCTCCGTGCTGCCCTCAAGCGGATAGCGCAGAACTAGCGAATGCAGATGACAGTCTGATTTCTGAAACAGATTTTGTCCGCGAAAAATTCAAACGGTGTAAATTAAATCCGTCAACATCGGGCCGATGATCCATTAAAATTCTTTTAAATTAAGTCTATCTTCTTCAGAATTTAACGTAGAATTTATTTCTATCACAATTTTACCCACATTTGTACTGTAAATAAGACTTTTGCTGGCTTTTATAGTTCCATCGTTTGAATTTTTCGCGGACAAAATCTGCTTCAGATATCAGACTGTCATCTGCATTTGCTAGTTCTGCGTTATCCGCTTGGGGGCAGCACGGAGCGTGGCACCTCCTAACTGTAGCCTTCTTGGATCATCTTGCATACGTAGGATGTTTAACATACACAGTACAACTAAACTCTTTCAATCTATTTCATACTCTACGATAGATAAAAAAATGTTTTCAGGCTTGAATTCATTACTTTATGATTGTTTTCAATAATTTTAATATTTATAAAAATTGAAATGAATTGCCTTAACTAAAATTTTGGTGGTTGTACATACCTTTAATTTTCATTTATCTTGCAAAACAAGAGGGGAGGCATTTACTTCCAGAGAACCAATAGGATCGATACGATTTATTTTCAAAAAATAACCGCCAAATTAAAATATTTTAAAAGCTATTAGGCCCTGTAGGGTCTCTGTATTAATAATTACTGGTAGTACTGTGGCGTAGCCCAAGATTACTCTACATATGTAGATGGACCTTGGGCGTAGCCAGGATTTGCCCAAGGGGGGGGGGGTTCTTCAGGACAAAGATTGAGAACAGCCCACTAGCTGCATGGGGGGTTTGGAGGGCGAAGCCCCCCAAAAAATAGCCCGCCGCAGGCGTGATTTTTTTAAGGACACGCCCCTTTTTTAGGGTAAAATAATGGAAAAATACTATTATATTAGAGGGTAAATTATATGGCCTGATGCAATTTTTTTAACATTTTAAATTTTTTTCACCCCATTGTTCAATTTCTTCTGAATACGTGAATAAATAAAGCTTTGAGTAAATAATCTAAATATCATCTTAAAATTAAATCAAGTAATTCATGTAACCATCATGTATGCTTTATATTATTTTTATAGAATCAGTGTACGTGTCATTTAATTGAATTTGATTTTTAAAATTTATTTAATAATCCAAAAGTTCACATCATTAAGATATAATTTTAAAAAATAAATAAATAAAAAAGGGAATTGCTTCTCTTATTTTTGTTAAATTTTGTCTGCACCGGGCGCGCGAATGTACAATTGTAATTTGCCTCATCACAATTGTGTAATTTGGCTGATTACAATTGTAAAATTTGGATTGCAATTGTAACACTTGGTTACAATTGTAACACTCGGATTACAATTGTAATGTTCTTTAATTACAATTGTAATACTTGGAATTGCAATTGTAACTTTTGATTACAATTGTAATGTTAATGATTACAATTGTAATACTTGGAATTGCAATTGTACTCTGGTTCTGATACAATTGCAACACTTGGATTACAATTGTAATATTCTTGATTGCAATTATAATACTTTTGGGGTTGTAATTTATTAAAGTGTTATATATACTACATAATATATAATATATATACTACAGAGTAGAATTAATATATATATTTACATTCATTAATTTATTTAACTTAATATTTTTTATGTCAATTTTTTGGCTTTAACGTATATCTTAGGTACTATTAAGAAGCTTCAATTGAAAGTATTAATTTATTAAATTTTCATTATTTTGGAAAGGCTCGACCCCTTAATAGGGTACGTACCGCCCTTCAATTTAAAAAATAATAATAATAATAATTCAGATCGTGATGCATCTTCATTTAATATATGAAAAAATAATGTTCATAAAAAATCAATTTTAATAATTTATACTATAATAAATTAGGGGTCAACCCCCAACCCCAACGACTTATTATGGTCACATCAATTAACATAAACATTCATCTATGCTGCATGAACCTGTAGTTCTCATTTAGTTTTGCGATATTTTTTTTTAAATATATAAATTGAAAAAAATAAGGGTCGACCCCTTGAAGGGTCATATAATTAAAAATGTAAAAAGGTCAGTTGAAGATGTACATTAATTTGAAATGTAACAAATATAGTAAGAAAATGAATTCATTTATATCTTATCATACGTTAAGGGTCGGTCGCATGATGCGTAATCGACCCTTAGGTAGTCGATCATTATACTTCATCAAAAGAACTCGATGCTGCAATGAACTTATATTGAACCTAGTCCTCACAGTTTTTGTCACATATTTTGTTATAAATATTTGCATACTTTTAATAATGACCCCTGGTATGCCCAAGGGTCGACCCTTAAAATACGTAAATTACAGCTCTGAAGGAAATTAAAAGGATTGTCATTTTCAGTCTTGCAATTTTTTACGAAAAAACAAATTTAAGGGTCTTTTGACCCTTAAGGGTCAAAGGGTCCCAAATTTAAGGGTCACCATTAGAACCACCATCAAATTTTACCCTAGGGTCGAAATTTATATAACGTTGCAATGAAGTGAAATAAATTTCAGGGTCTTTTGACCCTTAAGGGTCGAAGGGTCGCAAATTTAAGGGTCACCATTAGAACCACCATCAAATTTTACCCTAGAAGCAAAATTTATACAACGCTGCATTGAAGTTAACCCGTATTTTTCCCATAGCTTATTATTTATTTATATAGCTCAATAATCTTCTTCCTATTAAGAAAGCAGTAGCAGCGCAATGGTAAGTGTATGATCAGCAGTGGTAACCGAAGTACAGCAACGCAGGTTTGGGTTAGTAGTTAGATCGGTGACCGCTTTTTGTAGATTTTACAATCGTAATTATTACAATTGTAATAATTGCAATTGTAGTTCAATACAATTGTAATAAGGCCTTTACAATTGTAAAAATTACCATTGTAATATTGCCAAAACACAATCGTAATTTTGATGGCTGTACAATTGTAATAATTACAATTGTAAATTTCCACTAGGGCGTGGAGCAACTAATTAAATGAAGGTGCAGCACACGTGAGAGCGTTTTAATTTATATTATAGTATACATGCAGTTTGTAAGGGAAATAAAACATTTATTTATGAGTCGCACTTTTTCCTGTTAAAATTAGAAACTAACTTATAATTTGTTTATTTAAAAAAAAAAGACTACTTGCATGATACCCCTAAATTTCAATTTTTTATTTAACTTTTTTTTTTCAAATTTCTATAATTTTTCCTTTTTTCTTAAATCTTATATCCAGTCACTACTCGATCTTCATGGGGGGGGGGTTAAACCCCGAACCCCCCCCCCCTTGGCTACGCCACTGACTGGTACGTGTATTATATAGGGGAGCCGGATGTTTGGTCGCAGGATATTTGGTCGCAGGATGTTTGGTCGCGGTATTTTGGTCGCAAGGATGTTTGGTCGCGGTATTTTGGTCGCAAGGATGTTTGGTCGCAAGGATGCTTGGTCGCAAGGACGTTTGGTCGCAAGGACGTTTGGTCGCAAGGACGTTTGGTCGCAGGGATGTTTGGTCGCAAGGATGTTTGGTCGCAAGGATGTTTGGTCGTAAAAGGCCGGATGTTTGGTCGCAAGGATGTTTGGTCGCAAGGATGTTTGGTCGCAAGGATTTTTGGTCGCAAGGATGTTTGGTCGCAAGGATGTTGTACATTTTGCCTACGCCTCGAAAGTATTCCCTGATGCGGTTTTTGTTCTGATGAAAGATAAAAGCAAAGAAAGTTACGTTAGAGTTTTTACAGAAATCAAAAGATTGTGTACAAATAAGGTACCACAAACCTTTCTGGCAGATCTGGAGCCGGGTACCATATTAGCATTAAGTAGTGTGTTCCCAACAGTTTGTATTAAGCTATGTTTTTTCCATATTTCACAGTGTATTTTCCGTTGTGTTCAGTCAAATGGTTTGCAAAAAATGTACCAGAAAAATGTAGAGTTTGCATTAAAATGTAGACTTGTAGCCGCTCTAGCAATGGTCCCCTTACAATATTTAGAAAATGCTTTTCAGGCTTTAATTGATTATTTGCCTATTGAGTTGGAGCCAGTTCTCAATTACTTTGAAAAACAGTTTCTTGGTAAAAGAAACCGTAGGGGGCATAGGAAAAATACTCTCTATTCCCCACATAAATGGAATCAGTATGAATCAATTTTAGATGAAGCACCGACAACAACTAATGCTTTGGAGGCGTGGCATAGAGGACTGCAGTCACATTTAAACTGTGATCATCCTAACATATGGAAACTTATTGTCATCTTGCAAAAAGAGGAAGCTCTGTGTGCTTTCAAGGTCGAGCAACTATCTGCAGGGCATCAAATGCCCAAAAAAAAAAAGACAGTTCAATCTGCTCATAGGTTGCATGAGCTCGTAGGTAATTTCGATGAGAATGACATTATTCATTACCTTCGAGGAATTGCCCACAATTTCACCTTCTAGTATGGTCATTACTGTTTTCTCTATCAAATAAAAACTTTTTTTTATGTGAAATTTGGTATTTAGTTTATAAAAAATAATATTAATGTTATGTGAATTGTTTTTTTTGTTTAATTCGAAAAAAATACATAATTTATCTTATCGTATTATATAGTATATTATAACATAAATTTTTTTACATTTTTATTGATTAAATTCATTAAATTACGTTATAAGTTTCAAAGTAGATGGTACAAAGTACATAATTTTTTTCATGTTGTAAGATAGTATTTGTGATGGATTTTCTATGTCATGTAAAAAAAATGAATAAATCTATACTAAATGATTTTTTACTTAAATTATTGTGTGCCTCTTTGTAGCCTATATATGATTTTGTCCGATACTAGTTTAAAATTTTAAGTGCTATTATACAGCATAACCATTCGTGGCTTTATGATTGGTGCATTATTTGACCATACTTATCACGAAAAAAAAAGTAGCCTACACTGATGCCTTTCAATAATTCATATAATTCTTATAATTAATAGTTAAAAATCCTTGCGACCAAACATCCTTGCGACCAAACATCCTTGCGACCAAACATCCTTGCGACCAAACTTCCTTGCGACCAAACATCCTTGCGACCAAACATCCTTGCGACCAAACATCCCTGCGACCAAACATCCTTGCGACCAAACATCCTTGCGACCAAACATCCTTGCGACCAAACGTCCTTGCGACCAAACATCCTTGCGACCAAAATTCCGCGACCAAACATCCTGCGACCAAACATCCTAGACCCATTATATAGTAATACAGAGGCAGATACAGAGAGTACGTAGCACCGATTATTATATTACTCTCCGGGAAGCACGTCACTATCACGAAAACAATAATCGCGAAACCCTTTACCATGACGAATGTCTTAATTTAGCGCGAAAACAATTTGGCCGAAACTAAATAACTACGCGAAAACCTTTAATTAGCACGAAATCACATTACCACGAAACCAAATAAGAGCGAAAACAATGATGCCGAAAACAAAAAGCACGAAAGACATTTAATAATTATTAACACGAATTCATTTTTCGCGAAAAAAAATTAACTCGATCGAAAATATTTTTGCACTTATAAATTTGGCACGTACGAAACAAATATTCATGCAGGCTCGTACTGGCCATAAAAGGCTGGGTCAGGGATCCCAGACTGCTGGGCCTTCTGAATTTTAAGATATATATAGTCTTAAAAGTCTTAAGTTACATAGAGAGTGTATACAAAACGTGGACTCGGACTCATCCCTTCCAGGTGGCCCTTCTGCCTGTAATGCCTATATGGCCCTGACTGGCCCCTATTAGCTTCCCAGTCCGAGCCTGCACAATTTCATATGATAGTTGCTGCAAGTATAACTATTATTATTATTATTTACATATTATTATATTATTTATAATATATTATATTATTTACATTGTGATACATATATAAAATAATCTATATTATATATAGGCCAAACTAAATAATCTTAACAATATACGGGTCTTTCACCATACGTCACAAAAATATAACGTCACGTGAATGTAGACAAAAAGCACCTATTTAACATGGTGGTAGCATACCAAAAACTATTTATTTTCTGCGATATGACAATCGTGGTACATTTGACAATTATTTTATTTGATAGATTGAGATGTCAAGTAAATGGAAAAAAATACAATATTTGCCAATGATATCTGTGAAAAATACAATAAATCATTAAATAAAATATAAATCCACTCCAAATTTCACGTCAATAATGACCATTTTACGACACTTATGCACTGATATTGACCCTAAGATTCTTAAAAAAATTCAGCCAATCACCGGCCATTGCTTTCCCCGTGGACTTTTGAATACGAGGGGGAAACGGAACAACAAAAAGTAATGATAAAGAAACTAGGTAAAATAAAAAAAAAATGTATATGTTCAAGTTATGTATATTTATTTCTTGCGTATATATTATTGTTAAAAAAAATTAAAATATGTTAAATTAGGAGGAATAAATCAAGTGATTCCAGTTCCCTCTCAGTACCTAGCTACTGCTGAATGTAAACAACAACAAAGCCAAGCAAACGCTATAATGTTATAGTACTCTGAAAGTATATTTATTCTAAACACTATTAATATGTACAATAATGTACAGTTACTTTTTTTTTTATTATTCATCATTATAGAATACATAGTACAGTTTTAGATAGTCACAATGGTAATTGGTAAGTATCCATCAGAAAAATTATATAGTCGCCATGTTCGTTTGCTAATTTTGACTCTTGCTACAACCACCGCGCATCGGCGCGCAACCCTTCTGCGCACGTTTTATCGGCTCGAAGTCAAAGCACGTACTACTAATACCGCGAAATTCTTTAGATGCTCTTTTTAAACTGACCCAAGGCAAATAATAAAATTTTTATAGCAGCAAACGTAAAAGGTTAGTGCCAATACGTAATTTTAAATTTGCAAACATAACTTATTTAGAGGGTTAACAATAAGCGATCGAAAAATTGCTCGATCCGTATATACGTATAGGATCTTACGTGCGCCCAATCTTTTTTTTGTAAGTAAATGGGAGGACAAAGGATTGGTGATGTCATCATGGATGCTGACCATATTTTATAGTTTTGTCCTCTATGAGCTTTAACAGAGCGTACTTGATTAGGAGGCCACAGCACGACCGCGCCCACTTTTCAATAGCCGTCCTACTATGCAGCAGGTTTGCGTGTAATCAAATGGGAGAGGGCTTCACTTTGGTTGCGGTTTACGACAATTACGCTGTATGCTAGAGTTTTGAAAATGAAACAAGTTTAACTTTAATATAGTTTAATCTTACTGGACAACCTTTTTTTTCACGCAAAAACAATATTAATACACTTTAATTAAACTTTTATGAACCCGACTTCTGCTACTTCTGTTACATCTGCGCATGCGCCGCCATGCGTGAAGTAATAAAAGTTAGTTTACTGGCGATGACGTCATATGAACATTGAAAGCCTTTCTTCATAGCGAGTGACTTTCACTTTACTTAATTAATTGCAATTTCTATACTTTGTATATATCAAGTAAAGTTATTTACTGCATCCTACATCGAAAATAATGTATGAAAGTTGATTCAAGAGTACTTTTGTATTTTCAATATCTCGTGACGTCATTATACATTACTAAAGCTTGGAAGATAGTACCAAAGTTCCCGCCCTAACTTTACCGTCTTATTTCTCAAGAAGTATGCTATTTATGAACTAAATAAAATAATAAGCAAACGGGAGACTACATTAAAGGTATTATCGCACCACAAGACACCTTCATTAATATCAAGTAAATATTTAAAAAAATATATTTCCTCCCGATTACATTGCATGTCATTTTTAAATTCCGGACGGCTAATGTCTCGACAGATGACGATCGCGCCGGCTTTGTTGTGGCCTCCTAATCAAGTGTACGCTCTGGCTTTAAGCTCGAGCAGAGAGGGAAAAAGGAATAAGTTTAAATTATTAGCTTGAAAGCGGATATACAGGAAACAAAATAGACATTATATATTATGCAATTAATGCAATTATGCAATAGAAAATAATAGAATATTTAGTATACGCAGTATAATATATATAATATATTACATAAGCGGAAGGTAATGAATGACATAAAACAAGCTGTTTCAAAAAATAAAAATAAGTAAAAAAATCGAATACAGCGAAAAGTGTCAATGGACAACATACATGAAAATTTTTTTATTGCAGAAATGAATAGAGGGTACCAAATTATGCTACTCTGAATTCTTTCAGATTTTTTTGAGACCCAGAACTATTTTTAAATAATTATTGAAAGTGCAGCCACGCCCCCTGGAGGCATCAATAGGCGTCCAGTCCGTCCAGTCTCTATCCTTAATTTTTATTAAGGTTGCAAAGGTGCCAACTGAAATCACAGGACTTTTAATAATTATTTAAAAATAGTTCCGGGTCTCAAAAAAATCTGAAAAAATTCAGAGTGGCATAATTTGGTACCATCTATTCATTTCTGCAATAAAATTTTTTCATACAATGTATATTGTCCATTGTCAAATTGTCAGAGTGAAATCAAAAAACAAACAAACAAACAAACAAACAAACAAACAAAAAAGAAAAAAAATGAAACAATAGTAACATAAAAAGGAAAGAAAACAACAAAGAGAGGGAAAAAAAAAACGTAAATACATTTGATTACAATATTAATATTAGGCATAGTATTTGATAGAGAATTTTTATTTTTGGAACTATTATTATTTACAGAAAATTGGTATGAATTAAAATACTTTTTAAAGTAGAGTGAGAAATTTCATTTTTTTGCATATTTTATTTTCTAAAAATAGTTTAACTTGCTCTCTATTGAGAAATGAAAACCAAAAAATTCCATCTCAAATAGCTTCACCACAAAAAAATCCCAAAGTTGGTGTTTCGGATCGAGGCCTTTTTGGGTAAGATAACGCCACCAAATGTTAAAAAAATATCCCTCACACGAAAATTATGATTTTTTTTTTTAAATGTTCTCCTCTACACCCCCTATCGGTAGCTTAAATATCAGGTTTACAAATACGAACTAGTTTTTGAGTTATGAATTTTTAAAGTTGACTAATTTAACAACTTTAAAAATTCATAACTTAAAAACTCGATCGTATTTGTATACCTGGGGGGTCTTCAAATAACACCACTTAACCTAAACTTAACCTAAGGCTGTCTTAGCGCAACAATAAAGAATACGCTAAGACTGTCCTAATTTTAAGATTGTTGTAATTGGTGTTATTTGAAGACCCCCCTGGTATTTAAGCTACTGATAGGGGATGTAGAGGAGACCATTTTAATTTTTTTTTTCATAATTTTTGTGTGAGGGATTTTTTTTAACATTGGTGGCGTTAACCCTTAACATGCATCCTTATGGAACAGAAAACAGCTTTTTACTCCAACTTTGTCTGAACTATGGTACCAATTAAAAAATTCGTTCGTAATCTATGATGAATTCTTTAATGGATTTTCAAATTTTTTTTTTTTTTACCTGGCCGTTTTTCCGAAAAAAAATCTTGAAAATCCTTATGAGAATTAATTAAACCGCAAAAAATTCAATATTTTTTTTCGGAAAAACGGCTCCATACATATTTTTTTTTTTATTATTATTTGAAAAGGCATTAAAGAATTCATCATAGATTACGTACATTTCATGGTACAAAGGCCTCCGAAACACCAACTTTGGGAATTTTTTGTGGTGAAGCTATTTGAGATGCATGGAATTTTTTGGTTTTCATTTCTCAATAGAAGTCAGGTTAAACTATTTTTAGAAAATAAAATGTTCCAAAAAATGAAATCGCTCACTCACTTTACTTTAACATTATCTGTGAACATTTTAACAGGTCCGATGATAATTTTATATTTTCCGGTAAACCATTATATAAATGAATGGCTTTGGACATAATTGAGTATTTTCCCAAATAAGTTCTTGTGAAATCAATATGGAAGTAATTTTATCGTCTTGTATTACGATTATGAATACATCACTATTAAGTATACTAAAGAAAAATTATTTTTAATTAAATTGTTTATTATTTTATAAATAAAGACACATAATTTTTTGCGTTTAGTCCTGCGATTTAAGCATATTCGTATTATTATACAGTTCAATAGTATTTTTTCTACATTCAAAATTATACAGTATTTTAATAATTTTGTTTTGGAGTATGTGTATTTATATATAACATATACGAATTACACACTATACTAACATACTGCAGTTGATGGTTAATGTTTAAAATGAAAATCGAGTGCATATTAAGCATAAAGTGTAAAATAACAGCGCGCGGGTATAAATCATTTGACCAATAATAATAATAATAATAAAGGGCACCCGCCTGTTCTTGACTCATGCTAAACACTGTGTGGGGAAAGTTCAGTACGCGACGCGTGGGAACGCGCCCTTGGGGCTCCGCCTGGGGGTTGTTTAATTACAGCCCTCAGTCCATAGCCACTAACCGGTTATGGAGCCTGAGCTCTCCCTGCTGCCGCGGAGCTCAGAGTACCTAGGCAGCAAAATCTCGGCAATGCTGCCCTATCTCTACGGTCTGGTTGAACCTGGTAAGGTGCCTGGTAACAAACTTGGCCATCTGCAGGTACAATTTAACATTATATCCGTACCAGCCTGGCTGGTAAGAAATGGTCACTCTGCATAGCCTGGCTGGTAAGATTTTACCTGGTGTGCTGGTATGGGATACCAGGTCTTACCTGGCAAGCTTAGATCAAAATTTCCCTCCCCCTCCTCCTGCCTTAAAATATGCTGTTTGCTATTTTTTTTAGTATCAAAAATCATTTTTTAATTTTCTATATACGAAAAAGTACAGAACAAATAAATTTAAAATTTTTATTTGGTACTTAAATGATACATTCAAAACTTGTTTTGACTTATGCAGTGCTGACAACTGAGAGGTGGGGACGGGGTGGGGATATGCGGGTAAAATGGCGGCCACAGAAATTATATTTAGAAATAAATTTAAGGAATGGAAGGAAACTTTTTAACGATTATTGTCACCGGAAGTTCCGCCATCTTTCTTTTATGCGCCGCCATCTTCTTTTCATACGCAATACATATGAGTGACAAGAACAAGCACTATTAGGAAAGCAGTGATCAGCACAATAAAATATGTTAATTTAATAAAATGAATCACTTTAAACACTTTCTCGTGTATTTATTCATCCATCATTCTTGCAAACATTGAAATACATTTAAATATGAGTGGTAAATAGTTGTACGCAGTTTTGACTCACTAGTCAAAATGGCTGCTCATGACCGCAATTCATTTGTTTTTTCTGCTGAAAAGTGTAAAGTTGTTTTTTGACGATTTGGCAACATTGTTATCCCATCCAGTTAAGCTACGAGCAGCATTGCCGAATTGTGCAGTTTTTATGAAGGCTTGTATCTCAAAAAGTAAATGATTATCTATAATTATTATTTCATCATAATTCTATTTAAAATAATGATTGTTTTTTAAGCTAAAATTTGAATCCATTATTCAGTACCATTACGGAGATTGAAATTTGCATTTGATAACATGCGTTTTTTATATCTCAATTTTAAAAATAATGGCACTGAATTTAGGTGTATTTTATTGCATGAGAATTTTTATTTATTTTTTCTCTATGCAATGCTGAAAAATTGGAGTGATTTACCATTTCCTAAGACCAGTGACAATAATCCTTAAAGGGACTCTTCTTGCATCTCTTCCATCCATAAAACTGTAGCCTGGGATCTTTCAGTGGCTCACAGTATGCCAATTCCTGCAGGGCACAGTACATTAAACATTAAAACTTTGATTCAAAATGTTGTGGCAATCTTCTTGATTCTGATCATTCAATTCGATCTTTGAAATAAATAAAAAAAACATGAAGGCATGCTTTTATTAAATATTTGATTTTAAATTGAATGATGAGAAATATAAAATATTCAAAATAAAAATATGTACTTACCATGCAAGGAAAATAATGAAGAGCACACGCAGAAAAGTCCCAACACACTTACATGTGTAAAGACGGGTTTTACACTTTTTGCTTAAGAATCCAACGAAAAAAGTGTTAGATCTTAAGCAAAAAGTGTTAGAATTTACGCATTGTGTGTTGCGTTTTCAAAATGTATAAGAGCTAACACAAAAAGTATTAAAAGTTAAGATTTCAATGAGTAGTAGTCTACACATTAAGTGTGTAAGATGTATGGCTACGCCCAAAGTGTGTAAGATTTTAAGATGAAAGTGTATAAAAAGTCAGTATACAAGAGTGTAACGAGAGAGGTAAAACTATGTTCTTAAAACTCAACACCTTTGGTGAGTAAAAGTTAAGCAACAAAACTGTTTAAAAAGTTGTTTTACACACCAAGCTAGTTAACTTCCTACACATGCATCTTAAACAACAACACACGAAATGTGTTAAGATGGACTTAAGAATAAAACGTATTAGAATCAACACATTGGTGCTTAAAATCTTACACACTTTCTTTTAAAATCCTACACATGCAACTTAAGCAGCAACACACGAAATGTGTTAAGCTGTTTTTTAGAATAAAACGTATAAGAATCAACACAGTAGTGCTTAAAATCTTACACACTTTGTTTCAGTTTAAAGTCCTACACAGTTACACAGTTACACATCTGCGCAAAGGATGCGCGCAGCGTCATGAGACAGGAATTTGCGACCGTTAGATCTGAAGTTCTTTGCTGTGTGTTTGATCGCTTGTGTGTTAGTTCATCAATATCTGGATTTGATGAGGTTTTCGTTTCGTGATAGTTTAAATTTTGTAATATTTTACTTGTGAATGTAAGTGCATGTTGTAATCGAGTTTTAGATAATGCGACAATAGTGTGTGAAGTGTGCGAGTGTGTAGCAGTGTATTGAAACTGTAGATTTGATTAAACGTTCGTTTAGGCGCGGGCAAGAAGCCGGGGAGTCGCAATGGCATAACATTGTGTGCACTGAAAACTCAATAAAAACTCGAGTATTTTAGTGCAATATGTGCAAGAATGCTTTCAGCATCAATTTATGTGCCGTTGTATTAATGAGTGTTTCAAGAAATATTGTCTAAAATATATTAATATATATGTACACCTACAAATGGTTATTAAAGTGCGTACGAAATTTGTCTTTCTATTGAACTATAGAACTGTACAAAAAGTTTTTGTTTAATATAATCTACTTTTTTGTTACTTGCATCATCATTTTTTTTAATCATGTGATATCTGTGTACTTAAGTAATAAAAAAATTGCATTTATAAAAAAAAAATGTAAATTTTAATTATATTTTATCCATGAAACCACCTTTTTTTAAGCAAGTACACAATTATCATAATATAATTTATTATAACTATTTTTTAATTTTAGGATACTTAGGAGGATAGAAGTTGTTTTAAAAAATACTGAAGAAAATTATAAATATAAGAGGAACAAATAATAATTCGAATAATAATTAGGCAGCTAAAAATTAGAAGATGTATTTTAATTTATAATATTCAATATATTATGCTATCGTATACACTTATAAGTCTTCGAAAAGTTAAGAGACATAGCTATAGTATAATACTATATAAAATAATAAAATCCTACACTGCAGGTGCGTAGAAAGCTACGCACAAAAAGCTTAGCAGCCTACACTCTTGGGGCGTAGAATCTTACACCAAGTGTGTAACATTTTATGCAGTTCTGTGTAGAACTTTACGCTCAAGGGGTGTTGGATCTTACGCTCAAAAATTTAGAATCCAACACACTAAATGTGTAAAAATTTAAACATCTTGATGTGTTGAGCTCTAAACTCCCGTGTGTGTAAGATTTAAGGATTTTTCCTTTGAGGTACAAAAACAACACAGTAAATGTGTTGCTTTTTAGGATATTTGCTTTAAATATTTTCTTAGTGCAGGAAAAACAAACTGCTGGCATTGTATCTGCAACGATCTGCAGTTGACTTATGGTTTTTCCTTGATTATGGGTTTCTGTGAGCACAAAAGTAAATCATTAATACCTACACCTAAGCAGTATGATTTATTTATTACTTTTAAGATGTTTTTTTTACCTCCAAAGTCACTTTATAACACAATTTTCACAGTTAAACAGGTCATTTTCACGGTTGTTGACATCTTCCAATCACTTCCATGTTGCTATGATGCTTCACTTTTTCACCACCAGGTGTCAGTGGCTAATAAAAACGACTGAAAATTTATATTAATTTTTAAATAAATTATTAATTAAAATAAATAAATTTATTCCATAATTAATGTGCAATTTTTTTTTTTTTTTTTTTTTTTTTTTTTAGTATTTTGGTACATTCTCATCAACAGTCGATCCACACAGTATAAAAATTAAATTATATAAAATATTATTATATTATAATTAATATGTTAAATAAATAATATTTAAAAAATAATAACAATTTAGTATATAGTTACAAGATCTTCTGGTAAATCATACCAGGCAATACCAGACAGTGGCTGGTATTGCCTGGTATGCCCTGGTTCGGCTTATCAGCATTTCATGATGGCTGGTAAGAACAGGTACGGCTTACCAGCACTGCTGGTTTAGTGCTTGTAAGAGTCTACCAGCCACCTTACCAGGTTCAACCAGACCGTAGAGATAGGATGGGGACTCTCATAGTTTAACAGCAGACTATGGGAGGATAAACGTAACGGTCCCTAGCGCAATTGTCGGAGGTTGCGTGAAGGAGTCCCCGGATGGCCGGCGTGGTTAGTTTGCCGGCTGCACCTAGTGGCGGGGAGGTCCGCGGGATCGGTCACCTTACCATCAGGGTGGTTTTGGAGGGAAGGAGGAGGCTGCACTCTTGGGGGGATGGTCATCGGTGCATCTGAACCCCGTTGGGTGGCGGCGGTGGGCCGACGGAACGGTGACTTACTTGACGCAAGTCAGGAGTCACCGTGTCGGTGGGGGATGGGTAAATGTGGGTGGGGGGTGGGCGCGAGCGCTATGTGGCGTATTCACTGTGGGTGGGGGACTATTCAGTCTCCTGTCTGTCTCTCTTGAGAGCTTACCGAACGGGTGGGTAAAGCACTAATGCCCGACCCCACAGTGAACGGCGCTCGCGGACGGGTCATGGGGACGGGGGAGAGGGTGCAAAGCTCGGTCATGGTGGGGCTGATGGTCACTGCGGTGACACTTTCCATTTGTTTAAGCCCGGGGGTATTGGATCCGGGGCGAATGGATGTGATTCCGTGGAGGCTGGGTAACACCATGGTCGAAAGTCTGGCACTCCAAGGGAAAAAAATAAAACAAAAAAATAATAATAATAATAATAAGGGCATCCGGCCATGGCTTGAGCGTAGGCTCTTGTCCTGGCTCGCGGTACGCGTCCCCCCGCGCCCAGGAAGGACATGCGGGTTGGAGGTTGCCTTGCGAGTGTGACCTCTGGCCCGTAACCTGTGGTTCTTGTACCACAGGGCGGCCAGGGCATTGGTTTGGGAAGCCCAAGATGCATCCCCACCTCTAAGTGCCCTGGTTAAAGGCATCCAGCACCCCGAGTGCTCGCGGAAATGTGTCCCACCGCGCCTAGGAGAGGACCTGCCCGAAAGGCTGTGTGATGGGCTATTTGCGGGTGTACCCGGGAAGCCCTCATTGCCCGCAGCTGAGTAGGAGACGCTGGATCGTAACATCACCAACAGGATCAGCGGGCGCCTTCACCTTGGCCCAATTGGGCCCTGTGCTGGCGCTAAACCACCCCAACTTGATTGGGAGTTAAAAACAAAAAAAAAATTATAATAATAATAATTAAAACAATTATACGTAATATCTGATTTAATTCAAAATAAAACATTTTTTTAAATAAATAATAAAGAAATGAAAGGAAATATAGACCTGTGAATATATTTTTTAAAAGTTAATAATAATGCAATAAAAATTAAGTATAGTTTACATTTTATACATTAATTTTATACAAAATACATGGCATTTTTAATTGCAGAAATGACAGGGCTCCAAATCAGCTACTCTGTTTTTTTTTTTTTTTTTTTTTTTTTTTTTTTTTTTCAGATTTTTTAGAGCCCGGGAAGGCAGGAAGTATTGCTAAAAAGGTAGGCGGTTTGGACTTCCTATAACAGTTTATAAGTTTTCTAACACTATTACTACGACACCATTAAAATCATGCATGCTGCAAGAAACGCTGTGACGTAATGTTGTAATGCTTAAGATTTAACAGCTATATAGGAATACTTAAAACGACATGACATGTGTTCCACCTTGATTTTGAGAGTATTAGAGGCCTATTAAAAATCTGTTTTTTGTTTTGTTTTTTGTTTTTTGTTTTGTTTTTTTGCCAGAACTTAACTCCTTTATTCAAATATATTATAATTATCTGTAAAATAAAACAATTAAACAAACATATGCAGGTTGTCTGTCAAATGTTTACATCACTGAAATAATGAATGTTTAATCAGCAGCGGTTTTCAAACTATGGGACGCGTCCCAACTTTGGGAAAGTGAGAATTTTCATTTGGGTCTCCATGAAATTTGGGTAATGGCGGCCAAAGCAACAAATTTTATTGATACACAGTTATTATATCCAAGGTCCAAAACTAATAACTTCTGTAACTATTCAGTTTCTTTTACCATGATATTTGGGTCCAGAGTCTGGATTCTGTAAATATCGATAAAAGTTGAACAATATAGGGGGGAGGTACATACATATAGCTTACTTGTGAGTGGGGTGGGTACATTGAGTGTCATCATCCATGCATGGAGAAAGCGCCCAAATCCATAGTGGGTAAGGTAGGAGCACACAAGGCCGCAGGAAGTGGACCTTACAACTATAATGCAAAATCAACTATCAAAACTGCAGTGCTTTGGTGAGCAATCACAGCTGGTAACAGCTTACCATTACCAGCCGAGTTGGTCGCCATATTGACTTGACCATATTCTAACTCGAGGATGTTCGTTTACTGAAGAAAATTTTATTTGACTTCTTTTACAACCACTGTGCAACGTTTCTGCGCACGTTTTCTCACTCTGAAGTTAATTAAAAAACACTACTACCACGAATTTTTTTAGATTCTCATCAATACAAAATCAATAGGAAACTTAAAAATAATATACTGTATAATATCACAGCTTATACGTGTATAATAAAATTATGCAAGATCTCAAACGATGGAAACTGGAGAAACTCCCTCGATTTATTTCAGGGGGGGGGGGGGGGGTCAGAACGGAAGGAGGTCGTCCCCAACGCTCCCATTCCCCTCTTCCATGTGGATAATGGTGTCCGGATAACTCGGAGCGGGGACAACTGGGTGCCGGACGGCTCGGAGCCAAACGAGTTTGCTAGGACAAGTCGGAGCACGGACAACTTGGAGCGCGGACATCCTGGAGCCTAGCTAGGACCACTCGGAGCGCGGACATCCTGGAGCCTAGATAGGACAACTCGGAGCGCGGACTTCCTGGAGCCTAGCTAGGACAACTCGGAGCATTTATATACGTATGCTAAAAATATGAATATATTTCCTATTAAAAAAAAAATCATAATTTGTTTTCCAATGATACATCATTTAATAAGCAAATTACGTTCTATAGTGTAATGGAAGTAAAGTTTATTTATTTAGGTAATTTATTTCTTGCGATTTTAACACATTTAGGGGTCCACCGAAAAAGTAAGTATATACAATATCATTTTAAGTCGTAAAAAACGTTTCCGCAAAGACAGAAGTCAATTTCATTAGGGGGCATTAATGTAAAAAATTAACCAAAAAATTTATTCTAACGTGCATTATATATTATAGTTATGCAAGGTATGCTTGAGATTTGAAACCTTCCAGAACTTGATTTTAGTCAAAAATTTCATACATTTGGCATGTACATAATTAATAATTCTTACGATTGTTACAAAAATAAAGAATTTTACTATATAAAAGGACGTAGTCAGGGCCACATTCGAGTGTCCTATCAGGAAAATGAAAAAAAAAATAAATAAATAAATGCGAAAATAGTTCTCTACAGTACAGAGCTCTACTGTGCTGTTCTCACTATTTTACAAATACCAAATAACGAATAACTTTAAATTTACTCATCATCGTCCTCTCAGAATACAAGTCGCGTAGGTACAAAAAATATTTGATTCATGTCTGAATCTTAATTATCTTACTATAACTCAAAGTTCAAAATCATGTAAAATTTTGTTGCAATTACGCGACATGCATTCAGAGACGACGCCATATATTAAATAAAGATTGATTACTGATTAAATGTCGTGATTATCAAGGGAGTATATATATTATCCATGGTTCTATATTATATTTATATATATATATAATATATACTCCCTTGATAAGATTTATAAATATAGACATTAGACCATGTACTGATACATGAACTTCAAGTGCCCTCTGCAGCACGTACCTATAACCACTCCTGAATGCATGCCAACTTATTATATAATTACAAAACCATAATTATGTATCTAAAGCGCTCACATGTAAAAATCTTAATTCTCTCTATCGATAGATCGCTGCAGCAGCATCTATATAATATATAATATAGCATTAAATATTCAAAGCTTTTAACAATGAATTCACTGGGCAGCAAAGAAATTTTTCAAGGGAAGTATTGCTGTATTACGTCACTTTGAATCTACATATAAAAGTACGAAATTTGAAATGCATCGGCAAAATATTCTCAGCATTAGGGCAACAATAATAAAATAAACAAATGGGTGAATTAATAATTATTTAATTAAGTAATAATTAAGGTAGATCGTCACGCAGTAAATCGATTGATTCTCGTCGTTTGATCACCGAAGTGAAGCAACGTCAAGCAATGTTTTATGGGTGACCGGTTCAAGTAAAAATTGCGTTTGATCATTCTCTGCGATAAATTCATCAAGATTTCCACTTCCACCTAGTACTGGTGCACTTGTGTTTGGTTTCCTAGGCTTTGGATATCCCATTGGTCTATTGATAAAAAGTAGGGGTGTGCGTCTTGGCTGGGAGGTTTCCTCAGTCAAACTTCAGGGAATACTGAGACGCTGAGTGGCTACCATCGTTTCCCACCCTTATCCCTACCCTAAAACCCGTCTCAAGCTCATCCCTTTAAATACATACATAATACATAATATATTATACATATGATATTAAATATTAATAATATAAATATAATATTACATATTATATACAGTATATATATATATGACATGAAAAAAATTAATAATAGTAATGAATAAGAAACCTTGCTCGATTAAATAAAAAATACAAGTGGGTGTTACGTCTCTCATGTAATATGCAATGTCATAGTCCAGCAGGCAAGAACTGGCTGTAATCTCTGGCAATCCGTTCTTGCTTACCGTCTTCTCTTCCATTTATCTCGAAAGTGGGGAGAACGACCTTGCAAACAGGCAGGTAGGCGCAATGCGAGCAACTCTTTCTGCTTCTATGTATTGCAGGTTGCGTGGTGTATTTCATAAGGCGCCTACGCGGCAGGATGCAGATTATTAATAATAATTATTTTATCAAAATGTTGCAGTAATGGCTGAATTTAAAATATATACAATACATAATTATATAAGTTATATATACATATATGTACCGCAGGGAATGTATAAAGTGTCTGTACACAGGGGGGGGGGGCATTCACAAAGCACTTTAACCCCAACTTTAGCCCCAAGTTTTATCCCTGGTACTAAACATGGTGCTAAACCAGGGGCTAACCATGTATAGCTCCTTGTTTAGCACCATGTTTAGTACCAGGGATAAAACTTGGGGCTAAAGTTGGGGTTAAAGTGCTTTGTGAATGTCCCCCAGGGTTTATAGGTCATGAGTCATGAAAGATGTTTAGCATCGAGGTTTGAATAATAAGAGGAGGCACATCGTCGCCACCAATTCGATGTAAACCACAAGACATTTTATACGTTCCTTTTTCGGTACGATCTGAGAACCAACAGCAAAACAATTCCTCTAACGCTTCATCCTATATATCTAAATGAATATATACTAGACCTGATCCAGTAACATGTACTCTGTGAAAGTGTGAAAGAGTCTGAATTAAAAGTTCAGCTTGACAGTGTGGCATTTTTATAACCACGTGATCGAAGGGGTCTCAGCAAAAACGTTTTTTTTTTATTTTATTTTTTTTTTTACAGAATTTACAGGAGTCAAAGTATATTCACGATCTCAAAACTTTATTATTTAATGAACCCTATCGTGACGGCAACGTTTTTCATGTATCCCATGAATGTTATAATATATGATGTTCTTAATTAAATGTCTCATATGTATTTTTTACTTATTAAATAATGTTCATGAACATTATTTAATAAGTAAAAAATACATATGAGACATTTAATTAAGAACATCATATATTATAACATTCATGGGATACATGAAAAACGTTGCCGTCACGATAGGGTTATGAAAAAATAAATGTATTCTTGCATTGGTGAAAATACTGAAATTAATTAGACTGTTTTTTTGTGAAGCTTATATATAATTATCATACGCACGCTATATGAATCTATATAAAAAAAAATTGTACAATTATCGCTAAAAACTTATTAAATTTACATTGTTATTAAGCAGAGAACATGGCATATTTGCAGCAATGTGACAATGTAGTACTAGATGCCTCATCAACAGTGGATCAGGTGTTACTTTCATGTCAGACGTTATTTATACTTTGCTCAGCAGATGAAACGTGTCCTCGCGGCCAGTCCTGCTGGGCGTGGTCACGTATGGTACCAGACATTCATATTTATTGTGTATCAATCACCATGCAAGTACTCCAGTCCTCGGGAAGATCCCACTATATACTCGATCTATTAGATCTAGGTATTCTAAAACCTAGAGCTACTTGGTAATATTTTACTGACCAAGAAGAAAATTACCAACTAATAATTATAAAATATATGTTACAAAAAATATAGTTTACTGAGCCTAGGATACGGAAGCAGGAACATGATACTGTCATGAACACGGAACTACTTACTGATCGGAGCAGTATACAACCAAGTATACGTCAACTGCATGTGCATGACATTGGAGGTCGCCGGCATGTGCAGTCAACAACAACAACAACAACCTTGATTACACATCATGGCACAGCAGAAGACTATTAATGCGAATGCATTTCATGGAAATAATAAATTTATAAAATATAATTATTGCTGTACTTTTTTTGCGGGTGATTTTATAAAATGTGATCGAGTCACAATTCGTGTCCCATTTTTGATCACGGATTTTGCTTGTTGTTGGAACTTTGAAATTTTTGTACCCTAATATATATAGCCGAAATACCTTTGTTTATTATCCTGTTGGTTAAGTTGTGGTGAATTTTTTTTTTCAGCCTTTCTGCATGGGGGTCTGAAACCCAAAAATGTCTCTTATGAGGATTTCAAAGTTAAATTACAATTATGCAAATTTGCTATTCAATGTGTACAATTTTATGTACAATTTTGCTGCACATTGAATGAAAAAATTCGGCTCTACCACATTTTATAATGAACTCATATTATTTTTGACATTTTCATTAATTCAGAATTCATTTTTACCCCTAAAACTGTTTTTATTTTTGTAAATTGGTTTACATTAAGATTTTTTTTCTAAACCAAGGACAGAAATTTTCATCCTAATTAGATCTAAATAAAAATTATAAAAAAATAGACAACAAAATAACTGTAAAATTAGTAATTAAGCCATTAATGAATATTTCGCACGACTATAATTTAAATATTTTTATGTAGTACTTTGGTGTGATATAGTATTTGAGAAGGAAATGTGTATTTCTTATTTATTTACTGAAAATCATGCAACAAGCGAGCTAAAAGTAGTTAATTAATTAATGATTGAATTTAGGACACACATATTGAAAAATCGTTGCATTATAATATAAAATTATGTATACATCGTTTGATCAATGGTCTTTTGGCAAAAAGACAAAAATCTTGTTCGATCACTCAATACGTGTTTCGCGCATAGCATGAATTTTTTACATAATTATAACACACATGCATATATAGCTGTCGATCATTTCAAAGTATGCAGAAACGCAAAAGAAATGCACCGTTGACATTGTGCTGTTATTGAGAATTTTCCATAGTGTCAATCAGGTTCAAGACAGTTGGAGAGATGTGGTCTGACGATAGTGTGATACGTACTGCAAGTGTAGTGTGCATCATGCAGTTCGCAACTAACGAGGTTGCGGAGTGGGGAAACGGGGAAGGTGTAACTCGAGGTGGCTATTATATATATGGAATGCAGTTTATGATAAGCAATGACATTGCCACGGCCAAGGATAGGACTGTCAGTCGTTAATGTTGCGCATGCGCTTGGATTTACTCCAGCAACCAGCTGGTTATACGATAACTAAGGGGGGACTATATACACCTACAACCGTTAGGTGCGAATTGAATGATACTCCGAGCATTGCAGGGTAATCATTTGCTTTACAGAGTTCCTCGGTGTCTCTCGGAACAAGAGCGATCGACTCTTTTCCTCCAGTGTACATTTTTAAATTTCCTAAGTTTATATTTCCAACTTAAAGTATAACATGGCAGAAGAATCGATTTTTGGAGGAACTGCAGGCTCTGCACTACAGATAATAGGCATCATATTTGTATCTGTAATTTTATTAAAAATATTTAAAGCAATTATAAATCGATTGTATGTTTCTGTGATTGGACCTGCATTGAAGAAAAATGTTGATCTGAAAAAAATGGGACGTTGGGCTGGTGAGTAAATATTATTTTCCAACTTTAAAAATGCAAAACAAATTAAAAAAAAAAAACATAATTTTTTAAAATCAAATCAAATTACTCAAAAAAATAATTCACTATTATAGTACAATATAAAATTTAAGATAGCGAAATATAGTACAATTATTTTTAATTAAATAGAACCATTCAAATTTTAATTTATATTTGTAAATGACACGAGCATGTGTGGTTTGGCAAGAATAGCAAGCTTCGAGTTCAAAGTCCCTCGTATTTCCGTCGTTGCATAGCAGTATGCGTCCGCTACCCAACCCATTTAATAAAATTATAATGCTGCATGCGTTTCATTACTGATAAAGTGTACCGGTATATATGTTCCATATATAATGATTGCTTCGTTCAAATAATTCATATAAAATAAATATGCGGTTCACTAAAATTATATATTTGTCTCTCTTTAATTTAAAATTGAAGTATTTAAAGACTGGCATAATAATATGCATGACTATTGGATGGGGAAATAAAATCCTCTGCTTTTTTTGTGCAGTAATTGTTAATTATTTTATATCTATAGGTTTTCTTTGTGTAATAGAATACGATATATAAATATTATTGCATGCAACTGTCGTAATCCAATCATAAATTCAACTGAATTTCTGAATTATCTTACAAAATAATAAAATTATATCTAATTAAATATGTTAAAAAAGAGGATCACGGTTTTTGAAACTTATTTTCATGGAATAGTGTTGTCAAAAGATAAGACGTTATACTATACAGAGAATATACTTAAAGATTGCGATATATTTGAATTAAAAGAAGTTTTACGATATAGCCATATCGAGGTTGGGTGCTTGGTTTCTTGATAACTATTGATAGCTGCCCGCTCGCCGATACGCTGTCTCATTTTCTCTTTCAGGGCAGAGGACGAATGGAGATTATTCTGTAGAGCTCTTTATTAGCACAGAATGACTCTCACGTGATAAAAAGACATGACATAAGCCGAACATGTTTATTACGCTATATATTCGTATATGCGTTAATTTGTAATTAAGAAAAAACTTTTTTTTTTTTTTTTTACATATTCACCACCCAAGAAAAAAAATAGCGTGTTAATTATTTTTAGGATATATTCTAACAATTTCTTTGGTAAATATGGAAACATCAAAAATTTTGTTCTACATCCAATTTATAAAACACATTAGTCACATTTTTTTTTTTTTTTTATACAAGGATACACCCCTAAGAACTTACAGCTCGCGGCGGGGTACTGGGTAGGGATATAAGGTAGGGAACGGATAGTGGCCACGGCCTGCATGCTTACGCGTCCCAGCATTCGCTGAGGTGAGACTGAGGGAACCGTGGAAAACCTCAGTCAGGACGGACACCTCTACTTTTTCTCAATGGACCAAAGCGATGTCCAAAGCCACATTACTGATCTGGAATGCTCTGTGGTGAACAAAAATTTCTTGAATTGTAAGTGTACATTCAATGTCAGCCAGCAGATCTACTAGCTTATATAAGTAATTACAAATATATATGACTATATTTATATTATACTGATAAATATTTTCCGTATCATACACATAGGTACGTTTTGTATTGTATGGTATATAATATAGTTATTTATTACTTCTTAAATATATTCGTCAATTTTTTTTTTTATGTTCCAGAGAAGGAAAGGAAAAAAATTAAATAAAATTATGCTTAAGTTATTATTACGAAAGCCATATAGTCTTATTGGTATTTACTTTACACTAAAAATTCTTCAAACCTCTAAACTGCAGTTCAACATATCCATACATATAAAACTACAAAAAAAAATTATACACGTGATAATCAAAATTTAATAATAAATCATAACCCATTTTTTTCTAGAATACTTATTTTCTTACTATTTTTTAATTATAACAATGTTATTTTCCACGTGCATATCAGATACAAAATTAATTAATTCAAGGATGAAAAGGAAATTACTGACGAAGAAAATCAAAGAAGTTGCCCTTCTAATATAATAACAGGTTATTGTTACTTGTTGGGTGCATGCGTATATCATAATGCTTTGCAGATATATCCTTATGCCCTGAGCAGGAAGCAATAAAAGTGCAATGCATCGTAAATTCTACATACGCAGAGAGAGAGAGAGAGAGAGAGAGAGAGAGAGAGAGAGAGAGAGTAATACCAAGGTATAATAGTGAAGTTGATATTAACCTTAATAACCTTCAATATATGTTCATAGTCTACATGCATAAAAAAAAATTACAGTGAGTGCAGTCAAGTAAAAGTAATAATAAAAATAAATTTAATTGTTGCGTTAGTAACTTTTCTCTCATTAAACTTGGTTTCGATGCCCCATTGGCCCGGATAAGTAAATTTGCTTTGTCACCTCGCCACAACCGTTGCCATTGTCAAGGAACGGGCGTGGAAGAGAGCTTCGTGACCCTATATATATTTAAAAAAAAAAGGAGGCAACACCAAGACGTATCATGCTGCTTAATAAAAGGTTCACTGAACACACCCGTAAAATATAGAATGACAAGCAAGCTCTGCTAGCATACATACAAATGCGCTGCTCCTTCATTTGTTGCTTAAGTGAATCCCGCTACAAATAATAAATACACGCCCTCTTTCAATAATAGCTCATTAAAATCCCTGTAGGCAATAGATTCAAACAATCGTTAAATATTATATTGTCTCTTTTCATTATGGTGTTTTGCCCTATAGCTTTCTTTGAGTGAAGAAAATAGAAAGTACAGCTGTATAAAACAAAGTACCGATATAATATAAAGTGAAATGCAAGAATGATAACACTCACATTATTGCTGACTAAGCAAGTTAAACACAGGAAATAATAATAGGATACTCAAAGCTTTTTTTATATTCATTGACATTAATATTATAACAATAACGCTGTCAATAAAATAATTAATAAAAAATAGGCAACATTATATAAAATTATGATTGACTTATGCTGAAGTTTATTATTAAATTATTTATAAGTATAATATTTAGTAGTTCTACTTGAAAATGTACTACATAAAAAGATGTATAGAAAGATGTATGGATTATCAATATATATAGATAAATATAGAATGTTTATCTATATATATTGTCAGTTAAATATCACTAAAATTTTTTCAGTTTCATTTATTTTTAAACAAATTTCGTAAAATTAAAAAATAAATAAATGAAACATTATTTATTTTATATTTTACAAGCAAATGTATCAGTACAAATTTGGCACCGACACAAATACTTCGTTTATATGACGTGCAGGGGAAATATTTGTTGTGTTGCGATTTCACGTCTCCCTTCGCTCGCCCCGATCGCTTGCTCGCACGTGCACACTGAGGACGGACAGTGGAGTGCATGCACGCCTTGCAACGCTGCAACTCCCCACTCCGTACTGTAGCGTCCGTAATGCACGACCGTGAACCATACATAGCACCATATTATAGCAGTCAGTCGATCGAGCGCTCTGCTACGTCACGAGGCCGCCCCACATTTACAATAATTTACATACACTGCCACAAATCGCGTACTGGAACAAAACGAATATTGATTAATGTTTAGTCATTGTGACTTATTTAATAATACGAAGAAAATTGTTGCAATACATTTTTTTTTAATTCATTCACTGAATACATTAAAAAAATGCGTATTCTTAATTATTACTGCATGTATTTAATTTTTTGTTACGTCAATAACAATATTCTTCTAATTTTAGAACCTTTTTTTTTTTACCTTAATTTATTAATATGCTTAATTACACCCCAATTCATATATTATTGTAATATTTATAATCTATGTAATCAATAACATATTTTAGGTATGTTCGTAAATACATAATCATTATATAATATAAAAAACAAAAACAGATGAACCTTATGTATAGGAAACATAATCTTGAGTCATCTAATGATAAAACTGGTTATTTACAAAGAGACCTAATAAATATAATTAATTTCTTGTCTGTTCTTTTACCCTCCGCGCGGCAGATCATACACCGAGTGGGGAGGAGCGAGGAGGAGCTAGATAATTATCTCTAATCTCACATTATATCTCTGATCTCATAGCTTTGCTTTATGAGTCTTTAGATGGACTCCTCTGTTTCGTAACTAATAAATGGACTAACACTTCTGTTCATTGCTATATTGATATCCTCCATTAACTCAAAACTTAAATGTTACTTGCGTGAATACTTATATAGTTTTAGTAGCTCATGCTGTGCAATATACCCACAATATATGCAATAATTAAAATATTATTTAAATAAATTGCAGCAATATATATGCAATATATCGTTCCACTAAAAATAACTGTCTACTAGAAAGTGATTCTATATCACTGTTCATAAAGCAGGTATATTTGTTTCTATTATCGATGAAATTTTATTTGTCTACTTCTTTTCTTCAATATAAACTATGCATTTTGATTTAAGTATTCAAAAATTGCAGCTGCCTTTGTAGAGCTCTGAATAATCAAAATGACAACCACAAATTTATAATATAAAATAATACATTGTTAATGTTATATAATAATTCATAATTCACAATCTTTATTGCTTTTCGATTGATTATACAATACAAGCAAGTGAACAATTTTAAACTCAAGTTTTAACGTCGATCGTCCATACATAAATAACAACTTGGATCACTTGCACAACAAAATATATACACGTCACAGATCACAAAATAATTTGTAAATCCTAGCTGCCACAACAAATCAAATAATACATTATATTGTGAATAAGTCTATAAGTTCAGAAAAAGAGGTAGATTTTAGCATCATATAGATCAATTATATTATGTGTAAAAGAGGTAGCTTTTGTGATTTAAATTTCAACCTATCCGTAACTTAAAAAAAATATATTAACATTACCCGAGAAATAGAAAGATTCTGCTATTAGTAAAAGCATTAATATTTTAAAACTTGACAGGAGATGAAACTCCCCAAATAAATATATTAAATTTACATAATAATATATGGGCCACAATTTCTTATTTACTTCTGACTATAATTTTTCTGGGGGGAATAGGAAATATTTAACTCAACATGAAACATACGAGCGTAGTCGTGTAGCAAAAAAGGGACTTTGGTGTGTAAAGCGGTTATTTTAAGAAAGAAAAAGATTAACAACTTCCTCTATTCGTATTATAAGTGAATTGTAATATCTCGCTATCAAGAAATTTACTTGCAAGAAATTTAGAAGTTATATAAATATGTAATTAAAGCCGGTATTACACAATACAATTTTTTTAACTATTGTATACAATTTTTCTTTACAAGAAAACTTGAACTCCATTTGTTTATATGGAGATGAAATTTTCTTGCAAGGAAAAATTGTATGCAAAATTGTATCGTGTAATACAGGCTTTATATAAAAAAAAAGCATTGCAAGAGGAGTCGGGGGAAAAAAGAAAAAAAAAATGAAGAACAATAATGCACCAAAATAAAGGTCCCGCCTAGCTATATTACTTCACTCTGACGTTAGGTAACTCATGCAGCACCAAAACAGCGGGTTACGTAATTATGAAGCAGGTAAAGGCAACCGTTCTGCTGCTAAACAAGTTGCCTAAACTGAGGGTAAATAGCTAAATACAGAAGGACAGAAGAGAGACACCCATGAAATATTCAATAAGATATAATAAGTCTATATTAATGCTACAGTCAAAACTGTGAACTGGAGATCTTTTTATCGTATGAATGTGAGAGAGTGTTTAAAAAATGCAGTCATCTGCATAAGAACTAGTAGAAGAGGTTGCATGTCATTTTATTTAACAAAACGATGCCATAACTTAAACTTAATTCTGGGATTTCAACAAAAACGTAATGGTTTTAGCTTTTTTTTTTTTCTCCTTCGGAGATGATGCACGCCATGTAAACCGGATTTTTATCCACCTAGCTACATCTTATTGTTAGATATATAATAATATATTTATCTGAAAATCTTGTCTCTTGTTTGGTTGCAGTGGTCACGGGCTCAACAGCTGGAGTGGGGCAGGCGTTTGCGGAAGCTGTAAGTATAACATCCGATCTCTCATAACACGATCAAAATATATGGCATATCCCGAGTACAAATATTTGCCCTATAAGTGATATATAAGTGTAATTATGTTGCAATAACACCGAAATTTCACCTATAACTATAATAAAATTGCAATGCACTGTCATAACTTGAGTTGGCTTCAAATTTCTCATTGCAATCTGTTACTAAATTCAACATAAACTTGCAATATATTTGCTTTAGAAATCAGCAATGACAATATAGCAGTTATAGGCTAAAATAATATCACTACGAGGTGAATATTATCACCTATTCTTGCCATATTTTCGTATATATCCCATATGCCAAGTCTCCTAACTATAGTGCAGAAATATTTGTGTTTTAGACATAGAGTCAATAAATGAATCGGCTATATTAGTGTCATAAGTAAATGTTGCGTTCTATTTACGAATATTGTACTTTTAGTTTAAAATTATGTAGTCACCCAATGTACTAAAAGTGCAATTATTTTGACTTAAAATGTTATTGGTGGCTAAAATATAAATAGACTAAAATATTCCATCAGTATATTTTTATTATAAATATATTATATCTTTAGTCGTAAAATATACGCACTGAGTGTAATGAAAATGCTATATTTATGAAATAATTTATAACCCGAATAAAAATATTTGTCTTATATTTAATATATAAGTGCACTATTGTTGTCATATAACATCAAAATTTTACCTATAACTACACTAATATTGCAATGCACTGGGTACTGGATGGAGCTTTATTAAAAATATTCATTTCACGATGCAACTAAATAAGCATATTTTTGTAATATATTTGCCATATTAATTTGCAATTACAATATTGCAGTTTTAGGAGGAAAACATTAATTGTGCTGGAGTTGAATGTTATCTCATGGTTTTGCTATATTTTTGTGTTATTCGTGAGCCGAATCGTCTATCCTGGTATTAAAATATTGGTGTTAATGTGCACATATTTAAAACATAAATTTGTAATATAAGTGATATAACGCACACTATTCCAAGTTATAGTAAATTTCAATTTCATTGCACATTTAGTGGCAAAATGAAAGGCGCTCCGTTTTGTTATATATTCTAGTGGTTTAAAATATTAGTGAACTAACACTATTTGAAATGTAACATAAATACATGTGGAATTTAGGATATAATTATTAAAATTCTATTGTAAAATATAAACGTGTTCTGTATGGTCCCAATACCTCATTTTTACTATATATACTGTAGTGTTATAAATGTTATAATGAACATATTTGCATTTAAATATAGGTGGCATAGAACATGTTATTAAGGTTTATCGTCTGCTGTAATTGCAAGATTAATGCAGTTTTAGTTGTGTTATATACCTGCATAATTATTTCATAAATTAAAGTCAAATAATCATGCGAGCTATGCACAACGAATACGTAATGCGAGTGTGATACTGATTTGTTAGTGATTCTCAATTAACATGCATGATCCTCATAGCCATTTTCTTTTTCCAGAAATAAGCTATTTGAATTTAAACTCAAGCACTGCTTCAATACATTGGTATACAAAATAACATTGCTAAAAATTTATGCCATGATAACTAGAAGACTTATTAATGAATGAATGATTGATTGATTGATAGATAGATATATTGATTGATTGATTGATTGATTGATTGATTGATTGATTGATTGATTGATTGATTGATATTTTGGTGCAGTTGACACGTTTTGGTCAAGTATACCCCCTTTATTAATGAAATATACAAGTTTCGCAAACCCAAAATATTGATGGTATCAGTTTTACGTATAATAATGAGACAGTGTATAAAAAGAGCACAATTAATCCAAGTGTGTATTAATTGATTATATATATAAATCTGAACTTTTTGCAACTCGGGTGCGCTTGTATCGGGATTCTGAAGCATATATACGGTTTTAGCTCCTCGTTTTTCTCACGTGCGTATAGGCGTCTAGTATTTCGATAGGCAGGTAGGCTAAACATTCGGTAAAGAGAGGCAGGTAGGCTTAACTGTAGGTAGGTAACGACATCATTCGATTCCTCGTTTCTGCTGACCGTCTCTAAAAAAACTTTTTGTCTTGGACCAGGTACCAGGGACCATATACTTGTTATATGCGTCTAATAAATATATGACATAAATATGGCATAGAAAGGACAAAAATAGTTCATAAATATTACATTGCTTATATTTATATCTCACTTTATTACAATAATAGTACAATAATATACCACTTTTAGAGCATGCATACTACATTCACTAAATTATATTGCAAAAATATAACTAAAATAGATTACATGGAATGCCGTACTGTAAAAATATGTAAGCAATATGAGAAAAACATTGAAGTGAATACCGAAATATAGCAAATATATGACAGCTCTTGGTATATTTCTACCATATCATTACCACTATAAATGTCCTAAAAGCGACAGATTAACGACACTCTTAGTACACAAATATTGCAATTATATTTCATTTTTCATTTCAGAAATATGTTATTTATATGGTGGTTTATTTTTACTAGGGATTGTTTAAACTGAATCATGGATAATACGGACACCGCTACAGTAATCTCTAAGCTATGCAGTATTATAATAATATTTATGACACCTAGGGTATTAAATGCTTGCTGTAATTTTGTATACTGAATGTGATCTGTTTTTCAGCTTGCAAAACAAGGCCTGGATATTATTTTGATAAGCCGAAGCTTGGAGAAGTTGGAAAACATTGCAGCGGAAATAGGTAAATTATATAACTGTTTAATATTTTTTTACATTATTATATTTATATGTTTTCAGTTACATACATAAATAATATGGTAAATTTTATGTAAAAAATAAAAATAAATTATAAAGAATATAAGTCAAAATAAATTTATAATTGTGTGAGCTCTATATATATAGTAAAATTATTCATTCGTGCACGATTCACGAAGATTTCCGTTTGTCGTTTACCACGGTTAGCGTTAGCCTCCTTTGGTTAATGAGAAACTTGGATAATTATCTTCCTCATAGACATCGCTCCCAATATTTGAAACTATTAATAATATAATCATATAGCAATAACAAGTAAACGACAGTGTAAAAATAATATAATTCTTTTTCAATTTTACAGAGTCCGTGTATAAAGTTCGTACAAAAGTGATCGATGTTGACTTCACGGAGGGTCCAGCAATTTACGAGAAGATCGAGAAGGCTTTGTTCGGCTACGAGATTGGCGTCCTGATCAACAACGTGGGCATCAGTTACTCTCATCCGGAGTACTTCCTACAAGTGAAAGATGGCAAAGAAATGTTTGCCAACATCATTCACTGCAATATGAGCTCTGTGACACACATGACGCAGCTCGTGCTGCCCCAAATGGTGGAGCGAGGCCGCGGCGTGATCGTCAACGTGTCTTCTACCGCAGCGTTGATCCCCTCGCCCATGCTTACCGTGTACAGTGCATCTAAGGTGAATACACTAACACTATTCTACGGAAATAATTATCACTTCAATATTAATGAATTTATTTTTCATTTGATATTATTTATTAATATTTTTTTAAATGAAACCAAAATTGTAGCAACTTTTACTTAAATATCCCAAATCTTCGTGAACCTAATCATGACTTGGATGTGTGGTGTGTAGAATTTTTGTGAACCCCTTTTAAAAACAGGGTGGTCATGGCCTAGCAATGCATGCCAGCAATTGTTTTTGTATATAACTGAGGCAACAATGGAAATTAGTCAGGTTGCTCAGTAATGATGGAGAATTGGAGACCCATTCTATCAGTACTCATTCTTAGTTATCACCAGTTTGGATGAAATTCGATGATTTTTAGGATTAAAATCTCGAACATTAGACTAGAAGTAAGACGGACTTCATACCCACTGTTTCACATGCTCACATGATGCATGTATGAATGCACTCGAGCTAGCTATTGCAATTAATTTGTTCGGTTTACGTAATGTAGCATGTACACGTGCGGCTTAAATTCTCCCTATCTTTGCGTACAATACAAATGCAGGCAATGGTCCAATGGTATAACAGACGCATAAATTTTTCCTTTTTTACTTGCACTCATACGATGGTGGAGACTGAAATTAGCAATCTTACTGCCATTGTCCCCCATTATGCCTGATGATACTCGTAGGAAAAGAAAAACAATTATGATGTAACTCCAGTCAAGATCAGCCAGAGCATTAAAAGTACAATATCCAAGTGATCTTATCAGAAATGCTCTTAAACTGGTTTAATTTATTTAAGTATATTCTCGGTTTTACAGGCGTACGTGGACAAGTTCTCGCAAGACCTGAGTGCCGAGTACCGCAGCCGTGGCATCGTGGTGCAATGTCTGCTGCCAGGTTACGTCGCCACCAAGATGAGTCGAATCCGCAAAGCCACCTTCATGGCACCTTCGCCAGCCAAATACGTGTCGCACGCCATCTCATGCATTGGCCTCGAAGATAACACCACTGGCTACTGGCCCCACAACTGGCTCGTAAGAATTGCTCTTGCATCGTAATATAGAATAGAATAAATTCTGAAGAGATAATAGTTGGCCTGATGATTATGCATTCTTACACATGGCTCAAATTAAACCATAATCATTATGCAATATTGTGAATTATAAACAATTTCACCGTATTTATTATATTATTCAAACAGCATTTTATGTTAGTATATACGTAACCAAATCCTATGAATTGCTGTTAATGATGAAGGGGGCATAGCGGCATACATGACCAAAATGTGTCAATTAACCGAAAATACAAATCACTCAATCAATCAAGAGCCTGTACTTACGTATCTACCTATAGGGAGGTAGGAGTCCACCTTTTCTATATTAAAAAAATATTGACTAAACGAAATTCATATACTGACAAATCTTGCTACGTTGCTTCCAATTTTGCTCTAAGTTGTAAATTAGAGCAAAGTAAAACTAATGATAACTTGATTACTGTAGAAATTTTGAATCTTCAAATTCGGTATACTTCAATTATTGTGTTTTTACTTTTTATAAACATAAGTTTTACTCTACCAATTTTATAATACGTTTGCAATAAAAATCATTTCCATTTTCAGAAATCGAACTAAAAAATAGTACCATGCACTCTTTTCAGAAAGAAAACAGTATGAATTTTATTTAACAATAAATTAAATGAAATTTAATACTGAAAAAGGTTCTTGGAATGAGATTTTTTTTAAATTGTTGTATTTTTATATTTATTTTACTAAATATTAATTCTGTCTATATTAGTGCTATATTGTAAACAATGTAAATTGTCACTCAATTCACTTACTCCTCACTATCTCACATTTATCAATCAATCATGCAATTGTCCACTACCCATGCATGCACTCTTCATGTCCACAACTTGTCCTGGTGCTCACTCGATGTCCTCTTTTTGCAGGTGATGGTGGTGGATTGTTTAAAGAGCGTCCACCCTAAGCTTGCGCACCGAATAATCCTGCGCACCATGGAAAACATTCGCAACCGAATCATCAGCCGCGGGGGCTGAGATTTTGCTGCAGTCGCATCCCCAAGAGGCCGCGTTGTCGCCTTCCACAATGTTGGCCAGCAAATCGCAACAATGAAACCATCATATTAAAATTAAAATCAAAATGGTTGAGTGCCATAACTACTGTTTTGTTATATGTATAAAAGAAAGCAAAGCAGACTCAACCACTTTAAGCTATGTTGAAAGACTTGAAAGTTGGGCGATGATGATTCGCTATTCTTACAAGAAGAAGTGCAAATAAAATAAAAATATAAATTTTTACTATAAAGTGCTTCCTAATTGCTTGAGCAATTTTTAAAATAAAATAAATATATTTATTCTGTGATCTTTCATACAAGAAACAATTTTTATATTCACTCTTTTGAATCTTTTATTAAGCTAATTTTTGAATCTTGAAATAGCTTATTTCAATAAAATTTACTAAATTTAGTGACAAATTTTAAACAAAACAAAATTAAAAATGCTTAAAATTATAACATATGCATGCATGGATGGGCATATATTATGTATAGCCAAATTTATGAAACAGAAAAAAATCAAGGTAGATTTTTCGATTAAAGTCACTTTGGAAGCAAATTGAAGGAAGAAATACAATAATAAAAAATATTTAACGTTAACTTGTCAATCAAATTTTTTTGATCATGTGAAGAATAGTATAATTATATTTACAACTTTATAAAATATATTATAAGGTAAATTTAACTTGTTATGTTGTTGTTATATATGTTTTGATTTTTTTTATTGTTATAATTAAATAAAGTTCTTCATATTTATATTATTACATTATATTACTTTACCAAATATAAATTATATATTAATAATTAATATATAGCACCATATCTTTATTGGCTATTTTTGTGCTATAGAGAGACTGATGATGTTGTGTCAGTAGCACGTACTCCTTTGTCGTACTCAGGCATGTAATTAATGCATGCATGTTTCCCTCCTCTCTAGCTATAAATGATATTGTCCGGTAATTTTATAATGATGCTTCATCTTTGGAAACGTTGTGTTTAATTAGCTATCTAGCGTGCTACAATATTCTAAGGGTCGATGTGAAGATATAATGAGGCCCGCTAGTTCGCATTTACTCTTAAAATCTGATCCAGCATGCAAATGGACTTCTATATACTGACAAAGAGCTTACATTATAAAATCTCTGATACTGAGCAATTAAAATACAGGAAAATCACTGTTCAGTAAAAAATTAATCTTTAGGATCTTTACAGACAATCTTTGAACGAAACAGAGGCACTGATTAAATCCTATATCTGTTTTATTGTCCATGAGCTGATAATTACCACAGACTTTTCGAACCTATAAATATAGAGTCTATATACAACTATATCACGTTATCACCCAGTGGCAAATCTGCTGACCGGGAGCTGTACATTTGAGAGGTGAACGGAGCTTGTACTTCTTGAATATTCACCCCATCTGAGGGTTAATTCTATATATGGTTCACTCTTTTACGATAGCAAATGCAGTGTGCCTCGATCTCCCTAGGAATATATATATAATTAATATAATTATATATATATATCATAATTTCATAATTAATTAATTCTCAGGCATCAATAAATTCATATAACGTACACGTATAATAATTTGGAGGCTGGGGCTGAAAAAATATTTATGTTCAATTAATAAATAAGTAAAATTAACATGAAAACTGTAAAGTCATGGTGAATGTAAAGGAAAAATCTTATTTACACATACTATCATAACATACGTATGCATGCACATTCACCTAATTATATATTAATTACAATTTTACTAACGCGCCGCAAAGTTAATTATATAAAATATATGAACCGCGCGAGTTCAGAAAATAAAAATAATCAGAAAAGAGAAACCTATATAGCTCCCCCCTCCACTGCTTTCAGACCAGCCTGGTGTAATTATACAAAATGATATTATCTATCTATCAAATATTGCACTATACCACTATAAAACTTTGTAATAGTGCATAAAATAGTATAATAATTCATTAAAACTAAAATCAGAATTAAAAGAAGACTCCCAACAAGTAATAGCCCTCTAGCTGCGATGCAACTTCTGCCATCTATGTGTCTTCAATAAGAGCTTTCTATCGTGTGCTTCGTTTTTGTACCAGTAGAGTACTCTTAGTTATTAAAATATTGTTTGGAACAACGAATGGTAATATTTAAAGATAATTATATATTATTATATATCATGCAGAGTAAATATAATATTATAATATTTATTAACAATAAAAAAGTAAATATATAGCAATAAAAATATTGTGTGTTTTTATTATGCGCAGTAATAGTATGATAAATATGCAACATGGAATATATTATATAATATATATTGTATTTTATCGGTATAAAAATGATATAAATGAATTCTTCGTGAAATAAAATATATATACTGTGCATAATTACTTTACGTTAGCACCTAAGCGGTCTTAAGCCTGACTTCGGATAATAAAAAGTATAAAAAAAATCCGCTGAAAGAGAACTCGTCGAAAAAAGTAGAAACGTACGTAAAATTAGTCTTGGTAAAAAAAGAAACAAACAAACATTAAACAACGAATTAAAGTGAATTTTATATTAAATTGTTATTATTTTTAATTTCTAAATTTCTTCAAAGTCATGGTTGGCTTAAACAATTTCATTTTATTGAAAAAATAATAATAACTTATATAAATCAAAATTAATCATAATACATCATGCAACAATATGATAAAAATAATTCGGGCTAAAAAACAACAACTGAGAATTCATACTTTTAAAAATTATGATGTTTAAAAACATAATAATATGATAAACTTTGAAGTTATTTATAATTTGTAAATTAAGTTTTGTATTAATAAGTTAAAGAAGAATATGAACTTTTACTGCATATTATGTCATTAAATATGTCATTAGAGACTGCTATATAATACTTACTCTCATACGTCTAATTAATTAATCTCAAATTAATTAATAATTAGGGCAACAACTGAAGGTAAGGTTGTACCATAGTATTAATTTGCACTCAAGTTATTGACCTAAAATCATTTCTCCTATACTAACCAATGCACTCCAATATACTTTCGTAACTGTAAATATTAATAAAATAATAATGGTTGAACGAATCTCAGCTAACGATATTTCACACTAATAATTTTTTCATATTTATATGTTAAATACAAGGCAGGTATATGTTTCATATAATATTTAATAATAGATATACCGCCATCAATTGCAAAATGTATTATGCCACTAAAGATACTATATTGACGTCATAAAGTTAGTAGCGAACCTGGTGGTAAGAGCTGAACTGCGTGTGCTTAGCGAGGATAGATTGGTTGTTTATAATTATATAATTATTGTTCTCCTGCAGGCAAGAGTGCTAATTTTAGTACTATACTTTTCATTAAACTCTGTTATCACTGCTATCACCTTTTCTCCGAGCGACCAAGCATATATTTTATTAATTAATGCTGAAAATATAAAATTATTTTTATATAATACATTAATAAACAATACTTTAAGAACGTTGTTATAATAAGTTATACTAGTATGTTTTACGAAATTCAACACAAATTGATTAAAAGCAATATAATAATACTAATACTTAATATTCATCACCATTTTACAAGAAATACTAGGAATGTCCCTTTACTACAAACTACACGTCATGTTGGTCAAAAAGCATTTTTACACAGAGGTGCTATTTTTTTCAATTCAGTACCTACTGAAAATAGACTATTCTCACAAAGAATTTTATTTATATATCATAAATTTATTATCTATACTGTTTTCTACTGACCTAAATTTTACAGCTAAATTCAAATTATAAAACAAATCTATATATATATGCCATGTATGATAGGGATGATATGCTATAATATATCTTTAAAGTTGTCCATCTCTTTTATATTATAATTTACAATAGTTATAATTAGCCTGTATGTGTCCGTAACATAATTATATCAATTATACTTTTTTTTTCTCTTTCTCTCACTATGTCTTTTAAATAATATTTACTTATATATTATTTGTAATCGATATTTCAAATGTGTCTTAATTTTACTTTAATTATAATGTAACAATATATATAAAAACGTATTATAAGTTTGCCATCATCTGAAATTCATAATTATTATAATTAACAAACTAACGTTCCCCGTTTACGAGTTTTAAACTCTTGCGGTCTATTTCCAATGTATATTGTAATATGTCTGCTTTCTTTCTGAATATATAAATTAAAAAGAAACATACAACTTAAATAATTATAATTTGTATATTAATGCAGTATCGACCTATAGAGGGTGCAAAGTTATGCTACTCTAATTTTTTTTCAGAATATTTTAGAGTCCGGGAACTTTTTTTTTTTTTTTTTTTAAATATTGAAAGTACAGAGAAAGTGACGCCTCTGGACGCAACTCTTAATAAAAGGATGTGACCAAAAAGGGGCGTGGGTTCAACCCGACCTCGGCGAAACTTTTTAGCAAACTTCCCGGTCTTTAAAAAATCTGGGTGGTATAACTTTGCACTCTCTATCCACTTTTGCAATAAAAAATTTTGAGGTGAGGTTGATACTTTATTCTAGCAACTAAGAACAAACCTAATTACAATTACGAGTTAACACATTCATTATTAATATTTTTGCTGTTGATAGAATAATAATTCTTTCTAATAAGATAAGTGCTAAATGACTGTTTCTTAAATATAAATACACTTTCAATTTTTGTTGTGAAATTTATTATACCAGAGTGAGCACAAATTGAATGATTAGTTTACTCGTAACCTCTGTTTTTTTTTTTTTTTTTTTTTTGTTTTTTTTTTTTTTTGTTTTTGTTTTTTTTTTCTTTTTTTTTTATGTCTAGTATTATGATCAGTTACATCTTTATGCTTGGAAAATTTAATATTGGGACATGCTCCCATTTTTATTTAAAACTTTGTCTGGCTTTTGCTTGAATAACGCTTCTAATGATTTCTATTAATAAAAATATTTACTTTTCCTTGCCTGTTGGTATGTCATAATAGGAATTGCAAATTTGCAGTATAAAAAATACACAACAATATAATATTTGCTGTAATAATATCTTAAATATCATGGTCCATGTTTTATGCCTGAAATTTCCATTTTAGCTGGAACTTGCGTGGTCATCGATGATTTCACTTGTAAATTTTACTGGACCAGTCAGTATATTATTATAATATCTGTATGGACGTCAGACGAGTGACATTTTCAGAGTCAAGGTGCTGCATATTTTATTAAAAACAGCTTACACAATAAATGTACTTACACTTAACATTTTTTTTATCACACCACAATTGAGTTTTTCTACTTACTAACAGCGTGAAACCCCGAACCTTCCGAAACTTTAAAAACGTGGAAACCTCAGCCCCAGAATGGACGCATAGCTTTTATCAGTGAACAGGAAGTATAATGGTACAAATCCAGGAGAATCATATAAGTGGAAAAACGCAACGATTTACCCTTAGGCGGGAAACGTGATTGTTGTCGAAAATGCTCACCCATAAATGTACTAACCACGCTCGGTGTTGCTTGACTTTGGTAATCTGACGAGACCCGCGGTCAAACTAACTGCGCCACACCTCTCACACTAAACAATTTATGGAAACATGCATTGTAATGTACAATCGAAAAGCAATAAAAATGCACATACGAGGGATGAAAAACGGCCTAGTGCGCTTAAATTTACATGATTAAATGATTACACACATTACTTGAGAACTTTATTACTGTCATCACTCATCACATATCCATGAGCAAAATTTTAATATCCAGTAGCACTAGAGATGAATTATAATACATAACAAAAATGATTCACCAAGTTCGGAGCCCACTTAAGAATCACTGACACTATTTTTTATAACTCTTTGTCAGTTATATTTAATCCTAATTTTAATATATTGCATTAAATATTATTATATCATAATATATTATATAATCACAATACGGAATGTATTTGCTTAGAAAATGATCTATAAAGATAATTATTATATGCGCACATGCATATAGCTAGCTCATTAATATCCATTTTTGGCTACTTTAAGTTAGACCTCATATATAATCAAATTGTGTGAATGTTAACATAATATATGACATGTATATATTATATTTCATTAATTATAAGGATAAAAATATAGTATTATCATAAATATAGTAATTAATACTTAATAATTATTGTATGCTGTTTGTTTGAATTTAAAATAAATACTTGGAGACTGTAATATACAACGTTTATAATACGTAATTATAGGGCTTATGAGGTGACAATTTTTGGAAACGCATTTTTATTTTCTTAATTAAAAACATATAATAAACAATTTAAAAAAATAAAAGTAATAATATGGATCTAAGAACATTTCAAATCAAATGTATAAATGTAGAGTTATACAGCAGGATCAATAATATAAATATAAATAATATATATAATTAAATGTGATAATATAACTGTGTCAATTTTAAATAGTTAAAAGGCTTGTAATATATATGCTTTAAAATTTGAAATAAGTGTGAGAAGATGTTAGCATGCATCACTATCCGTAAATTCGTAGATCTGTTCATAACTATTCTCGAACGAAATGACCGATGGCGGCGCTGTCTGCAGAGTGATGACGTCACAAAATGGCGGATGTAATGCGGCTCGAAAGAAATATGGAGTATGAAAAGCAGGTTAATAATTTGATAATGTGCGATTAGAAGCTTACATACAAACGTAAAATTTGACGCACCAGCTGTCAAATTAAATTCAGGGGCTTTACAATATTATTGGAGCCAATCGCACCCCTTTCAGCCTTTTCAGGGGTGTTTTTTTTTTCCCCCATAGGAAATACGAAAAGTTTTTCCAATGAATATGACCGAGATGTAACAATTTGAAAACTTATAAGAAATTTATGGAGAAAATTTCATACAATAGGTAATTAATTTACACCTCTGAAATAATTAATTAATACAGATTCACTACCACACCCCCGTGGCACCACCTCTACCACGCACACCCCTGGAGTGCTACCCGGCCGTACCCCGTTATTCAGACCTATATATTAGTATTTTCCACTTTTTTTAATAAACGAGCTAAAATTATAAAACTTAATTTTCAAGGGGTTATCAACCCTCCTGAACTAAGAAATAATTTTAGATTTTCTCCCCGACGCACCCTTGAGTGTTAGATAACTACCCCTAAAACCCATTTTCCTTAAAAATTGTGCTAAAATTATGAAATTAATTTTCAAGGGGTAACCGACCCTCCTAAACTAGGAAATAATTTTAGATTTTCTCCCCGACGCACCCCTGAGGGTGGAGAACTACCCCTAAAATCCACTTTCCTTAAAAATTGTGCTAAAATTATGAAATTAATTTTCAAGAGGTAATTGATCCTGCTGAACTCGGAAATAATTTTAAATTTTCTCCCCGACGCACCCCTGAGGGTGGAGAACTACCCCTAAAATCCACTTTCCTTAAAAATTGTGCTAAAATTATGAAATTTATTTTCAAGGGGTAATCGACCCTACTGAAGTCGGAAATAATTTTAAATTTTCTCCCTGACGCACCCCTGAGGGTGGAGACCTACCCCTAAAATCCACTTTCCTTAAAAATTGTGTTAAAATTATGAAATTAATTTTCAAGAGGTAATTGACCCTCCTGAACTCGGAAATTATTTTAAATTTTCTTCCCGACGCACCCCTGAGGGTGGAAAACTACCCCGAAAATCAATTTTCCTTAAAAAATATGCTAGAATTATGAAATTAATTTTCAAGGGGTAATCAACCCTACTGAAGTCGGAAATAATTTTAGATTTTCTCTCCGACGCAACCCTGAGGGTAAACGGCTACCCACCATATTCTACTTTCTTAATAATCGAGTTGAAATTGTGAATTAAATTTTTTTCGGGATTTATCGTAATTTTTCATAGAAAAAAAAATATATCAGACTCGCCTCTTTACTTGCAGTATGATGATGGATGTCCACCGTTATAATAATTACATGGCGTGAAGGCTCATGTTGGGGTCTGCACAATGAGGCTATGTGTGACTTTAATTAACAACTGAGGTGTGACCATCAATTCCACATAACTTCTATCACTTTCAGCTCGTCAATGGTCTCAAATCTCTTTCTGAAGCAAAAGGTTTACAAGAAGAGATTTGAGACCAATTGACGAACAGGAAGTGGAGATCAGACGTTGCATGGAATTGGTCACAACTCAGATGTTCGAGGCCATGCACCTACACACATAGCCTCGTTGAGCGGACCAACATGTGCCATCACGCCAATTAACGGTGCTGAACACATTGAGTGAAACCATCATCATACTGCAAGTGAAGAAGTGAGTCTGGGATACTTTTTCTCTGAAAAATTTCGATAAATCCCGAGTAAAAATTTAATTCACAATTTCAACTCGATTATTAAGAAAGAAAGATATGGTGGGTAGCCGTTGACCCTCAGGGTTTCGTCGGGGAAAAAGTCTAAATTTATTTCCGAGTTTCAGAGGGGTTAACAAATACTTGAAAATTTAATTTTTTTATTTTAACACAATTTTTAAGGAAAGTGGATTTTAGGGGTAGGTTTCCACCCTCAGATGTACGTCGGGAAGAAAATCTAAAATTATTTCCGACTTCAGTAGGGTCGATTACCCCTTGAAAATTAATTTCATAATTTTAGCACAATTTTTAAGGAAAATTGATTTTCGGGGTAGTTCTCCACCCTCAGGGGTGCGTCGATGAGAAAATCTAAAACTATTTCCGAGTTCAGGAAGGTCGATTACCCCTTGAAAATTAATTTCATAATTTTAGCACAATTTTTAAGGAAAATTGTTTTTCGGGGTAGTTCTTCACCCTCAGGGGTGCGTCGGGGAGAAAATCTAAAATAATTTCCGAGTTCAGGAAGGTCGATTGCCCCTTGAAAATTAATTTCATAATTTTAGCACAATTTTTAAGGAATATTGTTTTTCGGGGTAGTTCTCCACCCTCAGGGGTGCGTCGGGGAGAAAATCTTAAATTATTTCCGAGTTCAGGAAGGTCGATTACCCCTTGAAAATTAATTTCGTAATTTTAGCACAATTTTTAAGGAAAATTGTTTTTCGGGGTAGTTCTCCACCCTCAGGGGTGTGTCGGGGAGAAAATCTAAAATTATTTCCGAGTTAAGTAGGGTCGATTGCCCCTTGAAAATTAATTTCATAATTTTAGCACAATTTGTAAGGAAAATTGTTTTTCGGGGTAGTTCTCCACCCTCAGGGGTGTGTCGGGGAGAAAATCTAAAATTATTTCCGAGTTCAGTAGGGTCAATTGCCCCTTGAAAATTAATTTCATAATTTTAGCACAATTTGTAAGGAAAATTGTTTTTCGGGGTAGTTCTCCACCCTCAGGGGTGCGTCGTGGAGAAAATCTAAAATTATTTCCAAGTTTTTAGGAGGGTCGATTACACCTTGAAAATTAATTTCATAATTTTATCCCAATCAGTAAGAAAAATTAACAATAATTTAATATCATATGGATCGACATATACATATTATGCATATATACCACGCGCCGCGCGCAAGACTATTTAAAGCAAATGACACGGTGTATGGTCACATTTATCTGTTATTTTATTTATTAAGACTATTATTTAACTTTATTATGATAATTAAAAATTTGCAAGTGGCTAATATTATATAATCACGTAAATTAACTCAGGAATGGTATGTTGTTCCTATACGGGTCTTTCACCATACGTCACAAAAACATGACGTCACGTGAATGTAGGCAAAAAGCACCTATTTAACATGGAAGTAGCATACCAAAAACTATTTATTTTCTGCGATATGACGATTGTGATACTTTTGACAATTATTTTATTTGATAGATTGAAATGTCAAGTAAATGGAAAAAAATGCAATATTTGCCAATGATATCTGTGAAAAATACAATAAATCATTAAATAAAATGTAAATCGACTCCAAATTTCACGTCAATAATGACCATTTTACGACACTTATGCACTGATATTGACCCTAACATTCTGAAAAAAAATCAGCCAATCACCGACCATTGCTTTCCCCGCGGACTTTTGAATACGAGGGGGAAACGGCACAACAAAGAATAATGATAAAGAAACTAGGTAAAATAAAAAAAATATATATGTTCAAGTTATGTATATTCATTTCTTACGTATAAATTATTGTTAAAAAAAATTAAAAATATGTTAAATTAGGAGCAATAAATCAAGTGATTCCAGTTCCCCCTAAGTACCTACTGATGAATGTAAACAACAACAAAGCCAAGCAAACACCGTATACTGTTATGAACAGCTAGCCGCATTCTAGTAGTTCACACTTTTGGCCGCTAGAGGGCTGAATTTGGTTGCGTTCGCGAATACTAACAAAATAAATACAGAATCATTCGATACTAAAAATTTTAATTATCTGAATGGTTTATCTGTTTGTTTTTTATTCATGAATCGATTGTGCATTTACGGACAAATGTATAGCATTATATATATTTACATAATTTATATTAAATATTTGTATGAATCACCATAATACTTGAGATGCAAATTTAGGGAAAAATGAACAACACAAAGCTAATTACATGAGTACGTGTTTTTATAGTTCATTAAAAGGTATATATTCTAGGACCTATATGAAGCTTTCCATTGTGTACTAAAATTAATTACAGAATGTGAAAATCCGTTTACTTATTCATTTTAATGCGAGTAGAAATAGGGACTGTTTTGAACTAAACCAAATCTGTACTGCTGCAATGCATGCAGTTCAGTCACTGAACTGTGAGTACAGTATATAATATTATTCAAATTTGTGTAGTTATAATATATAAAACCAGGGATTATATTCTATAAAATAAATGCTTACATATTATGCATTAACAAACTCACAATATACGCAATGTAAACTAAATGCTATGAAATGAGGTTTGTGATCTTTGCGTACTGCGTTTGTCACTTTTATTGTGAATGTAATAATTATTTTGTAATTAAAAAAAAAAAGTCGTTGGTTGAAGCGTGCGGTTCTATTACGCTTTAACATTTTATGGTATATTAATGTTTATGTTGGTAATCACTATTATAACGAAATCACAAATAATTAAGTAATATAACACATTTAAAACGTTTTCTGAACTGATTAATTTTATGTAAATAATTATAAAATTTTTAATTATTTCATATTAGATCTTCCATTTGTTCTCATAATATATAATATAATATGCAAAAAAAAAATTGTAAAACATGTTATAGTACATGACATTATATATATGACTATAGCATGAGGTAAATAAAGTCTTTTTGTGAAATCAAATCTTCATTATTTTTAATTATAAATTATAATGCATGTTTACGTCAGAACGCCCAACAATAATTTTCAGTTTATTAATACATTTTGCATATTACATATTAAGAGTTACAACATTTTTAGTGTCAAATTACGAATTAGTCAATGACGTCAATATGTTCTCAAAATAATTAAGACAAAAATGACTAACCATGCACCATAATTGGCTTTTTAGTTTTATGATTATTGTTGTTATTAAGCTAGGTTTTGTATTTCGTTTTCTTTAACCGAGCTCAGATGTATTATAGGGTACACCAGTCACATGCAAACAACTTTGTTTTGAAACTCCAGATTCTTCATGGACCCAACCTAAAGAATAATGATTTACTACACTAAGCAAAATTAATAACTAAAAACTAGACTGCTATTTTTTATTTTTTGCTTGAGCAGATTATTAATAATTTTTTTATCTTTTTTAACTGTAAGAAAATTTTAGATTTGCCATCGGGAAAAAAATGGACCAGTGATGTTAATGGAGATTGCAGTATTCATGTATTTTGCATATACGACATACATGTATAGTGTATTTTACCGCCAGTGACGTGTGATGGTAAAATTATACCAAATAAGATTACTTTATTTCGTTCTGAAGAGGGAAGAGTTTTTTTTTAATTTTTTTATTCCGAAAAGAACATATATTATATATATGACACTTTATATAGACTATTACTGATCTGTATTTCTTTTTATTCTATATAATGTTATAATTAATGTTTTTGTTTTAATTGAGAGCAAAGTCCTCTATTTCATAATTCGATAATTGAGACACATAAATGAAGCATGCACTTTGTGTCTAATTCTATGTTACTCCACATTTTAATAATGGGATTAATTATACGTACACACAACATTTTATGCAATATAATATACTCGTTATATTAGTATGTAGGTTATTGTGATGAAGTTTCATTTTATAATTAAAAAATTATGCAACAATTTCCATTTCCATCTGATGTCCAGATCCCTAGCGACTTCGTGAGTTCAGCAGTCATCATGTTATCCGATCATGGTGTTACACTAATGGAGAAACATGCAAAGTCCCCTGGTGCACACTCGAATGAATGTTGTAATCTCAAAAGCTGTGATCATGCAAAACAGCATTGTCACTGGAAAATGGAAAATGGCTAATTTAATGTATTAATTTTATATATATATATATATTATGTATATATAACATTTTTTTTCTAGGGAGGGGGGAATCCTGAAAGTTTTCATCGTTATGTAGCCATCGTACATTTTGTACTGTGAGACTGCATATACTGCATGTAAATACAACTAAAAACAATTCTTTTAAATTTTGGTTTAACATTGAATAAATGAATGAATAAACGAACAATAATAATTAATAAATATATATATATTATATATGAGAGAGAAGGGAGATCAATCAATGTTAAACCAAAATATAAAAGAATTGTTTTTAGTTGTATTTACATGCAGTATATGCAGTCTCACAGTACAAAATGTACGATGGCTATACAACGATGAACGATGAAAACTTTCAGGACTCCCCCCTCCCTAGAGAAAAAGAAAATGTTATGGTAGGTTTATTGTGCGAAGTTTGACATTCGTTTCACTCTTTGTCAAGCGCCGCACTCGATCTATCGACACTCGACTCAACTCTGATGAATCTAATGTAGACCAACAGTGGTGTGTCATTTCGCAGTTTCTAAACACTTTAATGAAATACTGGGCCGTTATTAATTCACATTTCTTATCAGCACGTGCCTCCATCTCCTTCTGTGTCCCCCTCTTTTAACCCTCCATCTCCCCTAGATTGCTACTGCCGGAGTTGCTTATCACTGATAAGAACATGTTCTCATTTACACAGGCAGCTAGAACTGCATGTACAGTACCCCTCTCTCTCTCTCTTTCTCATACCTATTTCTTTAATACCTCCTTGTGATGATATGCACATTATATTAAATAACAATACTGTATAAACCAAAAATAAGACACTCAGGTTAAGTCTAATCAAAATGAATGAATATGATATTGAACTTGTATAATGAATCACCCCGCCCTTCTCCCCTACTTATTTTTTATTGCAGCAGGGCAGTATAGTCATTTCCCCCACTCTGATTTCTTTTCTTTTTTTTTTACCAAATTGTTTTTCTGGATCCGTGCTTGGGTCTCTATACAATATATTTATATTATAAATACTGCAAGTATTGCAATATTATAAGTGCAATGAAATGGACAACCTGCATGATATTTTTTATTGCAGAAAGGGTGACAAATTATGATACTTTGATTTTTTTTTGTTAATATTTTTTTAAGTCGAGGAATTATTTTTAAAAAAATTATTGAAACTGCGGCCACGTCTCCTGGAGGTGTCAATAAACGTTTTAATTAAAACGGCATCTTAAATACAATATGCTCAATATGCGTCGACTAAATCTAAGGTGTGTATATATTATATAATGTATAACTATATACACATTGGAATTTGGTTAGTAAAAAAATTGATCACATATTTAAAATTTAGATATTCCGTCGTTCTTAATACTAAAAAGGTTTTATTTGATTTATGATACATATTTATAAAGTAATAGTGCATGTATTATAATATACGAAATAATTAGATTCAATTTATGTAACTTGACAATAAAACAAAAAACAAAAAAATAAAAATAAAAACAAAAATAAATAAATTGCTGACTTCATCTTGTAGTCTTTTTTGGTAAGTAGGGGGTAGCAAAGCATTAATTTGATTTAAAAAAATGCAGTTATTCAACTTTTATATCGCTTTTTTAAGGTTTTTGTATACAATTTTATGAAATACATTCATAAAAATTGTAAAGTATGCTAAACTGGTCTGTTATATTATACAAGCTACTTTTTCTTAAGATTCGGTTTACAATTAGGCTTTATCGTTGGAAACCTCGCAACCCGGTGCACGGCACCTTCACGGCAAGAACCCTCACGTATCTTGGCCCGGAGAGGCGGTGGCTCCAGTGCGAGCACAAGGTTACATCACGATTATATAAGCCAGCCACTCCAACCAGCCAGTGGGCGAGCAAAAATAAATCAAAGAAACAAGTAAATTTTATATGCAATGCATAATTCCAAATTTTGAAATAGTTTAGGGAAAGCTTAAAACTGACGCTACGGTATTTTCATGGCATAAAAATTTGATGCTTATTTTCTTTGCATTTTTTTGCATCTTGTATTTGTATTTATTTATTGCACATATAGAACCGTAAGGTACAAAATGCATGTTTACAATATTTTAGTATTGCAATACCTGTAAAAGAAACATAAAAATTAAAACATATTATCATCAGTTTTATATTATTATTACAATTACAATCATACATAATATAGTATTATCTAGTCAGTCCACAATACCTGAGAAATAAAACTTTTATATAAAAAAAACAAAAAAAAAAAACATTTTTATTAATAGTAAACAATGTGAAACTAATTCTTTATTATATTACTATATTATTAAATCAATCTATTACAAGGAAAGCATTTACATTATTTAAAGCTGTTCTTTTTCTTGTTATGGCATAAAAATTGTTCTGCAGTAAAAATTCAATCAGTTTTGACCTAAACTGTTGATTACCAGGTATTACAGATGTTTTAAGGTATCAGGAAGATTATTGTACAGCTTTGGGCCTAATAAATATAAGCTTTGCTTTTCTTGTTCAGATTTAGCAACATAGAACTATATAAATTTGTTGAGAATTTCTGGTGTTATGGCCTGTTATTTTTTCATTTGTCGTAAAATTGTCAATATTTTTCCTTACAAACATTATCATGGAAAATATGCATAAACAAGGAAAATTTAGTAGGCCTAGTTTTTGCCACAAGCTATTACAACTTACTCTAGATTTTGCTCTAACCATACAACGTACAATATTTTTTTGACATTTAAATATTGAATTGTTTTGGCACTGATCTGATGATCCCCAAAGAAGTATACCATATGTTAAATTGGACTCAACATATCCATGATATACAACTTTTAGGGTGTCTAAGTTACATACCTTTCTAAACAGTGACTTTTTTTTTAACATAAATATGTGCTTTAACTTGAATTAGATCAAGTTATAATTCAAAATAATTGTTTTTAAGTTCTACAAATCAATTGTAAGCAAAAATCTGGTATGCAAGTCACTTCGAACCACCTGCAGAAAAAGATACCGTGTAAGAAAAAATTGCACAAATTCGTCTGTTGTAAAGCCAGCTTTATAGTTCGTCGTATAATGGAGGAGGAACATTATATTAATTTACATATAGAAACATAATATGCAGTCAGAGCACTGCATGTGGCGATTTCCTGCCGCTGTCGTTCAAGTAACTGAACGAAAATGTACAATAATAATATTGAAGAACAACAACAACATTGGAAAGTCATGAGTGAGATTTTCTGAAGTATAGAGAAATCATTACCGACCAAAATTTTATATAAGTTATATGAAGTAACTGAGAAATCTAAACATAAATAAAAGACACGACTAAATTTAAATTATATACTTTTTCTACGTCAAATTAAAGCTCAAAATCTGTCAAATTTGAAACTTAAAAAACAATAATTGGTCCATTATAGTCATCTTGCTTCATGGAGAATTGCAAAAAGTTAGCTTTTACCGTCACCGTCAACTTTTGACTTGGGACAAGGTTATTCTGAAATGCAACCTAAAGGCTTCTCAACATGGGCACCATTGGTAGCCCGACGTAAGTCGAACCTCTAGTTCGCGCCACACGTTGAGGAGAATCTGCGAAGTGATGGACTGGGTGGCGACGGTGATCGCAGCTTCAGTTGTTGCACGTCGCGCTCTAACGTTTTGAGTTTTGACGTAGACCCATGCAGAGGAAATAGTCTGGGGGAAAGGTGGGTGAGGGTAGGTGGTAGGTCACACCAGCAGATCCATAAAATTGGTAACATAAAACACATTTTGCCTTCTGCTAATCCAAGAACATCTTGGCACCGTAACATATCCAGCAAAAAACGCAAAAAATAACATACGAAAAATTTTGTTTTTTTTTTTTCACATGTTTTGTAACCTTTCTTTTAAAAAAATAAACCACTTACCAAATTTAATTTCTGTTGCAAATTTTGAAATTGACAAATTCAGGGCTCTTTTTATATATAAAAGTGCCCAATGCTTTTTATTTTAAACCTTTACTTTGTACAGATTTTTCAACGCCTTTATAAACAGATTAAACACACTGAATTATTATATTATGTATAGTTAAATAAGTTTCCTGATTTTAAAATATATTTAGCTTGAGGTCGAGCGTGGCGCAGTGCATTGACCGGTTTTCGTTAGATCACCGAAGTCAAGCAACGTCGAGCGTGGTTAGTATTTGGATGGGTGAACGTTTCAAGTAAAAATCACGTTGCTCCCTCCCTGGTGTAAATTCGTCTCGCTTTCCACCCAGTGCAGTGATGCACTTGTGTGTGGTTCCCCAGGCTTTGGACATCACTTTGGTCCATTAAAAAAAGTAAAGGTGTCCGTCCACGGCTCCCTCAGTCTCACCTCAGCGAATGCTGGGACGCGTAACAGGTCGTAACCACCATCCTTTCCCTACCTTATCCCTACCCATGCATTACCCCGTCGCGAGCAGTAAGCTCTAAGCTCTTAGGGGTGTATCCTTGTAAAAAAAAAAAAAAAAAAAAAAAAAAAAAAAAAAAATTCAAACTTATATATTTGCTAATACGATTTCTTTATGTTTTCAGTTTATTATCATAATAGTTATTAGTCATACTTAATTATATTTTACTATGTTACATACATATCGTCACCTCAGAATACAAGACAGATATACACAACCTTTTTTTTTCTTATTTTATGCAAAAACTTTAAAATAATACATAATATGTAATTAATTTATTAAATATTATAATATGATTTTTATGTAGTTGTGCCACGACTTGCATTCTGACGCGACATGCAATATTATATAAGTATTAAATATAAAAAATATTTTAAATTTCTGTACGTAATACAATATATATATTTTAAAAGAATAAAATTACTGAAATTCATTTCCTTGTTAACAATAATAACAATAACAAACGTTATATAAAATTTATTATGACTTTACGAAGCCAGAGCTGCAGCAATTCTTTGCAGTTTACATGGTATCGACCTATCGATCATTTAAACAAGGTGGTTGGATCTAAATTAAAAAAGATCTTATTTAATAGATAAAGAAAGACTTCAAAAAAATCAAAAAATTATTTTTTTCCACGTGGAAGATAATATCGGAGTAACATTAACCGAATAATTGGGGGGGGGGGGTTTCGTTATTTCATCAATATTAGTATCAAGGGTCGTTTTCGATGGTCACTAATCTACAGTTCCCGACAAAACAAACCATCGTTACTCTTGCGCAATTTCTGGGTACTTTCATGCTCAGTGTGGCGGCAAGGTGAACTTTAATTCTTCGGTAATATAATATTTCACAATCATCTCTTTCACTTCTCCCGAAATTTCGAATCATTAGCACCTGTCTTATTGAATTTACAGCGTCCATAAATCAGTCGGAAGGTATACGACAAACGAAAGCTTATAACGAAAGCTTTGTTTTGAGGTGTACATTTATAACGATGTACTGTATTATATTATGTACAATACACTTATATAGCCCTTGTTATCTATCTATCCTGGCTGAGGGCCAGAAATACATTCCCCTATATATTAACAGCAAGGAATCTCTCTCTCTCTCACTCTCTCTCTCTCTCTCTCTCTCTCTCTCTCTCTCTCTCTCTCTCTCTCTCTCTCTCTCTGTCTCTGTCTCTGTCTCTGTCTCTGTCTCTGTCTCTGTCTCTGTCTCTGTCTCTGTCTCTGTCTCTGTCTCTGTCTCTGTCTCTGTCTCTGTCTCTGTCTCTGTCTCTGTCTCTGTCTCTGTCTCTGTCTCTGTCTCTGTCTCTGTCTCTGTCTCTGTCTCTGTCTCTGTCTCTGTCTCTGTCTCTGTCTCTGTCTCTGTCTCTGTCTCTGTCTCTGTCTCTCTCTCTCTCTCTCTCTCTCTCTCTCTCTCTCTGTCTCTGTCTCTGTCTCTCTCTCTCTCTCTCTCTCTCTCTCTCTCTCTCTCTCTCTCATGCACTGATGCTTACCATGTAATCCGAAAACTGACAAATTAATTAGAGTTAACTCTTTTTGGAAAGAGCTGCAAGTATGACACAAGTAGAAATACATGACAATGTTATAATGATCTTTTAATTTTTTTAATCGTTTGGTATAACACAAGTATAAAACATTACTATATACTGTATTTATACGGAATAATTTAAATTCAAGAATTTCATATTCTGAATGTCCTGTCAAAAGGAATTATTATTATTATTATTATATATCTATAAATGACTTACTGATGTGTTTGAGCTCGTCAGACGTCAGCAGGAGCAAGACGAGTGGTAGCATGGTCCAGAATCAGATCCTGTACGTCATAATTACAGGCATGCAGACGATCGAGCATGACCGGCCGGGCAAGGAGGAGAAGCTATAGAACATATAGACGCCCGCCCAGCAGCAAGCGGTCATGCGAGTCTGACGTCACATGGGGCTAATGACATCTTTATCAAACCTCATTCAAACGTTCCACATCAATTATATGCAATGCTTGCAGTCAGTAGGCAGTATACCATTGTCGTGTTCATACAGCGTAATTACTGTAAAGTTTAAATATGCATGACTTAAAATTTATACTTGACACAATTAATTTATAACGTTTAAATACATTCATTTCAGTAGAGAGATAAGATAAAGGTAAATGACTAAATAAAACGTTGTTTATTGTATATTTATGTTTGTTAATTAATACATAAATACATCATAAATTAATTTAATTAATTGCTTTATTTAGGAAGCATTCATTCCATTTATATTATTTATATAATTTCGTTATTCAATTTTATCAATAATTTACATGATTACAAGTAACTCTTAAATTTCAAAAGTTGCAACCAGAAGAATAAAATCAGAAGGGGGGGGGGGGAGGGTGAACACGGCTTACCTTCTGTGGATCATGTGAATAAAATACCACACATAAATATATGTATCAGAAAATATATTTATGATATTTGCATGTTTTTAAGGGAGAATAATTGTTATAAATATGAAATGATCAAATTGATGCTCATTCCAGCAATCAATACACAAGTACTTCCAAACTAATTACTAAACGGTAACTTCAATAAAGTTGGTTGCATCTCATTTCTATCAGGCGACCTGATGGAGATGAGATGCAACCCATTTTTCAGGCGACTCAGTTCTACAATGAAAGACATCACTTCCTTCACCATGCAGATCTAATTATTGAAATTTGCTAAAGACATTTGCATATTTTTATGCAGCCAACAAAATTTTTAAGCATTGTTTTGTTTTTTGTCTCCTAAAAATTATTTATATTATATATATTATATATTATATTGTAATAATTGAATATTGTTATTTTGAGTCATTTTGTAATATTTTGGATGTTTGTCTATAATTGTACTATTTTTTTTTTAATTTACAGCTATTTTTATTCTATTGTTTAGTATGTAGTCACAATGTATCAACTGATATTTAATGTGAATAAATAAATAACTATATATTTTATATTATATTCCCAACCCATTTTTTAGCAATTATATTATTTTTATGGTAAAAGGTAATTTTGTTCAAGTTAATATATCTCTCATATATTTTCTTGTAATTAACACTCACGTAAGTTATAAAAAATTAGATCCCAGTGGTGTCAGGAGTTTAATTGCCTTCAACCATACCGAGTCAATTTCTGTAATTTTTTCCCGCCTCTCCTTCAGCTACTGTATTGGCAATTAAATGAATTAAACCGTTGTGACATCATAATAAACACAGGTGTAAATTACTAAAAACTCGTATATTAATTTACGTCATGTGAGGCCATAATTGTTGAATCTGTAGTTGTGAGAATTTGGGAGGGGCGAAGTGGTATGGCCTGCTGCCTCCTCTGGCTGCTGTCGCTGCCTCCACCGCGCTGCCCCCGCCGCTGCCGCGCTCCTCCGCTCGCGCCTCTCGCGTGCCACCAGACCGGCTGGCTGGCTGGCGGTAGCAGCGCTCGCTGATGTGCTGGCTGACTCGCTTGCTTCTACAATCTAGTCGGGCAGTTCGGCCGGTGCACAGTCACTCGCTTGCTTGCTCGTCGCTCTCGTACGCACGCTCGCTTACTCGCAGCCGAAGCAGCTGTGCTCGTCTCCGACACAACACACTTTACTTACCCGCTTGCCTGCGCTCGTTGCATAGACGTAGCGTGAACTGCATTGCCCCTGTCTGCCTGCTTAGCTGTCTACCTGAAACTTGGTGGCAAACAACGCTCCTGCAGGTGCAACTCACCATCTACATTATGAACTTTACAAAACTTTTATAGTGTACAATGCAACGTGTGTCTATACTAAACAATTTGAAAAGTACAAGTAAACAGTCTCAAGTTTGTTATGATATTCGGTAAGTACAATTCTTTTATGATCTGGATTTTTCTTTACAATAATAATAATAAAATAAATATTCTGTTAATGAACTTTCAATAAATTAACATTAAAAACAAAAGTTGTCCACGTGACATTGCTTATCACGCAATTGATATGTTTAAAGATTTCCCGCCTTTTTTTTAAATGATAATAATTAATTATTTTAAGTAAATAATGTTTATTTTTCGCCTTTTAAGCTATTTTTAAGTGTCGGCCAATTCATTAAACAGCATAGTAATATGTTTTGCGTTGTAGTTTAAATTAAAAAGAATTATTATTGTTGGCTACCTTCTTGTACATTTTAAAAAAGTTTTTATAAAAAATAACAGGCGCACCATATCAAATTAACGAATTAACCCTGTTATAACTCATAAAAAGCTAGTCCAATTAGTTTTTCACTTTTTTCACTTCTTTTTTTCTTAAGACATTTTTTTTATGGATTGTTTTCCTTTGTTGAATACTTGGTTGCGATAACGTATAGTTGGACGAGTTTCTTGCTTTAAAGAAAAACAATAATTCATATACGCGACAGTAATATGTTTGTGACTTGCTGTAGTATTTAAGTTTTTCCATTGTTAACTTTACTATATCTTCAAATATAGAAAGACTTTAATAACAATCAACATTCAAATTTCTAAAAGTAATGTTTTCAGTGTTTTTATACATCAGAATTATGTGCATCGAATTACAGTGCTCTTTTCCATTTTATAATGATGCATATATATATATATATATATATATATATATATATATATATATATATATATATATATATATATATATATATATATATATATATATATATATATATATATATATATATATATATAAAATAAATAAACACACACTTGTACATAATAATATATAAGTGTATATTATATACGATATATTTAACATATTATCATGAATCATAAAGTTGCTGTGGCGGCATGGCAGACGAACATCGGTTTGAATAAAAATTCAAATAGTTTTTTTCCTCATTATAAGTATGAATATATAATATGTATGTATTATATAAGTATATATACAATAATATATGTGACTGTTATTTTTCGTTTTTGAAACAATGATATTGGAAGGACACCCCAAGTTATAAGTTAAAAGATCCGATACAAAGTTATTCTTACATAAAAACACCAAGGAAATCATTAATTTATGATAGAGCGCTTAAATAATTATTAAATATGAGTATAATAATATATTATGAACATATCAGTATTGTTGGTACAGTAGATCATGCTCTAGCTGTCAACATTTTGCCCACAGCTGCACGCGGCCTATGCATATAGGAGCCCGTTTCCTTGCACACGCTCTCACTTATATATATATATATATATAATTATATATATATATATATATGTATATGCGAGTTATGTTGCTGATTTATGCTCGTGTGTACTGATGTACATGCAGCGTATGCAGCAAACTAATAACGAGCGCATGTACAGATGATCCCGTTAAAAATAAGGTAAAAAAAGAGGTTAGTTGTACAGTATATTCCTATATCTAGATTAAAAGTTATAACACATGATCCATCCGTACGTAAATATTTGGGTCCGTGCATATATAAACAAATAGTTCAACGGACGTGCCTACGCCTTCACTGATTTGTTGACTATTAATTTAATCATTCATCATACATAAAAAAAATAAAAAAATACTGGAGTAAAGCTGGTACAACATAACTCGATACAACTTTGTTTACAAAAGTTCATCTCTTTTTGTGAGCCACTATAGAAAAAAATGCATGCTATGCAAGAAATTTAGGACATTCTAACAAATTTCTTGATTCAAGATCATTCAAGTATATATAGCTTGCATGAAGAGCTGAACTTACATTGTATATTATATTGTTATATTGGATACCAAATTTAGCAGAATTGTGTTGCATATATTTGGTCTATAAATTATATAATTAAATTTTATATCATCATTACATATTAATGTCAGGTCTTGCCATAGAAAATTATATAGTGACCATTATATTCCTATAGTACTGGGGCAATGGTTACTGCAGGCAGGAAAAAATAATGCCACATTGAGGATCTGACAAATAGGAGGTATTCCTATCACCTCTCACCAATATGTGAAACAAATAATTATCGTTAAATTATTATTCTTTTTAGTATAAAGCCGGTATTACACGATACAATTTTGCATACAATTTTTCCTTACAAAAAAATTTCATCTCCATACAAACAAATGGAGTTCAAGTTTTCTTGAAAGGAAAAATTGTATGCAATAGTTAGAAAAATTGTATCGTGTAATACCGGCTTAAGATTGACTATATTTGCATATATTATACATTATTTACACAGCTTTGATTTTTTAAAGTATCACTATCAATAATTATATTTTTATTATGGCGCAATGATGAAAAAATTTCTATATTTTTAGACCAATATTTACAACATTTCGCTCTCAGGTGATATTTTTGTGAGCATCGAATGCAGTTACTTAGTACTAGACTTGGTGCTGTTAAATAACTGTAGAAAATAGGAAATGTTAACTTATTGTTAGAAATCCGCTGGAGTCGATATATAGGCACACTTGCTTGTTAGATACAATACGGTTTTAGCTTTATCGTTTTTGAGTGTGTTGCCATATAATTATATTTACAATAATAGTATTTATAATATATTATACTAAAATTGCATGAGCAGCGCAATCAGCCTACTTTACAGGGAATGAGTGCAAACAGGCTGCCATGATGGTGGAATAGATACAAAATTTTGCGTAGAAGCAAAAGTTTAAAAAATATATAATAAATAATTAAAAAAAAATAAAAAAAAAAAGACGTGAGTAAAATATTTAATTTCAAATTTGTAAAATTTCGCTCACCTCAGAAATTTGAATTTTTTCTTTGTAAATTTTTAATGTTTTGTCCGAAATTTAAGACATGGCTGTAGCTCCTCCAATAAGCCGTCGAAACTCGGAATCTGACGTCACATGCATGAAAGGGTCTTATTGTCTTATATAATATATCTATCCCTTTCCCCAACGTTTTGCAGCATGGAAATATTTTGCATCTCAATATGCATTTAATACAGCAAAACTATACAATGATGCAGTAATTATTAGTTAAATGACAATCAACAGGCTTTTCTTAACGATCAATCTCAGTTACTGCTGAAGTCGTAGAATATTTTTCTACGACAGAATCGAATGAAATGAATTTTGAAAAATCGAGAATGTTCTAAAACTTAATCGCTTATGGTTTTAGCAAACCAGTTTGATCTGGCAGTTTTTTTTATCATATATAACAGCTCCATTCCTGGTTTTCGTCCATAAGGCCAATGTTTAACTTCTACCTCAGTTTTCACAAAACTGATAAGACAGAAATTTGTATGTTACCTATTGATGGCGAGATCTAAGTCTCCTGCAAGTCTTGTTGCATTTAGGTGCAACGATTGCGAGATCTCAATCTACTGAAATTCATCCTTAATATAAAAATTTATTGAATTTTCCTGCTTTGATAAGTCAATATTCCCCTTTAGCCAACCACTCAGTTTTTACGTTAGAAGTAACCAAGTAACCCTTTTCTTAATTAAAAAAAATATGTTATTCAGTTTGAAAAATACCCAAATTAATGACTTGTAAAAAATTTTAAACTCTTTACATAGAGCCCTTCCTTTCAGTAGCAAGGAAAACAATGCAACATCACGGATATCACGAGATTGATTAAATTTTACACTTTAAATTTTTTCCTCAAAAAAGAAGACTTCATAAAACTAATTTTATCCAAAGTCAAACAAAAAACTTATCCAAAAATCAATTATAAAGGAAAAGTGGGGGATGAAAGGCGCGCGTAAAATGAGCAACTAAAAGGTCAACTTATATTATATATATAATATATATTATACTTATATTATATAAGTTCTAATTTAAGTATAATTTTAGTGATTTTAGTGTATTTTTAAATCATATTACCATATTGATGCATAATTATGCCCTTGGAGTTATAAGGTCTGTTCGTAAATGCACAATCAGAAAGAATCGATTATTTATGATTCCCGGACAACTCGGAGCAGGGGCAACGCAACTGGGAGCCGGACGGCTCGGAGCCAAACGTGTTTGCTAGGACAACTCGGAGCGCGGACAACTCGGAGCGCGGACAACTCGGAGCACGGACAACTCGGAGCGCGGACATCCTGGAGCCATGGCAGGACAACTCGGAGCGCGGACAACTCGGAGCGCGGACAACTCGAAGCGCGGACAACTCGGAGCGCGGACAACTCGGAGCGCGGACAACTCGGAGCAACGTATAATATACATATTCGGATCAATTTCAGCTATTTTCATCGGTATCCGGAGAACTCCCGCTCCGAGTTGTCCGGGAATCATTTTCATCATAATGTCATTATCAATATTTCTCTGCATTCTTATATGCACATAAAATATTCTATAGCAACCATTTATAATTAATAATTATATTTTTCTACTTAATTTATCCACTTAATTATCCACCTCATTCGTCGTTTTAAAGTTCCTTGTGTATCTAATATTTGAAATTAAATATTAATTTCAAATATTAATATTTGGCTGGCAGGTAAGGAAACGACACCTATCTGATTGAACATTTTATCAATCCGCATTATAAGCATAATGCGCAGAGAAATATTGATAATGACATTATGATGAAAATAGCTGAAATTGATCCGAATATGTATATTATACGTTGCTCCGAGTTGTCCGCGCTCCGAGTTGTCCGCGCTCCGAGTTGTCCTACCATGGCTCCGAGTTGTCCGTGCTCCGAGTTGTCCGCGCTCCGAGTTGTCCTGCCATGGCTCCAGGATGTCCGTGCTCCGGGTTGTCCGCGCTCCGAGTTGTCCACGCTCCGAGTTGTCCGAGCAAACACGTTTGGCTCCGAGCCGTCCGGCTCCCAGTTGCCCCCGCTCCGAGTTCTCCGGATACCATTATTTATTATTTGTGATGGAACCTTCCATACATGAAACATAAAGTTCATCACAAATAATCGATTCTTTCTGATTGTGTATTTACGAACAGACCCATTATATCCGATAGTTACATACCATGATGGAGTAGTTTATACGCTGTTATTATAAATTATTATATCCACAACTAATGTTTTCTGTTATTTGTATGATTCTACCTTAAGCATATTGATGATTGTTGCAACCGAAAAAGCTATGTTGAACATTTTTTCTACTTCATATTTGTTGTGGAAAAATTATTTACTATTTTATTTGTATTTAATAGTTTAAATATGCTGAACGTACATGGAAGAACTATTTTTATATGAGGATTAAGTTTCTTTTATTAATTTATTTTCATGTAAATACTGCGGGTTTATCAATAGTGGTCGCTGCAAAGGCTCTCGCAAAGTTGGCATTGAGGCAACTAGAATTTGAACAATGTTTGAACAAGATAAATTTTGAAATCAATTGTTTAACGGACCAGGACGATTGTCACTGAAAATTTCAAATTACAGGCCAGGCTTTATTTAAATCTCCATTGCGTTGCCATCAAATGAAAGAAATCACATGTTAATTGTCCTTTAAATTATGTAAATTATACAATAGTTACAATTTGCTACCATCCACTAATGTTTCTACTTGTATTGATATATTACACACTGGGGGACATTCACAAAGCAATTTAACCCCAACTTTAGCCCCAAATTTTATCCCTGGTACTAAACATGGTGCTAAACTAGGAGCTAGACATGGTTAGCCCCTGGTTTAGCACCATGTTTAGTACCAGGGATATAACTTGGGGCTAAAGTTGGGGTTAAAGTGCTTTGTGAATGCCCCCCATTGTATATAATTATATACGCGTATAATCGTCATTAGCAGAGCAATTTTACAGTTTAAATTTATTCAGTAAGCCACAATAAATGTTACAACTTGATTTATTTATCATTATTTGACCAAGCCTATAATATTATTTAGCTTTAAGAAATTGAAATGAACAACACAAGAAAACTTCCTTCAAATAAGGTTTGGTAAAAATGAAATTATCCAATTAGATAACATTATATAACATAATTATCTAGTCAAATCAATTTGCCAGTCAAATTAAGAAATTAAATAACACAATGAGATATTAGAATGTGAAAATTTTAGTAGCTTAATCGAAGGAATTTTGTTGTAAGTCCACCAAATTAATTTGAAGAAAATCTGTTGTAGCGAATTTTTCGTCTAAATTTCTCAGGTTAAGCCTTAAATGCTACAAGATTTGCAGAGAACTTGGAACTCACCATCAATAGGTCCTGTGGCATGTAAATTTTAAAGTGGATCGGTCTTATCAGTTTTGAGAAAACTCAGTGGAAGTTTAACATTGGCCTTATGGACGGAAACCGGAAATGGAGCTATAATATTGTGAGGAAACCGCCCCCTTTAATCTGCTCAAACCATAAGCGATATTGAGTTTTAAGTATTCTCAAAATTTTAAAATTTATTTCATTCGATTCCGTCTGACAGAAATTTCCTTTGACTCGCGTAGTAACTGAGGTCAATCCCGTCAATCGACAATCGTTAATGCATGTTGTCAAAAATACAAAGGCTACATAATATATACTGAAACTTGATAACAATAAATCAATTTATTGTTTTTTTATAGTTTGTTAATTATTTGGTAAATTAGGGTTGATTTTACCATCTGAGCTATTTCTTTTCAGTTTTTGCGATGTTTTAAAATGTTAGAACTTACCATGCAGTTATAGATTATCTATGAATAAAAAGCAATTCTCTTCTTATTATTACGTCTTTAAATTCTATAGGTATAATTTTGTTGAAGTGGGACGATGCTGAATGTGACGTATTTCTTAATACTAATTAAGTACTTCATTTCCATTATTTTCCGTTTACTCGCTGAGTTAACTGCAGATTTTTTTTAGCTATAAAAAAACAATAAATTGATTTATTGTTATAAAGTTTCATTTTGTTATATAGCTTTATTTGTGGCTGTGGTGGTTTATAAATAAACTATTAATCGCACGTATACACTCATTTTATATGTATATACCAACTAGCTGGACATGAGAATCAACTTTAATTCATTTTTGTTACTATACAGAATTATTTACCATCAATGATCTATCTTTTTAAATTATTCATCATTTTACAAGTAACACATCAAGTAAGTTTCACGTTGCAAGTTGCAAATAATTGCTAAATAATTAAGTAATAGCTGCAAATAATTTATTAACTCAATTAAATCATACTATATTTAAAGTTTTATTTTTTTTAAGGCTTGCTGAAAGTTAACAAGTCCAATTTATTGAATTTAAATATAATTACTGACGTGTTTTAAATATCAGATCTGTGCAATAGAGGGTATATAATTATAGAGACTGTAAGCATATATGTTTGTAACTTTGTAGGTACGTGTGGGTTTACCTATACTAATATTAATACGATATTAAAATAGTTTTTATATATAAAATTTCAGTGTTTTAATATCATGTATAAAATTATGTTACTCGTGTTAATATGAACTGTATTATAGTTCTGAACAATTTTATTTTACACTGAAATTTTGCTCTGAAGTATTTGGTGGATGATCATTATTTATGTATGAGAACATAAAATATGTCTCTTTTTGTGTGTGGGTTTTTTATGTGTTTTTTCTTTTATCTAATGGGTTGCTGTTAAGTTGTTTTAAATTCGAAAGTGCAGTCAGTACCTGCTCGATTATTTCTACATGTTTTACTGCAATATACATGCATAATTATAAAAATCAAATGCGCTCTATTCCACTCTTTCAGTATATCATTAAAAAAAAAGCCAATACTTTTATTTTATCTCTGCTAAATACAGTTTGTGTTTAGTGAATTTTAATTGTGTTTAATCTTTAGTAAAATTATTATTATTTTAATCATTTTTCTCACTGCACGTTTGTTAGTGACATAATATTTTACTTGAATGTAGAATAATTATAAATGAAAATGATTTGCTCTCTATAAGTTGAAAATTTTCACAGTATTTCTGTGTACAAAGAGTTAGTCATAAAAAGTGGGACAAAGAGCTATTGGTGCAGTGCTTACAGTACGAGATGTCCCACTAAATTTGAGTGTGACTGTACGTTCCAGACTATTCATATGACAGTGATGTCTGATGTTGTCTCATAAGAATAACATTACCAGATGTCAACTAATCCGCATGAGACACCGTCATAGTTATATACGTATATGTTAGTATATGATGACAGCAATATTAGGTATCAGATTTCAGAAACATTTCTAATAAATACTACTTGAGAGCTCCAACTGTAGGTACGTGGTTACTGAAAAATAATAAAGCGTAAGTTGATATTTAAAATCAACAAAGTAGTATGATATCGGGCTGAACATTATCGCTCTACTATAAATTATAAATTAAAATTTAACTCGAAGATTCATAAATAGTAGAGAATAACCTAGCTGGAAAACCCGTTTCTCGTACTGTCACGGTGTCGGTGTAAATAATAAAATGAAAAAAATTAGATAATTTCAGATTTTTTTTACAAATCGTGATAAGCAATAGTTTTTCTCCTTTTTTTCGGGTCACTAAATAGTTTTGGGTTTTGGTGCGATAACATTTTTACGCAAATTAGTGTTATCTGCTGCATGTTTTATTCTGCATAATAATATTAATTATTTCTTTTTTTGTTGCTGTTATACAATAAAAAAATAACTCTAACGTAAGATTAGTTTTTCTATTTAGTTTTTATTCATTCAAATATCACAGCTTATATATATATGTTGGCACCCAAAGCCGAATTCGGCCCAGGGCCGAAAAAAATGCACAGAACTAGATTGGAGCATCGCGGGATGCTCCAAACCCGAAATGAATTTGTTTTTCGGCTTTGGGTCAGACCACGATGCTCCATTCTAGTTCTGGTCAAATGAAAATGCTCGAAAGCCGAAGAAAGTCGAAAAGAGATTTTATTTCGGGTTTGGAGCAAAATTTGTCCACATCTAGTTCTGCGCATTTTGCAGAATTCAAGTTACTTATTTATAGTCTTTGATCAGTTTGAGTACTTCACGTCAAAATATTGCTTACCACATTTACTCAATTAAGAGACGGATTATAAGTGCGCAGCACAATATTTGTTTAAAAAGCACTCAATTATTAAAATTATTATTTATATTTTTTTACCTAAAAAAAGTAAAACTATAAATTTTTTAATTTATTGTTAGGGTCTAATTGAATAAACTGCCATCATGTTTTTGTATTGTAATAAATGCTGATCCCAGTGAGTTAAAACATAGGCTTGAGCGAAAAATAGGATAAATTTAGGGAAATTACTTTCAACCCACCTTTACCATCCTATATGTGGCAGCTGAACAATTATTTTATAAATATTTATTTTATTTATTTATAAAATAATTATTCTTTCGTCGTGAACATGTTCCAAGGTTCTCAGAACTATATTAAATAAATTACTAATAAATGTAATGAAATTTAAAATTTTAAGTGAAGTTAGAGACTTGTAATTTTACTCATGCTTTTTTTAAATAAAAATTTAAAGTAAATTTGAAATAAATATTGTGCTGCGCATTTATAATCCGTCTCTTGAGGTAATGTGGTAAGCACTATTTTGACGTGAAGTACTCAAACTAATCAAAGAATATAAATAAGTAACGTGAACTCTGCAAAATGCGCACATCTAGATGGGGTCAAATTTTGCTCCAAACCCGAAATAAAATCTCATTTCGGCTTTGGGTCAAACCATGATGCTCCAATCTAGTTCTGGTCAAATGAAAATGCTCCAAAGCCGAAGTAAAAGTCTCCATCGGCTTTGGAGCATTTCGATTTGACCAGATCTAGATTGGAGCATCGTGGTTTGACCCAAAGCCGAAAAACGAATTCATTTCGGTGATGCTCCAATCTAGTTCTGCGCATTTTTTTCGGCCCTGGGCCGAATTCAGCTTTGGGTGCCAATATATATATATAACAATTAAGGTGAACAGGATGTAATTCACGGCACAGGCAGCACCACTATACAGTATGTTATGAGCAGGTATTACATAATTACATCCATTGTAAAAAAAAAAAGCACACAATAACAATACATTTAAGTAAAATATAAATCAAATAATAATTAAGGTAGAGATAACGGCGGTCAGCTGTTTGACGTAGCTCCATTTGATTAACATGTAAACCTTAGTAAATTCACAAAAATTCTGAAATTTTGTTGAGAGGCAGATATTTGTGCCTAATAGCCATAAAAAAAGTTTCAAAACAATTTAACGAGCCGATTTTCTTAAATTAAATTTTTAGTTTGTCTCTCCATGGGAAAGCCCTATGCTGAAAATTAAAAAAAAATTAATTTAAAAAAATCGGCTCTTTAAATTGTTTTGAATTTTTTTCTATGGCTTTTAGGCACTAATATTTGCCTCTCAAAAAAATTTCAGAATTTTTGTGAATTTGCTAAGGTTTACATGTTAATAAAATGGAGCTATGTCGAACAGCTGACCGCCGTTATCTCTACCTTAAGAAGTCTGTTAATAAAAACATTGTCTCACAACTTGGTGTCACAAAATTTAAATGTTCTGCGAACATAAGCCGACCAAGTGTGACTTACATAATTGCTTGAACACCGCAGGAGGGTGGACGATTTTGAAGCTGGGGGGGGGGGGGGGGGGGGAGTACATTCCAGCTCGTCACACTTTGATACACATGACCATTCTACATAATAAATATAATTATCAGTACTATTAATTCCTACTAGCAGCTTCAGTAGGTTCAGTACAATTATAATTATGCTCATTAATAATTAATTGTTATATCAATGAAAAATAAACGTTCCAATATCATTGGTCATGTATTTTGCGTTGAAATTTTATGTTTATATCATAAAATTATCTGAATAGTATCAGTCTGTGGTGGCAGTTACTAAAAGAATAAGTTAAGTGTGTTCTATTGAAAGCTTTGAGCAGCAGTCTGATGCTCACGCACGTACGTCAAGAGTCATTCACTTGGCTCTTTGATTACGCAGTGCGCTATGAGGGCAAGTTAGCTTCTCTCTGCATGCTGCTTGTATGCATGTTGTCTCTCTCTATCCACTCCACCTTTTGCCTCTTGAAGTTTGCGGCTGGCTCCTCCATTGCGTACAAAACATTACAAATTTACAGTAATGGTGTCGACTAAAAATATTGCTCTTTTTTTTTTAGTAGAATTTGAATTGAATCGTTTGAAGTGTTGCGATTGAATTATAGTAATTTTGATTTATTTAATTACTTAACCCAAATTATATAAAATATATATGAATACATTTAAAAAGATGGAGAAAGCAGTATAAGGTGCTCTTTCACAGTAGTGGGGTGCTATTTTCAATAATTTAGCACATATTATGACTTAAGTGTGTAATATATTATGCAGAGGGTTTATGCACCATACTGCATGTACTTCAGAGCTTACGTTAGTATGCCACCCCGATTTTTGTTTAGGCATTTCAAAGTTTTAGCTGTTTTAGCATTTGAAATACGTTTAAAATCGTATGAAATTGACAATTTACTATAACTCTTAGAAAATATTCAAGTATTTTCAGTGTCAGAATAAATCTAAATTTCATTTCAAAATTCACTCAAATTGGGGCGTTTTAAATCAATGTCAAGTTTTTATAAATTTATAATATATTTATTTATAATATTATACCCAAATGATAAAAATCAAGGAAAACTTCGGTAACTAACAGCAGACAAATGTTAAATCAAAGGCTTCATTCAAAAAGGCATAATTATTTCACAAGCTTTCATCTAGGTATATTTCGTAATTGCAAAGCGTTGCTTGTGAGACCAGAGCGGCAAAATGCATACAGACTGCTTGACACGAGGATTTATTTACATTGTAACAATTACTGAATGCAGGATCCATCGATATAATTTTATTGTCTCGTGGTGATCATGTTCATATACTTTACGAGTCTAAATAGGGAAAAATTTAAAGGGTTAAAAATGTGGCCATAGCGACGATCATATATATTTAGTATGTATAATGCATACATTTTCAAATTTTCTTTGAGCATTGTTTAATTGCAATACACTTCATTATAAATTACATAATTCATAATAATTTAATTGACATGCAGTTGTTATGAAAATAAGAATTTTTTATGTTTGCACATATTTTAATTGTGATTATACTGATTATTTCAAAATTTCTTTGTTGTGTTTACTTATAATAAAAAAACTGCCAAAAATAGCCTTTAGTAAAATTAATATTATTATTTGAGAATAATGAAGAATATGTTGCGAAAAAAATCATTATATTTGTTTAAATAAATATTATATGTTGTTATACGTAAACAAGGTGGGTAAAGTCACCTTGTACGTAAACGTGGGATCCGTAAGACTTTTTTGGTCGAATTACAAATGTCATACAATACATCGAGAATGTTTTTCGTGGCTACGCAGACGTAAATTGAGACCTATCATTATTTTTTCTTTCTTTCTTTTGAGGTACATTTTTGTCACTGTTGTCAGCAATCAAACTCTTGGCAACACAGAGAAATCACAAAAAGAGATTAAACTTGTTATAGACGGCCTTTTTATAAATTGGCTACTAAATAATTACATTTTTGAACTGCATATGTGTATTATGTAATGATATACGTGTATAATTAAAAATGAAGCAAATGTGCATGTTCACTCTTAAAAAAATTTGGCTGAATTTTGACATCTTATAATCAGTATATTTTTAACGCCTTAAATCATGCTTTTTTCAGGTGTTTCGAAGTCAATATTCAGTAGTCAGTATATACTGTCAGTATATAGTTATACTGACTACTGAAAATGCGCAACGAAACACCTGAAAAAAGCATGATTTAAGGCGTTAAAAATGCACTGATTATAAGATGTCAAAATTCAGCCAAATTTTTTCATGCTCTTGCGATTATATATATTATTATACTCGTTCTCTCTACTTTAGGATTGATATTAAAATATCTTGTTTGAAGATTAATATTAAATATTTTTGAATTTAATTAATAAATTATTCCCAAATGTAATATATACCATCTTATAAACTTATTTAATAAATTCTGGTTCAACATATATTGTTTTTTATCTCACATGAATTCAGTTTAGCAAACGCTGTCGTTGATTCTATTCTATTTAATTTAGTTTAATTATTAAATATTTTTCATGCATGGTGGTAACCATGAAACCTTTTGAAGCCATATGAAAACAACTTCTGGCTCTAATTCCAAGGGGAATCGTATAGATTTAAAAAGAAAAGGATTATTGATTCTTTAATTTGCACACAACATATATAATACATTGATGCCCTTAAAAAAGCTCAATTATACTTTTGATACTATAAGAACTATTTCTCTATAATTATCTAAACGTTGAACCTTTATCACAAAGTTGGTCTTGTTTTTGCAACTGATGGTCATGGTCTCATTCCTTGAAATGATGAAGTTTACACTAACTCAACTACTATTAATAGTTGTTAAATGGTAAAATTTATAAATTTTCGTGAATATATTTATAGAATATATTTTTGTAAAGGAGTTAATGGGAGCGGTCCACGATTCGATTATCCAGTTTTATTAATAACCAAGTTTAGCACCAGCCTAAATCAATGACACTAACCATGGTTAGTGAGAAAGATGGATACCTTTCTGGATATCTCTTTCGTGTGAATCGTGTCCAGTACTATATTTTTATCTCACTCTGTACAGTTGGTCCCTTTCTCCTTCTTTTTTTTTTTTTTTTTTTTTTTTTTTTCAATCATTTGGCTTGTACAGAGACAAACATTGTTGTCATTTATCAATTGAATGCCTAAATTAAAAACTTCGTCACTTCAGTTGGTAATGATTTCTTAATTAATTGAACTAAAACTAATTAACTAATTCTAATTTTCAATATTTGATGATAGCGTACATTGCAGTACATAACATAAACCAAGTTGAATAATAAATGAAGAGTATATATAAATATATAAGATCATATTTTACATCGTTTATTGTAAGTTGAAAAAGAAATTCCGTGATAAAGTATAGAACAAGTATAGATAAACTTCGTCACTTTCTAATAACGTTTCTGTGTTATACAATAAAACAAAGGTTTTCAGCACCTACATATTATATCGTAATGCTGTTAGGTATAGTCGCTGCAGGCAGGACAGTCTCCCTAATGAAATCCTACAAAGTAAGGACGGTTGCAGCTATAGAGCGAAGAGGAGTGGGACGGCCTGCAGTTAGGTATAGGGGGTATACAGTATGTGAGGGGTCAAGAGAGAATAGATGACGGTTTAGGGTTAAACTGGTGAATATAGGTATAGGAGCAAAGCAAGTGTCGATGCTGTACTGTACCATACAACAGAGACTTCTACCAGTAGTGTAAGATTGCTTGCTCTCTGTTGTGACTCCAAGTGTTCGGCTGCTTGCTTGCCCTTCCCCTCAACTCTCTTATACACTCCCCCCTCCGTTCTCCGTCCTTCTTCCCTTCCTCCTCTAATAAATAATGCATAATGCGGCGAACAAACACATTCAGACGTCCTGTTCGTATGATTTATATTGTCACATGTGTTTACTTGGAAAATATAGACTACTGGTACGGCCTTTAACCAGCAGGGCAATCCCCACTGCTCATGGGGAGGCAAACACCATATTATAGCCTAATTTTCTTCTAGTTAACTATTTTGTTATGCTAATTTCATTTTATTTTTTTTATGAAATATAAATAAAATTTAATAATCTTTTTACATCAATCAGCATTTTTTGATGCATTTTTCTATTTTTAAACTTGTAAGCTTTTATACTCGCAAGTAATTATGCAATTTCTATATTAACTATAAATTTGTAACTATGCAAAATATTTCATTCGAGTGGCATTCGAGCTTTGACGCTCTGACTTTGACCCACAATTAGGTGTAGTACGGTTACTATCAGACTTATCAGTTATCACGCAATTGGGGGGGGGGGGGGGGGACCATAGCACTTCTTTGCATTGAAAGTTGTCAGGATCCAAGATACTACAATTAAGTTGTTTATTCTTTTTACCTATCGTCCCCACTTCCCATGGTTTGTGGTGAAAGTGTGCTCTTAATTATCACTCCAGTTCGCACTTCATTGAGTCCTTGTTCAACCCACGGGACTCCGTTCTCTTCTTTTCGTTCTTCGTATGATTTCATAAATTTAATTTCAAATTATATTAGATTAGGTCTGTACGTAAATACACAATCAGAAATATTCGATTATTATTGATGAATCTTCTGTACATGGAACATAAGGATTATCATATTATCAATAATAATCGATGATCTCTGATCGTGTATTTACAAACAGACTTAATAAATTGTAAATGAGACGATAATGTTATTTTTTTAAATCCTATAACTTAAATCTCCCTATGCAATATAAAAATGCTTGCATGTTGCTCATTAGTAAATTTAATGAGAACTTTACGCATATTACATAAACTGCATGGTATATATGGGTTTTCAAGCTAAACTGAAACGAAGATTATGACTGCATCAAAGACGTCCCAAGTCTTTGGAGTGCATGGCCTTTTAATTACTCATAATTATGTGTAATAAATTATATCAGTTATCACAAAGAATATTTTTACGGCAAAGAATATTGTGATATTTACAGAAAATAGATCGAGATGTTGTTTTCAATGATTGTGTACTGCGTATCGATAGCGGTCGCTGTAAAAGATCCAGTACAATTTAATACAGCCGTTCACAAGTATAAACGTTATATATACCTAAATAGATAAATACTATTCGCGTCGTCACTCGTATTTTAAGTCCCTTAAAAAAAAAAAAATCATTTGTGATTTGACACCTGCATCATGTATAACATGTATTACATATTACATGACACTTGAGCAAAAGATTGATCACAGTGTAAAATATGAATAACATATGAAAGGATAATAATTCTTAGTTTGAAATCAATCATTGTCTATAAGCGTCAAGCGTTTAAATTAATAAAATTTCTACTTAACTTGTTAAGGAACAAAAATTAGGTATCACAATTATCCTACTTAGCTCATAACATAGACAGAAAGATTTAGTACTTATTTGTTCCATGGCCTCAAGCTTTATACAGATCAGTAAAAATATATAGGCGTACGTAACAGTTTTTGTTAATATTATTTTCTCTTCTTTTAAACATTAAATACATTAAAAAATGTTTCAAATATTATTTTGTTAAAGTACTTTTACAATACCATGGCATTAGAGTATTTATTAATATAATAGTATCTCAGGTATCTCTTCAAAACTCCTGACTGAGAAAATACACCCGTTTAATAAAATATTGCATTAATAAAATATGTAGAATAGCTAGGACATTGTATATAATGAACTTGCAATTGAACTTTTTATTGTAGAGTCGTACAATTCGTTTAATGGAATAATTGGATGATATAGAGACCCCCCTTTTTTGTTATTGTTATATGAATTACTCAGTGAAAGCACGCTATACTATAACGGTATGAAGTATTACATAACGTCATTCTTGAATTCTCGGAATGCACTTTCGGTGAGTATATTTATATTTATCACCAACACCAATATGATTAAGTTTTGAATAAAAAATAGCACGAAATCAATCAATGTATATATATATTTTTTAAGGTACCTAATTAGCTCCAATAGTTATAAATACGGCGTAGTACACAGTGATGTAAATAAGATCGTCTGACTGGTCGGAACGCTAACTTACACATGGAATAGCTGTGTTGGTGCCACTGCTGCTGTTACACGCCGCGTTGAGGGGAGAAACGAAGGCCAAGTGCAGTCAATTCTCGGGCTAATTGGGTCTAGGCATCAGTTGGGAGTAGCCTTGGCCTAGCATCCATGCCTTCTCCTCCACTCTGACTGCTCTGGCTGCCGCTCCCAACTCAGCAACCTCTGGCTGACCGGCCTGTATTGCTGCTAGACTCAAGCTAGCTGCTGATCTACTGTTCCACACTATTAAAGCTAACAAGTATATGAAAATTTGCATAGTAAGAGCCACAATTGCAGTAAAATTACAAGATACATTTTTAAAAATTGTGTGTTATATACCGGTCAATTAACAACACCAAACCACTATCCCTATCCACACAAGAGCACAAAATATAAATCTAAAAACCTACATGATATTTTTTATTGTATATAATATGTATGCAAGTATGAACGAGTTATGGTTTGTTAATTTTTTCACATTTGTTAACCCTTTAAAACTCTCAAAATAAAGCCGAAAAGACGCTGTTACGTCATAGTTATGTGAACGCCTTTTCCTATGCTTACATGTAAAATAAATGCATGACTAAAACGTTAAGATGTTTTGCAGCAAGTAATTGTGAGATATAATGTATTTCTTATTGTGTTGTGTACTTAATTAATTTTAAATATTTATAATTTTATATAAACTAACAACTATGATCAATTTCCATTGATTTGATTCGTCATGCACAACGTGTTTCCTTACATTTACCACCTGTATACCAGCCATGTAACTAGGTTGAAAGCTTGAATTGATTGGTTTAATTTTTTATGTTGCATGTGAGGTTAATGATTTCACTTATGCTTAAGTGTTCATCCATTATTACCAAACCTATGAATATTTTGTAGTAAAAGTAAAACGTATTACACCATTTCAATATAGTCATATTTGTTTACATACGAATCCGAGGTGATCTCATTAGATCACCGAAGTCAAGCTACGTACTTGGATGGGTGACCGTTTCAAGTAAAAATCACGCTGCTACCTCCCTGAGGTAAATTCGTCTCGCTTTTCACCCAGTGCAGGGATGCACTTGTGTGTAGTTCCCTAGGCTTTAGACATGATCGCTTTGGTCCATTGATAAAAAGTATAGAGGTGTCTGTCCTGACTGAGGTTTCCCACGATTCCCTCAGTCTCATCTCAGCGAATGCTGGGACGCGTAACAGGCTGTGGCCACCATCCTTTCCTTACCTTATCCCTACCCATTACCACGCCGCGAGCTGTAAGCTCTTAGGGGTGTACTCTAGTAAAAAAAAAAAAAAAAAAAAAAAATGTAAAAAAATAACATTTTTTTATCTATTTGCATTTTGCAATAATGTGCACCAATTCAAAAGCAATTTAAGCAATGGATGACTATTTCTGTATACAAAGAGACAGAAAATGTTGCATGATTTATAGTGTTATTTTATACAGGATTTGTATATACATAATCGAGTCAACTTTCCATAAAAACGTATCCGCCAGTGAAATGGAAGTGCGTTATTTAGTTTGATAAAGAACTTTATATTTGTTTTATAAAAGTGAATGTTTTGTTATTTTATTTGAACGTCTATTTTCTGGCTGCTTTACAATGAATTAGAGTTTTGGATTTAGAATTAATTTTGACGTAAAAAGTTATCAGATAAAAGAAAAATATAATCGAAGTTTACCCCGATATAATTATAGTAACACATTGTTGATAAATTAGCCTTAGTAAATTCACTAAACGTCACTCATTTTTTAAATATTTTTTAATGTCACCTGTTAAAGAATAATATTTATATTTTATTTATTTATTTATTTATTTATTTATTTATTTATTTATTTATTTATTTATTTATTTATTTATTTATTTATTTATTTATTTATTTATTTATTTATTTATTTATTTATTTATTTATTTATTTATTTATTTATTTATTTATTTATTTATTTATTTATTTATTTATTTATTTTTATTTATTCGTCTTACATGGCGAGGGTAAGGCAATGATGCCTTTTCTTACCCCTGACCAATTGATTACATTAATATTACATATTTTGTTTGAACAACTTACAGACTATGATTTATATACTAAAAATTTATGATAAGCAATATAAGCAATAAGCAATAAGCAATAAAAAATACTTTAAAATACAAAATTAATTACTTATGTACTAACACTTACATTTTAGACATTATTACAATTCAGTTGAAAATGAAACAAACAATATTTAGCATTTAAATACACATTAGCACTTAGATCTAATATAGAAAAATATTAAGCTACAAAATAGAGTTTAAATAATATTACTGATGGTAATTTGAACTATAATTCATAAATACAAATTTTCAAACAAGAATTGTGAACTCCCTCACCAGAGGCAATTTCTTCGCATTGAGGTCTCTGATTTATCTGAAAATATCTGAGATTATTTCTAAAATAAATTTGGTGAATTAATTTGTATAAAAATATTATATTAGATGCGCACTAATGCACAGCAATAACAACAATAAAATAAAAATGAGGAAATTAATTCTAAAGACTCTAAAGAGTATAGTTAATTATTAAGTTGAAACATTTTGATGCTTTTAAATTTTGTAAACTCGTGATTAGCATAATTTTATTTTGCAACATTTTATTCCCTTGTTTGATCGCAATTGTTTATTTTAATTGAATAATTGAGCTACGATATGATCCAGAAATTAATTCAATGAGACTAAATTAATGTCGCGTCTCTGCAGAGTTTTAGTAATTGTACATGCATTATGGAGAGCATGCAGGGTTTTTTCCCCTTCCACTTCCATTAAGATTGATTAATTTTATGAGAGAGCTGGTGATTCTTGCATATATCTTGCACAATTGCGTGTACAATTATTTTGTAATTCCTCGTTGAAGCTTCAATGTCGGGGAGTGCAGAAAGTCTGCAGCACATCCTATATGAACTGTGTTAATGTAAGTCGTTGAAATACAATTTAATTTACATACGGCCAATTGGAATTAAAAAAAAAAAAAAAAAAATGCATTGACAAAGTGATTTATTTTTAGGTTAAGTTACAATTTATTGTAAAAAGCAGAACTGTTGGAATTTTACAGTTTTGTATTCCTTGTAAATAAACATATAATTTTACTCTTTTTTATACTTTTAAAATTATTTTAACACATGACATTATTTAATGGCAGCTAGTCATTCATACGCATAATTTACAAAGCAGTATTTCTTTTTTAACTACCGTAGCAATTAGAAAAGACTGCAATGGCAGTTTATTTCAATTGAAAATTTCAGGAAAATATATTTATAGCTTAATTAAATGGAAGCTGCTAAAATGATTAGCATTTTGTATTGCATATATTAATATATATATATATAAATATATATATATATGTTTTTTCTAAAGACAAATTGAGCAGCTTGGTAATAAAAATACACGATACATCGACAATGATTTGACGCTGTTAATTTTGTTATGCATTTGATGTTTTTTTTTAGTAAAAATACTTGAAAAACTGCTTGAAAGTGCTCTGAAAATTTGATAAGCCTCCTTCTCGGTGGGTACCTACCGGATGTTCCTAATCAAAGCAGGAGAATTCTGTTAATTGATCAACAATTAATATTTTGTTTTGAGACTCGGGCCAGTGCTCAGGCTTAAATAGCTAGCTATGGATCTTTGAGCTTTTCATTACAAACAAATATACAACTCATTACAATTCGTGCATTTCATTATTATTTTACATAATTATGCCAATTGCATTCAAACTATAGTTTTCAATAACGAAATGTGCCAAGTTAAATAAATTTATTATTATAGAGGGAAAAATATAATTTAAAACTTGCATATGTTTATTTATTTAATTAGTCTAATTATTTTATCAGTTACGTACTCTTCATTAGAGACATTAGAGTCAGGATATATAAGGTGAGGATTCTAGACACTTTTTTTTTTCTTTCGAGGTGCCTATTTTTGCAAGTGTTTTTTTGTTTTTTTTTGGGAAAAATGCACGTAAAAAACGTTATTTTTAACAACAAAATTTGCTGTATACTTAATTTAAATCACATATATTTTATGTAAGGCAGCAAAGAACGTTGAAAATGACCGAGTCAATTTTCTATAATTATTACATATTTTTTTTTTTTTAAATTTCAACATACTTATATCTGATTTCTATATAGATTAAAAATTTAAGTGATTAGCTTCGTGTATATATTATAGTATACATTTGCAAACTGCAAACTTCTATGTTGAAAGGTTTCTATATATACATATTTTTGCAAATTTGAAAAAAATATATGAAAATGTGCTATAAGAATGGACTGTATTGTTATTTTTATCAATGGAAATATTAAAAAAAGGCCGAAAAAGGCACCTTTTGCTCGATCGAAAACGCACAAAAACAAAAGGTATTTTTATATATTACAAATATGTTATAAACATGGTATTTTTTATATATTATACTTATGATCTTTGAACTCTTGAGATCAGTGGACATCCTAAATGATAACAAAATAGATCCCACAAGAACAAAAAGGCAAAATGTCTAGAATTCATCTTAGCGTTCAATATATTATATACAACATAAGTATATAATTCGGTATAAATATAATACCATATTAAAACGTACATGTTGATCTTCAAATTTAATGTTCGTCAAAATTGTCAATTAAATAGAAATTTCAATATATAGTTATTAATACTTATTAGTGCTAAAATTAATTGAATTATAGAAAATATTTTATAATTAAATTTTCCTTATCTTTTATTCTTAAAACATAAAATTCAATTAGCACACTAATAAATTACTTACTTTGAAATGCAATTGAAAGTTACATGATACACCAAACATTCTATCTTACTTTGTAGAATTAAATGTGGGTGCTGTATAGTGAAACTTTAGTGAAACATTTGTGGTCGTAGCAAAGGATTTTGGTAAAGAGAAATGGGATTGGGGAGGGATATACCATTAGCCTGATCGTGGAAGAGGAGGTGGGGAAAGGTCCATGGCTGTCCTACCACGTATTTAATATATAAATTTTATACATGAGACTCTGCATGAGGAGAGATGCTGTGACCCGACCCTAAGAACGTAATATAGATCCCTGAGCATCAGTAAAGCAAAGTGTACAAAGTACAGACTTGCTTGAGGGCTTCAATCGCTTGCTTGACTCGTCGTCTGCCAGAATTGCATGCAACTATAATACACGAGAGTGCACTGCACGTGCCGATACGGAGCGCAGTGTTCGCCGTAGCTCGCGCCCGACCATCGTCGCTATCATACAAAGGCTTCTGCTGACGTCACATTGCATTTTGACGTCACAACTCCTTCTCGACACCACAATGCACGGCCCCGGCAACACAAAGTGAAGGAGAAGAGGAGGGATCGAGGTACTTCTTAATTATTCTCGCTTTTCACCTCTTATATATATTGTCTTACGGAATGTGTCTCTCGTTGCAGTTGCATATACAGCATAATTATACGCTCTATTATCTATAAATAAAAACCTAACCAGTTTTTTCATTTGACACTAGATTTTTAAATTAAATAATATTTGTTCTTGTTCCGATATATTTTTACATTGCTGCCTCAGAAAATATGCCACCTACCCCAACAAATTTTGAGGGGTTGGATTCCGTTGGATCATCCAATAAATTATTTATTTTGTATAATAATATAATTTATTTTATATTTTCTAAAAGAAAATTAGAGTTAAATTACTCGTAAAAATGTTGTAATATTCTATAGAATTATGAATATCCTGATCCTCCCCTCATAAAACTCGCACACCATCGAAGAGGTTGTACACAGTAATGGCACGCCTTCATACCGTGAACGTCTTTTGAAGGGAGAAAGAAGTGAGGTAGAGACTGGAGAGAGCGAGAGCAGTCAAGTGTAAAGCCAAAGGTCTTGCTTTTTATTTTTCAGACAAGCCTTTTTTTTTTTTTTTTTTAATTATAATTACTTTTTTCTTTAAAAAGCAGTTCGTAAATTTTTGTTGCTGTTCCATATAATAAATGACTATATCACGATACTAAAAAAATATGAGCATCCAAAGAATTCGGGTGGAAGTTTAGTTCGAAAATTTTATTACTTATTTCGGATTGAATGCTTCAATTAATTAATTAAAAACTGATTTAAAACACTGACTATTTTAAGATTTGAAATGTAAATGTTTAAATGGTCAAATTCATTTACTTTGCTTTTCTTTTCCCTTGCAGAAGAACAATTAATTTACTAGGATAAAACCGATAAAACCTTAATTACAGGTATAACACCTGTGATAAATTTCTGAAACACCCTTTCTGCTCAGCCTGTAGACAGAGTCAACCAGAGACGTGATGTAGATCTGTGAAAATTTAGGTAAGGGCATGTCTATATATTATAGTGAATAAAGTCGAATCCCCGCTCACGTTAGATCCCTCCCTGTTAGAATCATAAAGTTGTGGCAATGCTGGGATATGGCAATGGTGACCAGAAAAAACAATTTAGGAGCCCTTAGGAGTAAGAAGGACAGGCGCGGATCCAAGGGGGGGGGGGCGATCGTCCCTCCTCCAAAAATTCCCAAAATACATTGAAGGTGTTACCACCCCCCACCGGTCTCACTCCAAATTTTAACATTGTGGGATAGGGCACCGCCCCCCTTCCCCCCCCCCCTCCCTCCATCCCAGAGCCGTTAGCTGCTGGATCCAAATTCACATTATTTTTTAAATAATACATGTCAGCTATGTATAGCTATTGACCTAATGTCCTCATGTAAGTACATCTACTTTATAAAGTTTGAAGTCTCTGTTGCATACAATATTTTATTCATATTTTATTCAATATTATATTCATATTGCTATAATATCCTGTATAAGCACTACCATCATACAAAATTCATATTATACTTTCATGTAAAATGTGTAAACAAATCTTAAAATTAATTATTTGCAAATTTATGTAGTTTGTGCTGTTAATTTGCAACAAATACGCAGCGTTAGTAATGCTTACTATCAAGTTGTTAATTTATTGTAATAAAATAATAAGAATTAACATATGCTCTTTTAGTTATTCATTTTTAACACAAGTTTTGTCATAAGTATATAGCGTGTATGTTAATTCTCATTATTTTGTTTATTATTTTATTTTATAATAATAACGGGCGCGATTCACGAAGCAGTTAGCCATGCAGGTTTCTAACCACGTTTCAATTAACCACGTTTAACACGTAAAACAGGTATATTTAAACGTGGTTAGCTAAACGTGGTTAGAAACCTGGCTAACTGCTTCGAGAATCGCACCCACTTAGTATAATGTGATGCAAAAAAAAAAAAAAAAAAAAATAGAGATGGCATTCTATTAAAGCGTCGTATAATATTATAGTTGTTAATTTTTTTATTAAATCCACATTAAAATAAAACAACCTTCACAGTGATACAAAACACACTAAAAAAAAATGATAAAGACTCCATTGCAGCGAGCAATTGAAATAGGATCAAACTTCCATTATGCAGTTATGCGCGAGTGACAAATCACTGATAAGAGATGGCTGTTGTTTCATGTTCCCTGAAATACTTTATTGCAAATAGTTTTTGTTTCGTCCTTTTCCTGATTTAGCTGTCTATACTCTATAATGTGCCATTCATTTTGAATTTTGTTGTTGTTTTCAAAATTTCAATGGAGCAAAACTACATACTATAGAAGAACTTTTAGGTAGAGACAACGCCGAACAGCTGTTCGACGTACTCCCATTTGATTAACATGTAAACCTTAGCAAATTCACAAAAATTCTGAAATTTTTTTGAGATGCATGCAGGTATTAGTGCCTAAAAGCCATAGAAAAAGTTTCAAAACAATTTAACGAGCCTATTTTTTTTTAATTAAGTTCTTAGTTTGTCTCTCCATGCATGGGAAAGCCCTATGCTGAAAATTAAAAAAATTATATAATTAAAAATAAAAAAAAAATCGGCTCTTTAAATTGTTTTGAAATTTTTTCTATGGCTTTTAGGCACTAATATCTGTCTCTCAAAAAAATTTCAGAATTCTTGTGAATTTGTTAATCAAAGGAGAGTATGTCGAACAGCTGTTCGGCGTTATCTATACCGTAAGTACAGTCTAAGAATTAAAAATCAATTAGTATCCAATGTGGAGGAAGATTGATAGCATAGTCTTTTTATATGCCACCATTGTTTTGAAAAAAAAAAAAAAAAACATAAAATTATGCTTATTAAAATCCTATTCAAATAATATGTGTATAAAGTCCTTCGATCGTCTTTGTCGAATCCCATCATACCTATTACATTATAAATAAAAGGTCTACAAGATGTGTTACGAGAATATTTGTCTCCAGCTGCTTTCTTTTTGCTTGACAATTTGCAATCTCGCAGCACAACTTGTGACTCTTTACTTTAACTTTGTGGCTCGGGGCACGGCGGGCGGCAGGCGCGGGCGGTGAGTTTTCAGCCTGCTGACTGCAATTCTTCGCTCCAGTCCCCGTCCCCGCACGCCGTGTGTCTTCAACTTGAGCTGTTTGATAATTTAAATGTTGTTTGCGCTGCAAGGCACGAGGCTATGTAGCCATGACGTCATTTCAAAATTTCATTACCTTTTTTCTTCATACAATTTTACTATAAACGATGTTCCTGTTTATGTCTTTTTTTTTTTTTTTAATATTTATATTTATTTTTTATTTAAACGTCTTTACATGACGAGAGCTAAGGCAAGCATGCCTTTTTTGCAAGTGTATTTTAAAAATATAATGATGTGTATTCAAATTTCATATGGTTTCATTGGTTTAAATATTAAATAGAACAAAAAAGTATTAGTAATTGTGTATATATAGTATATATATATATTATGTACATATAACATTATGTACACTTAATTTTTATTTGCATGGAGTGTACATTATTTCTGATTTTATGTGTAACATGAAACGTAACACGCGTATAAAAATTATGGAATATAGAATATGAAACTAGCTAGTTACAGGTACTGCATAGGTAGTGCAAATAATTATGAATGTATATTAAATATATTATGCTGTACATAAGAGCATTGCAGTTTGCACTAAGAGTGACGCTATCTTACATCATATAACAATGTGGCCTAAGGGACACATAATCATATTGTAAGTTTATCACTATACAAAACGACCCTGTTACTTATCGTTAATGACCATTTATTTCCCATGTTGAACACAGAATGTAGGTTATAGATTATAATATAACATTCAGTAATTGTACGTACATTATACACTATTATACACCAAGGCACCGTTATACTGCGATACAACATGCGTGTTACGCTAATTAAAAGCCTGAATGTAAACTTCAAGTCAGACAAATTAAGCTAAACAGCTAAATAATTACTATTGTTTATTGTTGGTGCCATGCAATTACAGTAATTGATATATATATATATAGAGATGATCAAGTTGTAATATATTTTTAAAAATAATATAAATACATAGTAGTCACTTATAGTGATGTAGTGCCTCTTTAGTGCTTTGCTACTGTCCCCACTCAGTGCCATATTTATTGCAAGTACTGTTGTGAAATAAATAAAAATAAAACTGCAACAGTGTGTACAGTATGTCAATGCCAGTATTATGTATTGCAAAATACCAAATAGTACGAATATTGAAATAACCGAGAGAATTCGAGAAAATTTTCATTATTTTTGATGAAGAAAAGGAAGATAAATCTTAAGGTATGTAGAAAGAAAATGACAGAACAAGTATTGATCACTGCATACACAAGAAATTGAATGTCGTTTTCGTTCTCTTTAAAGCAAAATGATAAAATATGGCCATTTTTGTGTAGATGTTGTATATATAGACTTAAAAAGCAATAATAAAACATAAAACAAAAAAACTAGAATATGGCAACAATATTATATATATTTCATATGCTAGGCTAGCATATGAAATATATATAATATTGTTGTCATTTAAGTATGTGTTTTAAATAAGTTTTATATAGATTTCACGCAAATCAGAAATTAATATCTTTAAAGCTAATTCATCGAGGTAAGGCTCATAACCATTCATTCATGCTCAGCTCATAACCAATAACACAGAAAAAAAAATGCACCAATAGACAACATTAAACGTATTTGTTTTTCTGCATCTTAAAATTTTGCATTATATCCATTAGGGACCATTAGGCTCCAATAAAAAATATGACAATTTTATTATATCGAGTGTTGGTTGTAATTAATTAATTTTATGTAAAGTGCAATAGGTGTTAAGAAGCGGCTAAGTGATTATTATGATAGATAGCTATTGTACACTTTTGGACATGACGAACGTTATAATTAAGTATAGCGGATGTTTGTTTTTTCTTAACATTTCAGCAGAGGAATTTTAAAAATAAATTTAATATATTTAGATTAAAATTAATAAAAAATTAATTTCACAATTTGTTTTGTAGAGACAGAGCATGTTTGTTTCAATACATTCTCTAATTTGTTCACATAATTGTAGACGAGTCCATTCATGCTCAGCTCACCAATAAAAAGGTAACGTTATAAGAAGGAAAATAAACAAATGTATGATTGTGTATGTATGTAAGCGGCAATGAGGTGCGAACTCTTAAAAGTTTGTTGTTTGAATTGCATGTCTATATAGATATTTTTCTTTCTTAAGTTAATGCCAATTTAACTAAAAAGAAGTTTTAAATTGAACATTTGTCAAATTTATAGTTTGAAAACAAACAAATTTATTTAAATAACAAAGATTTATTTAAATCTTTGTTAATTGTTTTTTAAATATTTTTTGAACACAACATAAATACACTAAAAAATAGAAAAAGAGCTTTTAAAATCGGGCATGTAAGTGAAAAAGTATTTAATTGCTATATTTCTTTATTTGTATCTCTCGATATAACTGATTTGATTTAATTTGACGTATGGCAAGTCAAAGTCTTCATCAGACTTCATGCTTTAATTTGCTTGCCAAATCATAGCAATTCTTTTAAACATCCTGTTATAGTATATATTATAAAAATCGAAATAATTCAAAGTTAATTTAGCAACTTTTTTTAAGTTCAATAAAATCTGCAATATAACAAAATTCGCAGTGGATGAAAGTATCTTAGATTTACCGTCGTCTCTTCCGTTAACTAATATAATCTGTGTAATCTTTTTGACTTTTTTCATTATATACTTTTGGCAAGTAATGTTTATCCCATTAAATTTATTTTTAATTTGTGATTATATAACAAGATAATTAAATAATTAACAAAATTTAGTATCATGCAATTTATAAGCAAGGTTTTGAAGAGCGAATGTAAATTTTTATTTTATTTTATCAATTTTTTTTTTACCAAAAAGAAAAAAAAATAATAATATGTAACCATTAATTGGTTTGTGAGAAATCTGGTTGTATACCTTCGTGAATTGCGCTGAACAAACACTTGATCGACTGAGATATAATTTTATATTATCATTTCCCACTCTGCCTATTAAACATTTTATCAGATTTCCGTTTGATTTTTATAGTCTTCAACTATTGGCATTAATTAGACATTTTTTATCGCATCTCCTCATTTGACGGAACCCGACAGCTCACGGAAACACGCGACGAAAATCTGATTGGATACACTTGATGACCCTTATAGCTGTATTTATATAATTATTATATTATTATAATTATTAAATTTAATATTTAAGGACATTATTCTGATAGAATGTAAAGGGTGCTTTTATGAGCTTTAATAGCCTCAGTATCAAAATTCGAGCTCTTATATTGGTCAAATCCAATTACTTTTATAACAGATATGTATGAATATTGCATTATTCTATTTGTTTATTTATAGACCCAATGTACAGACAAGTCAAGTTTTTTGGATATATGTGGGCTTACATCATAATTATACATAAATAAAATGCGACACGCATTTCATTCTTTATTTACATGCAGTACCTATAAATTAATATGTACAACAAGAAGTATAATATATATCATAATAACTGCTAATCAATTCATTAATCGACTTTGAATATAATCGTGATTATACAGTATTATGAGTAAGATACGCCACACGTCAAAAAAGCAAAACACACACACACAAAACACACATACATAATTGTAAAATTAACTGTAAAATGCTTTAACTGAGTTATTATAAAAATAAAAACTAAGAAAGAAAATATTTTTTTATGTTTTAAAAAAAGGTTGATGCCGCTGAAGACATTCATGTGTATCAATTTTATAATTTTCTGTCCTTGCTACACCAATATCTTAATTATTACTTCTTATTTTATTTACATTGCTTTGATCTTGTTTATTATTATAATTATATATAATTAGTACTTAATTATGTATTGAATTGTTATAATACTCTGTTTTATTAAATTTTTTTATAAAATGAGAAATAAAAACTATTGTTAACATTTCTACTGTTTTCCTAAAATATTCGTTTTGTAAAAATGTTTATTATTTTTTTATATCTCAAGTATCTCAACACTTTACATTACATTATGCATGTGTTATTGTTTTACTCTACTTTGGTTCACTAGTTCAGTAGTCTTATGGGAGGATTGAGAGGCTGGGTTGCTGCCTTGAGATTTGCATACTGACTGTGGCAAGCAGCAAGATCTCCCCCCCCCCCTCCTCCAGCCGCGGTGGGAGGGAGCTGCGTGCATGTATGTATGTCTGCCTGCGGATGACGGGCGGTCTTACTGGCGTCACCCTGTCGTATCGAGTCTTGCGGTGCACCCAGACAAGCTGTTGGTTGCCGCGACTAACTGCATTATGTATGTGTATTATGCATGCATGCACTCAATAAACAACGTGCATATATAATAATCCTTATCCACAACGTCTTACTCAAAAATATGTTGACACAATCACGTCAACAAACACTCATTGTTATAAGTAATTAGAATGTGCTTTAGTGTACTTGGATGCCATCAACCTCTAACTAATTCACTTATCAAAGAAGTCAAGCGAATTAATTAATGTAGGGGGGTGGGGGAGCACTAATAAGCATGTATATATTAATATATTTTAATCAACTTTACTTCACTGTAACTTATAGCAACAATGCATTAAGATTTTATATAAGTTATTTAAATTATACAATGATATTTTACCAATTAACAATTATCTACATTCTATATATTAATAATTATAATATTGCCTTCATATAATATATATATTTTGTAATTGAAGCATTGGTATTTTACAAATCGATCGCAGCAAATTAACACTTATTAATTATATAACAATATGCACTTCACTAATTAATTGTATATTGTTATTTATTTTAATTAATAATTATTCTACAAGTCAGTTCAGGTGTGTTAACGTGTTACATAACGTGTGGCAAGGGTTTGTAAAAATATTCGCTTCGTCAATCTGAATACGAACATATTATATTGTTCACCTTTCAAATCAAAATATTTCCATTGAAAATTAAATTAATCACTTAAAATAATAAATAATTTCTGATCCTCATAATAAACGCAAACGTTTTACTCAGGTCTTTATTCTTAATATTATATTATGTTGAAATTTGCAAATATGTGCAATTATTATTAAAATATTATGATGTAATGATATTAGGATTGGAGAGCAACTATAGCTTGCAGAGATATGCACCCTTACTGCACCCTTTTGGCATTTTCTGATAGAGCCTTCAGTACACTCAAGTATACGTTTAATAATTACATCACTACTTCTCAAAAACTTGATGCTATAGAATTTTCTTTTGATAAACATGAAAGGGGTGGTAAATTTATTTGATTAAAGGTTTTATATGATTAAAGCTTGAAGATGGGCGTGTTTTACAGTAGATGTGACATTTTCTTAATTAAGTATTAGCAAGTCTAGGTTGTCGTTGACAAGAGATGACATCGCTAGTTAGCATTGCAGCTATAGCTCGTCTAGCTCTGAGGAAGTGTGTGTTTATGTGGTAGTGAGGGGAAATGCTGCCTGGTTGTATAGCAGAGCCTATAACACCACATCAGTGAGTAGTTTGCTTGCTTGTCTGCTTGCTCTCTACCAAGCTGCTGATCCACTACCGTCGTCGTCGCAAGGCTGTCGTTGCCGAGTATACCGGTAATATGTTGCCAGATGCCAAGTGGCTTTGATTGAATCTATTAGTCCCGCATCCATCCATCTATTCATCTATCCTCCACGATGCCGGCCGGACGCCTGACTATGACCACTACTCACTCGCTCCATCTTCTCTTCTGCTCCCATGCGTACCCGACACTGCGAATTACGTACGTCAAAC